>QRDG01000021.1:669393-811930 GCA_012064385.1 Puccinellia tenuiflora | reverse complement strand
TTGTTGAACTTCTTGGATTGTCAATCTATTCGAACTGGTATATGAACTATCTTATTTCTATGTTTCATAGAATTTGAAACTAATTTATTTCTTTAAAATTGGGCAATATGGTTGTATTTAGATAGATATATGGTTATATTTGTTCAAAAATAGAGTCGAAATTCTATTGAGAGGGACTGTTGGGGATCGCCACTGAAAACAGCTGACCTCGACAGAACGGTAACGTGTGACAACACTCCCAATAGACATTTCGATTCCGACCCCCTCTTATCTCTGAAGCTGATGCAAATGCACGATTTGTCTACGAAGGGAGGTCATCCACGAAGTGACTTTTTTTGTATGCAAATGCAATGGTCGGCGAAGGCGATTGAAGTGAATCTAGGGTGTGTTCGGTTTCGGAATGTGAAGGAATGGAATGGAACCATTCCATTCCACTGTCACGGAACCGTTCCATCCCTGTGTTCGGTTTGGACAAAAAATTGTCACGGAACCGTTCCATCCCTGTGTTCGGTTTTGGAATGGGATGAGAATGGAATGGAATGGAGTGAGAATGAAATTATTCTAAACTTGATTAATTATTTCCTAAATTGGATTAATTATTGCTAAACTTAATTAATTATTGCTAAACTTGATTAAGTATTCCTAATCTTGATTATTATTGCTAAACTTAATTAATTATTGCCTAAACTGGATTAATTAGAGGGAGATTACTGTGCCGTTCCACTACATCCGGCCGAATCGGCCGGACCGCTCCGTTCCGAATATTGAGGGAATATTCCATTTCGAGGAACCAGTCGATTCCATCCCATTCCGAAACCGAACGCGAGAATGGGTTCTGGGAACGGAACTGTTCCATTCCATTCCACCTGGTTCTGGAACCGAACACACCCTAATGTTCTTTTGGAGCTCAGCTGAGTAAATACCACGCCAGTTTCCTCTATGGCTCTATCCCTTTTGACGTGCCACGGCCGCAATGATTTGCTCACCTGACGCCGTCAACTTCGCGACGGAAAGCAAAAGTCCTCGCTAGAAAGACCCGGTCCACAAACCACTGACAGCGTCACGAATCTCGACGCGCCGTACACCGGCCTAGATATCCCAGAGTCCATACACCGCTTGCACGAGGTAAATATCCTCAACCCCGCCGCACGACTCGCCTCGTCACTGGAAAGCGTAGAAGGTAGCGGCAGCAGCGCCCTCACCCCCATCCCATCTCCCCCGATTCCGGCGATCCAAGTCGAAATCCTTTCGATTCGAGGTAGCCCGAGGCGGATTTTGGAGGGGCGGGGAAGAGGTCAGGACTCAGCAGGGCAGATGGACCAGGTGCTGAACAAGGTGGGGAGCTACTGGTTCGGCAAGAGGGCCAGCAAGGAGATCGACTCCATCGGCGACGACCTCAGCGTACGTGTGCCTGCCCGCGCGCTCCAATCCTCTTCGAATCTCTGTCCCGCATTGCGTCTCCAGTAGGAAGGTTTCTGCTACTTGCGCCGACGACGCTTAGCCGCCGCACAAGTGTGTAAGGAGCTAAAATTAATTGAGGATTGTTCGCTTGGGTTTGCCATTGGATTTGATATGTCCAGGCGTGATCTGTGCATTGTGTTAGATAGATTAGTTCATT
This sequence comes from Puccinellia tenuiflora, assembly GCA_012064385.1. Lineage (NCBI taxonomy): Eukaryota > Viridiplantae > Streptophyta > Magnoliopsida > Poales > Poaceae > Puccinellia > Puccinellia tenuiflora. The sequence goes on along the minus strand of QRDG01000021.1, from coordinate 810,312 downwards.
TTCTTGCGAGCACTTCGTTCCGCTGCGGACGGAAGTAGGATTTCCGTTTTTATCTTTTGAGGATTTTCAGCTGGTAGATTGCTCCTAGTCCTATTTATTGTGTCTCGGTTCACCGACGAACGGGCTTTCAAGTTCCTTGGTCAATGACTCCAAATAGATTGGGTTAAGTCCACCTGTAATCCCACGTGGATTGTCGATTTAAATTAGGTTGTAAAATGCGGTCTTTCTCATGCAATTTAAGTTTTCGGCCTTCAGATTTCCAATACAAATATAGACAAGATAGTTCAGCTCGATGCTTCTTTGCTACATCTATATTCAGACTCGTAGTATGCCCAAGGATTCCTTCATAGAGCTATAAATGGTTTCTGATTGACATAACAAAGGAAATTATTAACTACTTTCCTACGGCACAAGTAGAACTAAATACTACTGTACATAATAATTTTTGTTCTAGCTCATGCAACTGGTTGAGATAATCTCTCATTCTGATTCCTGAAACTCTGATATGGTTGTCCAGACTTTTGACTCCACGAATAATCCATCGAAGATATGTAAATTCATACTTATTGACGTTCCTATATTAAAAACTAAACTAAGGACTCACTAGAAGTGTTAAAACTTAAAAGTCTCTCTGTACAAAAATTACCTATGAAGGTGTGCAAGGCTGTTTTGGTGACGGTGCTTCCTACCAAATACACCCTTGTCGGCAGTAGGCGGTTTTTTTTTTCTTTACTTTGCAGGTTAAAAATTGATAAATGATTCGTAAATATACTGAAGATTACCAAGGTAGAAGATTCTGATTTTATTTTAGTTATGAATCTACCTATATCTCATTCTCATAGGCCAGTCTAAAAGATATGATAGTGCTTAAAGATAATAAAGTAGTGGATGTTCCTCTGCTGGTCAGCATGTCTAGTAGTAGTAAGTAGTAACATCCTATGGGCCAGTACCTTCATAATTCCTGGTTGACTGAGTAAAATCTTTGAAACTATGGTTGTATTTCCTACCCATAAGTCATAACCCTCCACAACTATTCCAACTGCATGATATCTACAGTAAAAAGAGAGGCTGCAGTGGTGAGAGGTACGCTTGTAAATCCACAGTATTGGTGTGAAGTGGACGTAATGGCCTGGTTATATTTATATCTACTGGACATAAAAAATGTAGTAGCTGTTTTGGAAATTGGTTCCTCATGGCCTGTGATGGTGGTAGGAAGATAGAGAGAAAGAGGGAGAAACATACCGTAGGCTATTTATATCCATTATCGTGAAACAGTGATTGGTCTGTAACTATGTATCGTGAAACAGAGATCTAAAAACACATATGTATGCCACCCTTTGGAACCTACAAATACTTTCGGAGTATTGTAATCATCATACCACTAGTTATCTTGGTTATGCTCTGCTATTAGGTTTTCTTTTGACCAAGATGCTATTAGGTTTTCAATATTGAAAGATCTTATTTCCTATCATTTACTTTAAGGGCTTTTTAATATCTTTCAGCATCAATATAAATATACTGTGTGAAACATTTGCCACCTTTATGATGTCTTACTTTGTGTGCCAGACCCTTCTTATATGTTTTTCAAAGCTATCTATGCAGTTCTAGCTTCTAACATAATATTATTTATATTTTGAACCCAGTCGGTCTCTTCGAGCATCAGCGGGAGTGCTAAATGGATGGTGAACAAAATCAAAGGTATGCCATGCCTGTTCTGTAATTTCTAATGGCAAACTTTGCTGTAACAAATATCTGTACCGATATACTATGTGGTATACTGCTGGTAAAATAACTATGGCATGACATGGTATGTAAATTCTTATGAAGCTCATTAATTAATGCACATCGGTATGTGGTACGTGAATGAAAAATTTACACTTGATAACTGAATGTGACTTCTTGAGTTTGTGATTTATATGAAAGAGGTTAAATTTTCTACTTCAAACCGTTACTATGGTGATGGTTGTGGTTTATTAAATTGCAAACGAGGAAGCTGATCTTTATATTTCAGATATTTCTGAAAGCTGTGTGTTACCGTGTTAGTAATATTGACCTACGACTATCTATAATTTAAGGTGCTAACAAGTAAGAAAAAAGCAAGGCGTACTCAGATAGCTATTAAGTACCATGAAAATGGATCAATTACCAGTAATGCATCATGAATAAAAACAATACGAGATTATTCATGTTTGGAGATATGTAGATGTGGAAGTGTTTGTTTTTGGAGCTATACAAGGTTTTGACGAGTGAATTAGTGATTCCTTGCAGGAAAATATCTCCCTCCGATCCCAAAAATCTATCGCTAGTTATACTAGCAAGTCTAACGTAATTAGTTCTCTTCTAGCGACACTTATATTGGATCAGAGGGAGTACATGTTCCCTTTTCATGATAACCTGAAATGTCGGTATGGATTTATTTTATTGACTAGAAAAAAGAAGCACTGTCTTTTTTTTTTGCGAATTTAGCACTGTCCTTATTGGTAACCTAGTTCTTTGCATTATATTTCTTGCTTCAAATGGGCATCAGTATATCAGGTAATGTTCAACGTGTCATACATACATGTAAAGTAATACTTAGTAAGTATCCATCTGTTCCCGAGGAAGATATTACATGAGACAGTACAATGAGGATTGTGTTGATGCCTTGATGGTCTTATGGTGGGCTCTCCACCTGTTTATAGCCGCTCGTTGTTTTGTTCCATTCCTCGGTCTGACTGATCTGACTATAACACGTTACACGTCTTGGTCATAGGGAAGTTGCAGAAAGCATTACCAGATCTTCTCAAGGAATATGACATGCCCGTAGGCCTCTTTCCGAGGGATACAACTAATTACGAGTTCAATGAGGAGACAAAGAAGTTGACAGTGTACATCCCTTCAGCTTGCGACGTGGGGTATAAGGACTCATCGGTGGTGCGGTTCTTCACATGTGTGACTGGCTACCTCGAGAAGGGAAAGCTTTCTGATATCGAGGGCATGAAGACCAAGGTGCTTGTGTGGACTAAGGTGACCTCCATCAAGACCGAGGGTTCAAAGGTCCATTTCACTGCTGGCATGAAGAAGACCCGCAGCCGCGATGCATATGAGGTCGTCAGAGATGGTATCATCATAGACAAGTTCTAGAGCATATCTAGCCTGAAGCATGTAATGTAATTACTTAGATGGTGCTTTCTCTCCTAGCTTATATCGAAATCTATTGTGCTATTGGCCTACAATCAGTGGTGTTGACAAAAACTTTGATGTCATGACTGTTTCTGTATCTTCCAAACGTGGTGATTATTATCTGTGATTCTGATTCTTCTATCAAACCGAAAAGGGTTAATACCAAACTGAGTTTTACGGTCAATTCTGGAACCACTGCAACTTGGCATAAGACATTGAAGTGTGAGCTCGTGAGCCAAAGAGGTTGTTTTGAACGCTCATTCCTTGTTTCTTTCAGAAGACGTGGTTAAACAGCGCCTGGATGAAGAGGATTCTATAAGTAGGAGCAAGAAATTTCCAGTCAAAGCGCATAAGCTTTCACATTTTCTAAGCGTTAAAGGTTATAGCTTCTTCCATTTTGTTTATCAAGTATAAAACATAAGATAAGCAATGTTACTACAAGCAACTGACATAGTAGGATAACAAGAAAAACTTTTATATAAATAGGATAACAACAGCTTCTCATCAGCACAATTTATTGATCTGTCCTAATTTCCTGTCAGGATAACATGAATTATTCTTTACTTTGTGAAATTAATGGGATGAAGCTTTTACATATTCATTATGCCAATGTTACACAGAGTGATCAACTGGCACCAAAAATAATTTTGGACATTCCTCGAGTTCTTGGCGACTGCCATCACACCCACACACTTGAATGATAAATTTCAGGGTAGTGACTTCGTCGGGAACCTGGAGGTCTGATACATAGAAGGCTTCAACACTTGCAACTCCAAGAAAACTTCTGGAAGCCTTAGCATTTGAATCCGCAGTTAACTTTTCCACATATACATTATACTTCATGAATGATACTTGATGGCTGGTATTCAGCTTCCAGCTAATTTTCAGACTCAGAAGCTTAGACGTGTTAGAGTTTTTCGACCATGATATGTACCCGCCTTCAGTCACCCATGATTTTGCTGGTGGGAACAGTGCGTCATCATTGCTGTTCAGAATACTTACATGGCCTAGTGATGCACGGTAAGGTAGCAATCTGTTTCCATTTGTTTCTGAGCTTCCATCTTCTTCTATTTCTGTATTGATTTTGCCAGTAGTTTTCAGTGTGCAGACAATGTTGATTCCAGTTAGTGTGTAGCTAGCACTGGACTGGAGGGTCGCTTGGTAGATGATCCAGTTTTGGTTCTCTGGAGCTTGTGGAGCCACCTTATCCGATTGAACATATGAGCTATACATGTAATTGTGTTTCTTCCCATGGAATGTTGCTATGTCGTCTGCAATGAGAATGGAAGTATTCCCCTTGTTTCTAGATGACAAGTCCAGGGACAATCCTAGGACACAGTTTGCATCAGCATTGACCTGATCAATCACCGAGAAGGAACTATATCATTTCGCTGAAAAGAATAGGGCTCAGAGAACACTAAGGTAAGGGTGCACAACTAGTGTTATCATGGACATGTTTTGCGTGCCATTTAGGGGCCTAGTGTCACAGAAACATTTCTATAGTGTGGTATTGCAAAGGAAGTGATCAGCTGCAACGTGGTTCAAATGACATAACAAATGAAACAGATCTTCTCACCGAATAAAACAGACGTACAGATCCATCTTCCATTGATAGTCCGCCATTAAAAAGCTGTTCCGAGGAAATAGCATTGTCCTTGAGACTTCCTTTGACTGTCACACAACCCCCACCACTGTACTGCTCATCCTTGAAACTATATATCAACCAGCAAAAAAACATAATTTGTAAAAGACTAACCAATAGTATGAGATGTAAAGGGAAAATAAAACGACTTGCTCTCTGATCAAGTGCATAAGACCGGGGCGAACATTGCAACAGAGTTCCTCATTTCTTCCAGAAAAGCCAAAGGGTTTCACCCCCTTTGGTCTCGTTTTGCAATCAAATGCACAAGGAATGCAAAAGGTGAGCAAAAGAAAATAACCAACAGCCATTCGGCTTGTCCAGAAAAAGTACACCGGTGACCACAAGTGAGGAACTTCATAAGAAATGAAAACCATACACAAGAATCCAAGGCACACACAATTAAATCTAAACCTGTGGTGAGCTTACTTGATAGAAGTTTGCACCGGTGACTGGACTTCATCTCGAATGTACTTAAGCATAGGCTGATAAAGAGGGGGCACCACGGCAAGTTAGTTAAGCTTGGGTTGACAAATGTCACCCTTATAAATCCCTAAAAGCATCAGCAATTTTTAGAGACCGAAATGGTAGTAGCATCTTGAAATGAAGTTTCAACCCTGCAATTTAAACTTCTATCTGGTATAAAAACATATTTATTGAAGTACAAGAAATGTTTTTGCTAATCAACATATCTATCAGGTAGGGAATTTCAAATTACGCAAGACAGCACATAATTTGTGTCAGAGTGTGAACATTGTTGTGCAGACAACATGACCAACAGGATCTGGCAGCATAGTACCTGAAAACTTTGGCAAGAAATATTGTTCCATGGATCACCATAGACCTGTAGACCTTCATGAGATACCTCATAACCATGACCCTGGACGAAACAAAAGTTAAAAAGCATTAATGTAATTTTTTTTCCTAGAAAGAGCAAATTTCAACATCTAGATACAGAAACTGCAATAATGAAGACATGATGCGATGGAAAGAACATTAAGCAACTTGTATACTAATTACTAATTATACGTATTAAGCATCAAATATCACATGTCAAACATGTGCACAAATATCAGATACATGCTGAACATGGAGAACTGATGAGATGAGCACTTTAGTACTGCTAGTAGAACATGGCAATGTTTAGATAGCTATTCATTTTCACAAGTCAGCATTGAGCATCAGCACTCCTTGGGTTAGAGGTTTTGTAAAAAGCTCCCACATCACATGACATGCCTACGCTGCAGGTACTACCATGATTTAGATCCTCAGTACATGTATTATTGACCTCTGCACCGAATACAGTAAAGAGAGATGTTCAGATAATTACAACAAATAATAATCACTGGGAATCAACCTGATCAAAATCTGAGTAGAAGGGTAACTCTTTCGGATAGCTCTGAAGAACGCCCCATGATTTTTCAACGAGGCCCCACCAACTGCACTATCTCTAGGTGAATACTTTCAGAATAGTATGTTAGAGTAGAACTTAGAAGCATGTCAACAATGCATTACCGATTTTGTGCGCTCTGAAAGTCAGGTGGTTGCTTAGTTTCATATATCCATCCAGGAGCAAATATGGCAGTAGAGATATCATCTTTCTTCAGTAGATCAAGGGCAACGTTTGTCTAGCAAAATAGACATTAATACATAAAAAACAAGGTGGTGAAGTTGAATAGAATGCATTTACATTCAAGCAAACTCAAATTAGAGGGATGATCAACAGAATTTCTGTAGCAGTCATGCCATGTTCTGCAGCCAGCATGTTTTAAACTAAAATATGATAGTGTAAAGTAATAGGCCCAGTGAGATATTTAAGCATTAGTGTATGCATTGATTAATCACATATATCTACAGGAAAAAATATGACGTACACTCAAAATGCCTTACTAACTTTAGTTGTCAGTTTCAAAGCAGAGTACAAATAGAAAGGAATGCATTTTTTTTGTATTAAATCTGCAAGTATAATTCTTTATTGGAAATAGTTGACCATCATGAGTTGAACCAAATAAAGAGAAGTTTTCACATACATTCCACTGGCCACCACCATAAGTATTTCGGCCAAAAACATCAATACCCATGTACACATCGTACTTCCGGTCTCCCGCAGCTGCAGCTGAATCTTGTGGATACTTTGCCTACCAAAATCATCCCAAATATTTCAGGTCATCATTTAAGTGAGATTGCAGGGGACCAGAGAAAATAAACGAGGTTACCTTCCAAGTATAATTGACAAATAAGCCGTCACACAGATCAAAGAATGGCTTGTTGTATCCATTGAGCTTATTCTGCCAGTCGAGGTCACCATTCACGGTAACTGCATCATACCTGTAGAGTCAAGCAAGGGACACCAATTTGTCATCCACAAGCTTCACAACTGAAATCAGTCATGCATATCACGCAGTAGAAAATACCATATGACTAAAGATCCAGGAACAGCAGCATGCATTCTCTCGGTTAGATGATTGACGAACTCTTTCAGGTTATCGATAAACTGAAGGCCGAGCTTAGCCTCAATATTGATCTGAGAGATAATTCAGTATCAGCAACAGACATATCTCGAAGAATAGCAGCACATATCAGATAAAAATGTCGTGTCCAATAAATTTATTCACAAAATAAGAACATGTCACTCGCTCTTGCATATCAACTTTCTCAGATCTCATTTCACTTCAGAACCAAAAATTAAACAAAGATTCCATGGGAAGTATTACCAGCCAGCCATCAAAGCCTAAAGTAGCAGCCAGTTCTGCGAGCCTGTCGGCATACATCTGAGCAGAATCCTCTGTTGCAAACATCTCCCTGCAGATTTCTGCACCTTTATCCCACTCCGTGATGAACGTTCCCAAAACCTTGGCTCAAGAAACAAAAAATGGCAAACTGAAATGAAACGTCCACTTGAGCGAAGTGAAGAAGCAAGCAAAGACCTTGGAGTTGGAGTGTTGGAGGGAGGTAAAAAAATGAAGGCGGTCGCACCTTGACGCCGTGGAGGTGTGCGGCGTTGGTCCAGCATGGCGGCGGGAGAGTGACGAGGTAGTGGGAGAAGTAGACGAAGACGTCCATGAGGTGCCAATGCCAGAGCGCGTAGGCGTCAGGGTTGGCGCCGCCCTGCGGCGCCGCGTCGTCGCGGTACCCGCCCTGCATGTCGTGGCACACGAGGAGGCGCCGCCGCGCCGGGAGCGGCGCCCCGGGGGACGGGAGCGGCGTGGATGCGCGGTTGAAGGGGAGGTGGAAGTTGGAGGCCTCGGAGAGGTAGGAGCGGGAGGCGAGCGCGTCGAGCTCGGTGATGGGGTAGGAGATGGGCGGCGCCGGCTTGGACGCATCGAACGGCGGCTCCCAAGGGCGCCGTTCGCCTTCGGAGACGGCGTCCTCGGAGGAGAGAGTCATGGCGCGGAGGCGACGGAGGAAGCGGCGTAGAGAGAAAATCATATGCTCCGCCGTGAACCGGCGGCGAACGGTGGTGGACTGGTGGGGTGCCTACCAAACTTTAGTATCGGCTAATACGCAATTTAGCCCCTGGACTGGTCAACTATCACGAAATGATCAGTTTAGAGCATCTCCACCGGGGGTTCCAATAGGGCCCTAAAGCTTCATTACGGCCCCGGACAAAAAAAAAACAGGCCACATCGGGGGTCGCAAAGGCTTTGTCCGGCTCGAAATCTGTCCGGCACCGCCAACAGGGCCTCCAAAGTTGGGGGCTGCCTTCGCGGTGCCGGACACGGTCCGGCCCGAGCCTCCGATAGATATGGCCTGGCCGTCAGCCACACAAAACGAATGCCGGAAACTTTCCCCCTACATTGCCGCGCCGGCCGCCAAATCTTGGAATTCTTCCCTCCATTCTCACTGACCTCTCCCCTTCTACCTCGCCCCCGCCGCCGCCGCCCACCCGTACTCCTTCCTCGTCTCTCCGCCGGCGCGTTCATCACGTCCAATAGCCGGCGATGATGGCTCCGAAGCCGGCGGGAGTGGGTCTGAGAAAGCCCACCCATAGCAAAGCCACCAAGGAAAAGGGTACGAGGGCCGTGCCGATGGAGCCACCGGTGATGAAGGCGGAAAAGTGGAGCCGCCGGTGATCCGCCCACAAGAAGAAGCGGATCGGGCGGCGGCGTCCCGGTTACGAGCTGACCGGCGACAGCGGGCGAAATTGAGGATAGCACAGGGCCTCGTCGTCCAATCTTGAGGCGGCATGAGCCAAGGGAGCTCGTCGTCTCGCCCTCCTCGTGGATCGTCATCGCCGTCTTCCCCGACCTACTTCAACGATCCATCGTTGCCGGCGTTCCAGCAATCGCGCTTCTCCTCTTCGTCGGACGAGGACAACTAAAGCCGAGGCATCGACCTCAACCAGGACGCCCACTTCAGCGACTCGCCTGTGCTTCGTCGAACTGCAGGCGCCGCGGCCGTGGCGCCGACGCAGCTGTTCACCGATGAAGATACCGACGCCGCGTACGTGCTCAACGGAATGGCGAGTGGCGAGGTACGCTTCGAAATGTGCATTTATAGATGTTACCGGTAGTTTGAATTGTGCATTTATTGATGTCGCCGGTAGTTTGAATTGTGCATTTTATAATATTCAAAAACTAGGACGCAATGAACAATATGATCCATGGCCCGACCCCTCTAGTCGACCTCAACCAGGACGATTACGAACAGGGCGGCGAGGAGGAGTGCGGGGAGGGGGAGGAGGAGAGCCAGTTTGTGCACGATGTTGAAACCGACGACGATATCAAGCTGCCGAAGGGCAATAGAGGCAAGACATGGAGGGTAAAGGAGGACGAGGCTTTGTGTGTGGCATGGATGGGTGTAAGCCAGGACGCCATCATCGGCGCTGGGCAAAATAGCAATTCCTATTGGACCCGCATTCACAAGGACTTCCTCGAGAGGACGAAGTACCCGCCACTCAATGTGCCTCCGGTTCGCAATCGGAATGCTATAGAGAAGCGGTGGGGGTCCATCCGAGAGGGTGTCAACCGGTTCCATGGGGTTTTTGATCAAGTGAAGGCAAGAAACGAGAGCGGCCACAACCAAGTCGATGTGGTAAAAGATGATACATCAAAAACTCCCTTCTTTTTTGGCATGCACCAAAGTTTAAATTGTTCGACTAACATGTCTCTTTTAATATAGTTGAAGGAAGCTATCACGATGCATCAAGAGTTGTACAAAATAAGCCATTCAAATTCATGCATTGTTGGCAGTTGGTTCAAGATTGTAAAAAATGGGCTATAATGCGTACGTCCATTGGCAAAGGTGTCCTCGACGAAACCCAGATGCCGGGGTCCGGGCCAACCCCTCGGCCAATTGGGAACAAGAAGGCAAAGACGGCAACACACAAGGCCGGTGCATCTACCGCCCTACACGAGGAAATTGCCACGTTCATAGCCAAATCCACCATTCTCAAAGAGAAGATGCACGAAGACAACAACCAAAGGTGGAATATGTACTACACTATGCAAGGCCACAAGATGAAGGAGATGTAAGAAATAAGGGGGGGGGGGGGGGGGGTGAAAGAGATGAAGGTGAAGGAGATGCAAGAAGCCCGAGAGCTCAAGATCATGGCCACGGACACATCAAACATGCCGGTGGATCTCCAAGAGTACTTTGCCCAAGAGGTGGCGCGCATCATGAATGTGAGGAAACAAATGGCCGAGGACGCCGACACCCAGGAGGGATGATTTGGTCGCGGTGCCAAGGTCTAGTCATATTTTGTTGACCGTGCCTGTGTTGGCCGGTTTGAACTATTTGGCCGTGCCTGTGTTGGCCGGCCGATACAACTACGTGGCCGTGCCTGTGTTGGCCGGCTGGTGAACTACATGGCCTGTGTTGGCCGAGTGGCAATTGTATATTTTGGGTTGATGGTTATTTGTGTTTGGGGATTCCTTTAGGGGGTGCCGGTGGGGGTGCAATTGGGCCTCCAAACGGGTGGTGCCGGACACAATTTCGGCACCCACGGTGGAAATGCTCTTAGTCTTAGTTGACTACTAGGCATCGCCATAACAACCGTGTCTGTTGCTGAATTGACACGATATTGAAGCCCTTCTTCAAAGCACTAGTAAGCGTGCATGTCCAACATCAACATGGAGGAGAGATGAAGATACGGGGAGAGGCCAGTGATAGGAGACGCGAGAATTTTTTCTTCATGTCCATTTGGCCCTAAACGAAGGCGGACATGTCCATTCAACCAATTTTTCTTCATTTCGGCCTATTTTATATATGTAACTAGTTTAGCTCAAAACAATTTAATACTACAAAATAAAAAACATGTAGCACATTATTTAGCACAAGTTGCGATTTAAATTAAGCCGCTCCGAGCATCTATTGATTCCCAAAATGATCTTAATTGGCACATAGTTCTACAACACATAATATGGGAAGACATCGAGAGATCAATCTTCTTGAGACATGATCATGACCTTTGTTTTTTCATACCAAACTCTCGGCAAGTCATCCATGATGGTCAGGTCGGCCGTCATTACGCGAACCTCCTTAGAGAAAACCTATACGCCCATTTCTCCGGATGGCGATGGGTACCCGATCCCCTTAAACCCGACGGGTACCCGCATTAAATGGGGAGGGTTTGGTCGGGTCTGCTTATCGGTAAATTTTCCGACCCGTTGAATCTAGCAGAGGCGGGTCTGGAGGTGGCAAACCCGCCAAAATGCACGCTGCAGTGCTGCACGCACGGACGCACCCCTCCCTAGGAGGCTAGGACGGTCTGCACGCATTGTTTTTTCTTCCTCTCACCAACCGCTTCGTGAGATCTGGAAACCACAAGGCATTGAATGATTTCCAAATCTTCTCCTTCTTTATCCATCTTCTTAAGCCTTTGTTCGCCGCCTCCAGACAACCACCTAGCGCCACTACGACTACTTCTCGGCTTCTCCTCCTCTTTGCGCCAGCCGACGCCGGCAAGCCCAGCACGCCGCGGCGTCGGTGCCCAACGCACACCCGTCGCCTGCGCTTCCTCCTGCTCCGGCTGCGGCCGCCGCCCGCCCTTCCTCCCGCACGCCTCCTGCCTCCGGCTATGGCCGCGCCATACGCAAGCAGCTGCCAGCGCTGCTTCCTCTATCCCTCTACTGCCTCCGGCTATGGCCGTGCCATACGCAAGTAGAACGACGCGGGTACCCATCGGGTCTCGTGAACCTAGAGGGTGGCGGGTCTGGTTGACCTCTGGACCCGGCGGCGGGTATGGGGGCGGAGAGAAGGGCCGGGTGCGGGTATGGGGGTGCCAAACCGGGCCCCGAACCCTGCGGATGCCATCTCTACCCATTTCCTTTGTCTTGAGCTCTAATTACTTTGCCTTGAACTCCACTTGCTTTGCCTTGAGTTTCATGAAGCTTTTCAAGTGTTCATTGTTTTTCCTCTCTCATATCTTCTCGCTTCTCACTTAACATATTTTTGATAGTTATCATTTCTTTCAACTATTTTTGTAGTGTAAGTGATGAAGTCTCATGCTTTAAGTCATATTTGTAATACTTTCTTCCCTTGGCCGAACGAAATGACTTCCTCCACTTGGGGTTGGCCTTTTCATAAAGATCAATTGTCGAGCCATCACGTTTCTTTCCTTGGGAGTCATCATTGTCAGTTTGGATTTTTAGCAAAGCAATGAGATCAATCCACTATGGTATTGATGCATCCTCAACCAATAATGTGCCAAGTGGAAAGATTTGATGCAATACAATGTTTTGAAGAGAGACAAAGCCTGTATGACCTATACTTATGAGAAATGATACATATATAGAAAAAGAAGGACTTCAATTGCAAATCTTACCATATCTTTATCTCCAATACTACTCATGGGCTATTCTTGGTTTGATCGTAAGCTCTGGAAAATTTGTTGCATTCTGTTTGAATTACTCCCCACCTATGTTGTAGAGAATTTTCACAGCAACCAGTCTGGAAATTGAAGGGGAGATAACATTTTCTATCATGAAAAAACTCATATCCTTCTCTAATGTGTGCTCCCTTTTTGCTCGGCACCACAAATAGGGTCTTGCCCAATCTCCATCCACACATTAGGCAACAAGTTATCCCAATCCTCCATGCATGATCCGGTTCTTTAGGCACGTCCTTGCGTTTGTGTCTCTTGTGCGAGCTCAACATCAAACATGCCCTATATCGCTACATCAAACATGCCCTCTCTCTCAACCGGTTGCCAACTCCCTTGCCAAACCTCTTGTCCACCATTGTTGATTATGCCCGTCATAAGTTGATCTTCATCAAAGTAGGTCTATGTACAATGTCAATTTGGAAAATATTTAACAATGTAGGCCGTGGCGAATCAAACGCCGCAAAACATTCCGCATCGTCGGATGCTGTGTTCTTGGGAATTGCGCCAAACATGTTGTAGGTGTGCGGGAACGTGCCTCCAAGACCGTTCGTGGTTGTCGTTGCATCGACAGTGAGTCGCCGATGGCTGGGGCATTGAGTCAAGAGACATCGGTGGCGCGAGGACAAACGGGGACTCTCCAACCTTCAGAGTCGATGAGCGTGGGGAGAACTGAACCATAGCCGGTTGCGAAACGTTGCCGAGGAGGTAGCCGTATGTTAGCAGGGACGTTGAGAGGATGTGGACGAGCTACGGGGTGGGTGGTTCCCAGAGCATTCCGAGCCTTGGCTCATCTTGGCGGAAACATGAGGAGGGTTTGTTGCGCGGCTTGGACATCCCAAGCGATGACTTCTGCGCCTCTGCGGTGGCCTTCGCCTCATTTGCTTTCTTGTCCCTTGCACGCCGAGTCGCCCGCTGCTGGCTCTGCACCTTAGTTTGCTCCGTCTTGGGCCTGACCATGGGTGCTTCTGCGGCGGCATACGATAAAGGAGATGACACATCACCAAGGACGAACGATAATGGCGACAACACGTAAGCCATGGCAGTGGTTGATGCTTGGGAAACGGTGGCGGCTCAGGTTTAGGGAGGAGGAAGGCATAGGAAATGTGGAGGGAGTGTGTGATGTGTTGTGGCTGACAAGCGAATCAAGGGCGAACAAAGAACGGATACGGGCAGATGCAAACAATATCAGTTTGGCCTAAACGTGCCCCAAACTTGGGGCCGGTTTGAGACCAAATGGACAGTCACATACATATTGTCCTTTTGGGGAAACCCATCGGGACGTGTTTTTTTTACCGTATACATAGTAAACAAATGAGAGGGAAATGTCGTGGTGGTGGTGGTCGCGGGGGCTTCGAGTTGCTCTAAATCAGACGGGGCTTTTAGGGCGACTTTGGTCGAGAAATCAAATATAATGGGTTTGTTTGGTTTCTCCATTTGGTTAGAACTAAGAAAAATGGAACAGAATGATGTTGTGTGTGGTTGGATAGATGGAATGAACGAGCTCACCTCTTGCATAGAGATGATGAGATTACTTCCATATGAAAAATAATAAATATTAAAATGACAACTTCTTTCAGCAATATATTTAAATTTTAAGTAGCATCTCATTTGTATTTCTGATACGAAGGCTAATATTACACTTACACACATGAAGAATATATGACATGGACCAGATCGAGTGCTACGGACACACGGTAGCACTCGATCTGGTCCATGTGCACAATTACACGGCGAATGCTCCTAAAGATCTGAACCTGAATCCTTCTACCGAAATCAGATAACGAGGTTCATTCCGTTCTGTAATTCCGAATGGAGTCGTTGATATACTTTGGAGAAGCAGAGCCTTCAGCATCGGGTCTAACGATCAGGCACCCATGAACCGAAGGAGATACTGCCACGAAATAGGCTTTCGCCCAGCTTTATAAATAAAGCACCGACCACCATACAAGCAACGATACAAACTCAACACCACAAGCTGGGGCATCACGCACACAAGCCCAAAAGAAAAAGAAATGAAAGCAAAGGCGAAGCGACTAAACGATGATGACACGCAACCGTTGCGCCCTCCGTCTCAGTCCCACCACGATCCAAGCACTCCGAAGCGCCCTCGTACCAAGCAGCACCTTCAAGAAGGGAAACGCCGTCGACACGACGCTGCAGCCCAGACCAGATCAGTCCTAGGGTTTCCCCCGGTACGTAGAGTATAGTGGACATAGGATTCCCACGACGCCCTCCAGGAAGGAATGGTGCCACTCGAAGGCGGCACCGCGTCAGGATCAGACCAGCTGATAGGGATTTCTCCCGTCCACGTCCACAAAAAACCCTGGCACAAGCAAGCACCACCACCCAGCTTCTGCGCCCACCAGCGTGCGCCACCACGATCTTGTAGTCGCCATCATCAGTCGCTTCGAGACACTAGCATACGGCCTGGACATCGGGGGCAAACGAACTTGTTGCGGCGAGGGACAGCAGCCTCACAGCCACGCGGGAGGGACCCTCCTCCACCGCCGTGAGGCAGTCATCATCCGGACAGAGCAGCCGGAGCACAACAGGCCCCTACTGGCCCGGCCGGGCCCAGATGGGCCCGTAAAGCTCCGGGCGCCCTGCTGCAATGGGCAGGCCGCAGTGCCACCGCCCCCTGTCCACACCTAGTCGCCGCCTCCACCTCCAGCGAGCCCAGTAGCTGCGGCGTCCCGGCCCGCTCAAGCCCATCTGAGCCCGCCCGAGCCCATCTGGACCCAGGCCACGCAGAAGCTGGCGACCACCGCGGCCGCGGAGCTCCGCCGCGAGACGGCGCCGTCGCCAGCGTCGCCCGACCCGCCTGCCATGACGCGGGGAAAGGAAAGCCGCCGCCGGCAGCGTCACCCGGGCTTCGCCCGGCGACCCTTGCCGGCGGTGGCGACGGGGGAGGGGGGGAGGAGGGGAGCGGCGGCCGGAGGGGAGCGGGGCCCGTCGCCCTGGGGGGGGGGGGGGGCGAGAGGGGGCGAGAGGAGAGATAGGATGTCTTCCAAATTACATAGAGACCATCTCTATCCCGAAGGAGATACTGACGAATTACGAAACCAATGATCAACAATTATCAGTGGTTAATAATTCGATCCGCGTGAGAAAAAGGCGACCCATTTGGAGATCGATTATTAATTCGATCCTCGTGAGAAACGGCGACCCATTTGGATATGGGAAGTGCTAGGCGTCCCCCGGACGATGAGAGCGTTCCATCGTCCTGGTCCCCTGGCTGCCACGTGTCTTTTTATGTAGAAAAAAAAGCTAGAAAAAAGGAAGAGAAACTGCTCCTCCCGTCCCGTACATGGCGCTGCCGCACATCCTCTCTCTTCCGCGCCCACGCCCCGCTCCTCCCGTGAGCCACAACCGCCGGAGAACCCTGTTGCAGGCGCCGCCGGAGAACCCCGTCACCGGCGCCGCCGGAAAACCCCGTCGCCGGCACCGCCGGAGAACTGATGCAGCATCTTCTTCCCCCGCGACGCATCCCCTCCATGGCTGTAGCGGCGATCTTCCGCCGGCCACGGCGGTCGTTGGAGAACCCCGACGCGACGTCGCCGGTGCAGCAGCATCGCCGCCCATCTTTGCAGCAACGCCGTTGTCCCCTTGTGGCACCATGCCATCGCCCTCCGCCAGCTTGCAGCAACTCCGAATTGCCATGGTAGCAACGCCGCCGTGCTAAAGTAGCAAGGCTGCCACGCTAAAGTAGCAACACCAGCCACCATTGGTAGCAAGCTCAAACCACCCCTTGTAGCAAGGTCGCCATGCTAAAGTAGCAATGTCGCCGTGCTAAAGTAGCAAGGTCGCCATGCTAAAGTAGCAACGCCGCCACCATTTGTAGCAAGCTCAACCGCCCTTGTAGCAAAGGCCACCGAGCCATGGTAGCAAGACCGGATGCCCTTTGTAGCAACGCCGCCACGCTAATATAGCGAAGCCTCCGCGCCAAGGTAGCACGGCCGGTCGCCCTTTGTAGCAATGCCGCCACTCCACGGTAGCAAACTCGTCGCACCAAGGTAGCAAAGCCGGTCGCCCTTTGTAGCAAGCATGTCCGCCGCTGGCAGCACCGCCCACCTCCCACCGTCCACCTCTCTGAAGCATATTCCATGGAGGCAACCACCTCGGCGAGCTGTGCGCGGGTGAGCCCGAGTATGGAGAGCGGCGGCGATTTCTTGACGGGCGACCTCGGCAGCAGCGACCTGGTCCCCGTCGGCGGCCCTGTGCCGACTGCATCGCGCCTCGTACACGGCAAGGGACCCAGGTCGACGCAGGCGAGCTCCATGCGGCGAGATGGGATGCCTTGGGCGGCGAGGCGGAGGAGCTCCGGGAGGTGGAGGTGGACGAGACAGAGGAGCTCCAGGATGTGGAGGTGGAGTTGGGCGAGGCGGAGCCGCGGACGAGCTCCGCGAGGTGAATGGAGGCTGAGGCGCTGAGCGATGGCGACAGGAAAGGATAGGGGAAGGGGAGAAGATAAGGTTTTCTTCCGTCACCGCTTTGCCACGCGTCACGCGCGCGAGGCGGACGATGGGACGCGCTGTGCCCCCGGGGGTATGCTAGCGTTTCCCTTTGGATATTTTTCTTTTTCTGACGGAGAGGAGAATCGAGGCGACAGTTGTTTGTATGAGAAGGAAGAGTTGGCCACTGACCCAGTTTAATCGCTCTCCATGTGACGAGATCTCGTAGTCACATGCGTGCATGCTATAATGTGTACTCCTTATTTGTCTCACGGCATGGTCTTTGGATCGGATGATTTCTCTTCTTATTATTCAAGCAGTGTGTGCTTGTTCTTCGTGGCTGGCTGTTGTTGCCTAGCAGATTATTTTTGATAGGGGCCTTCCGTACCGAAACTGCTTCCTCTCGACTCTCGAACGTGGGCGTTGACGTGTGGGCTTCTCCCTCCCCTTCCTTTCTTCTTCCTCTCTCTCACGACGCCACTGCCAGCCCGTGCTCTTCTCCCTCCCCTTTCTTTCTTCCTCCACACGATGAGCCGACGTCGGCGATGCCGCTGCAACCGACGGGGAGCTGCGACGGAGAAGGCACCGGCGAGGATGGAGCGAGGCGAAGCCGAGCACGTCCCCGTCCCCATCTCGACTGAGTCGAAGGTGTGAGCCGGAGCCGTCGGAGCCGCGGCACGCCGCGACGGAGGAGATGGAGGTGAGCAAGAGACTTTAACTTGGTGGGTGGGGGGTGCTCGCCGACGACGAGATCCGGTAGGTGGTGGGGGGGGAGGGGTTAGAGGAAAGGTCGGGGGCGGCGACGGACCGTCGGAGGAGGAGATTTGAGTAGGGCGGGGCGGCGAAGCGGGCGCGGGAGCGTCGCCGGCCGTGGGCGGCGGAGGCAGGCGGTTCGGCCAGCGGCGGCGACGGGGGCGCTCATCTTCTTCTTCCTCCCGTTCTTGTCATTTTGTTGTCGGAATTTCCGACCGTCGCGGTCAGAAACCGCGCGAGCGCTCGCGTGCGCGTGAGCTAGCCCTGCCCCTTCCGTACCGCAAACACTATTTCTCGCTCTTTGTGAGTTGTAGTTCCAGCTCGCCCGCTATGAGTCTCCACATGGGTCGGTCCAACTATTCGTTTTTTCTTTTCTGTAGCTCGTTTATTTTTACTGCGAGCCCGCGTGCGCTCTCTGACGGGCCGCGGCCCAGGAAGCTTTCTTTTTTTATTCTTCCTTTCTTTTTTCGTTTTTACTTTTTCCTTTTTGTTTGTTTCTGTTTTTCTTTTTTTCTATTTTTTTCTTACTTTGACCAAAATGAATATTTTTCAAATCCGAATTTTTTCCAAATATGAACAATTTTCTAAGTCTGATCCTTAAAAAAAATTAATTTTATTCAAATATGAAATTTAAAATTCGAACCATTTTCAGAGTAAATAATTTTCAAAAATGAACATTTTTAAATATGAATTATTTTTTAAATATCTATTTTCGGTTCACTAGTATTTTTAGTTCACTATTATTGTAGTTTTATCCGAATTTAGTTTTCTTTTTGCTTCAGTATTATTTTCGGTTCGACGGTGATTTTTGGTTCACTATTATTTTCGGTTCAACCGAATTTTTGGTTCACTATTATTTTCTGTTCACCCGAATTTTTTATTCACTATTATTTTCGTTTCACCTGAATTTTTGGTTCACTATTATTTTCAGTTCACTAGATTTTTTGGTTCACCTAAATTTTTGGTTCACTATTATTTTTGGTTCATCTGATTTTGGTTCCTTTTCGGGTCACTATTATTTTCGGTCCACTGTTACATTTGGTTCACTATTATTTTCGGTTCACTATTACATTTGGTTCACTATTAATTTCGGTTCACCCGATTTTGGTTCCTTTTGGTTCACTATTATTTTCGGTTCACCGGCATTTTTGGTTCACCCGAATTTTTGATTCACTATTATTTTCGGTTCACCCGATTTCGGTTCCTTTTCGGTTGACCCGAATTTTTGGTTCACTATTTATTTTTTGGTTCACCAGAAATTCCGGTTCAAACGAATTTTAGTTTTTGAAAATTGTTAATATTTGAAAAATATTCGTTTTTAGAATAGTTCTGATTTTTAAAATGTTCATATTTTTTAAAAATAGATATTTTTGAAATATACATTTTAAAAAATGGTTTGGATTTTGAACATATTCATTTTTTTAAATGTTCAGATTTCTAAATTTTTTAAGATTTCAAAAAAAGGGAAAATGTTCAAATTAAAAAACATCTGATTTGGATATGGTTCAAATTTTGAAATTTATTCTTATTTGAAATTGGTTTATATTAAAAAATAGAAAATAAATAAACAACAAACAAAAATAAAGAAATATAGACGAAAAGAAATAATGGGCCGGCCTAGGTTGTCGGCTGCGGCTGGGGAAAAGTTTTACGAGATAAAAGATTAAATGAAACAAACCTATACATGGGCCGGCCCATGTGGAGGTCGGACATGCGGGGAGTGCAGGCGAGTCGATGGTATGACTTACCACAAGCGAGGTATAGGGGGTCCCCTTCCATACGGTGCTCTTCTGCTCCGGCCTACCGAGTTCCGGGCCGTAGCCAAAAGCCCAAAACCGATCTGGAGCACCAAAGAGTTTTTTTATGGCGGAGGCTTGCTAATCGGTGAATGATGCGTTGGGTGGTGCCCCAAGCGAAGGCGTGGATGTAGCAAGTATCAGTTTTCCCTCGTTGACGAACCGAGGTTTATCAAACCAGTAGGACTTTGAAATCAACAACAAAGTGAATGTTGAAGATCTCTGGCGCTTAATCTTCAACAGACGTGGACCTGCACACACTCAACCAAAATAATTTACCCCCAACGACGGAAAGGTTGTCAATCTTTCCGGTCTCGCAGAAAACAAAGCGGTTAATTGTATAGTGAAATAGATGAAAATATGAAAATGGACCAGTGGAGTAATGATGATGAAAAGTGATGAATAAAGGTTGCAATTAATGTAAAAATATGGACCGGGGGCCATGGGTTTACTAGTGGAGTCTCTCAAGTAAATAAAACACTCATATGATGGGTAAACAAATTACAGCTGGGCAATTGACAAGATTATAACACAAACTCAATCTAGCTATGACAAAGAGAACATGATAATATTTATGTAGGCATCATGACAATGAACAAAGACCGTTGAGTCCAACTGCATCTTTGTCTAAAAAGTCCACCGTGGGATCGCTATCCAGCCTGTCACCCAACGGTATTAAATTGCAAGCAACAAACAATTGCATTAAGTAAAGCGCATGAAGTAAGCAATCCTAATATCAAAAGAGACATTAACACCGCTGTTTTACCCTTAGTAGCAACAACACACCCTCGCCCTTAGACGTTTCTGTCACTCGTGCCCAGTAACAAAAGGGGGCATGAACCCACTATCTAGCATAAATACTCCCTCTTGGGGATACACAAAATCACTTGGCCAAAGTAACTATGCACATCGGAGAGCATGCAAGAACATAAATCAACATATAAGAATCATGCACAATCTGATCATAACTTCATAATCCATCGGATCCCAGCAAACACATCACATAGCATTACAATAGTCGATCTTGATCATGTTAGGCAGGTCACAAGATCATAAGACATGAAGCACAAGAGAGAGAGACTACCATCTAGCTACTGCCATGGACCCGTGGTCCAAGGTGGGACTACTCACAAATCATCTCGGAGGAAGGCATGGCGATGAAGAGCCCTCCGGGATCGATCTCCCCTTCGGTAGGGTGCTGGGATCAGCTTCAGAATCACCCCCGAACTAGGGTTTACGGTGACGGTGCATTGGGGTGACTTCTCTGGAAAATAATGGCCGCGTCGACGTTTTTAGGTTTAATGGGATTTTATAGGCGTCGGAGGGGGCCGAGGGGGTGCCCACAGGGTAGGGGTGGGTCCCACCCGCAGGCTGCCCTAGGGCCGTGGCAGGGGGCCTCCCCTGGCCTATGAGTGGCCCCCCCAGGTCGCCCTTTGGTCTACAGGTGCCTTCCGTCGAAAAAAATTCCCCGTAAATTTTCGTCCAATTCCGAGAATATTTCCAGAAGTAAATTTTCTGAAATACAAAAACAGCAAAAACAGGAAACTGACACTAGGCATCTTGTCAATAGGTTAGTCCGACAAAATGCATAAAAATGATGTAATATGATAATAGAAACATGTGAAAATATCACAAAACTAGCATGGATCAATCAAACATTATAGATACGTTTGACACGTATCAGCATCCCCAAGCTTAACTCCTACTCGTACTCGAGTAGGTAAGTGATAACAAAATAATTTTTGATGAGACATGCAACCAACATAATCATGATCAAGATAGTAATGTAAAGCATATGACGTGAATGAAGTGATACAACACAATTGTCTATAGTTGATAGCAAGAAAGCAATGAATAACCAAGTTGAATCATTCAAGCAAAACCTTTCATAAATAGTACGTTAAAGACATGAAAGCAATGTGATCCACATATTTGATTAATTCTCAAAGGTAATAGTTCCATGACAAAAGTGTTTGAGAATCAAAACAAAGAAGATATAAGTTTTAGAAAAAGCTTCAACTTCCAACGGCAAAGTCAATATAAAGATTCATGTTTAATCTGACGATGGAATATGATCAATGATACTCAGGGTCAATGCTAGATGTTTGCTTTGGTGGAGATAGAAGGAAAAGTAAAACTGACTCAACATTAAAAGTAAAAGAAAGGCCCTTCACAGAGGGAAGCAGGGATTAGTCATGTGCTAGAGCTTTTTTTTTAGAAAATAGAAGTAAAACAATTTTGATAGATGCATGCTTTCGTCAACAATTTCACAACAGAGAAGCTATCTAGTCCCCCATAATAAGTAAGGCTTTGAGACTTGTGAGAGCAGCTGGTTTTTGGAGGAACGAGTACGTTCTTCTTTCTCCTTGGTTTCACCACTGTCCAATGTTTAGATCTGATTTCTCAGATTTTCATTGCGCGGAGGAGAATTGTGAGTTATATTTATATTTTGCTTAAGCTGCTCTCGGGTTGATTCAAGTAAACACGTAAACTATCGACACCGGGTGAAAGGAGGGAGATGACCTTGCTTGTCACAAGTTATATCTGTCTCTCTACTGCTTTCTCATGAGTTTAAAAACAGAGGCACAAAAAGGAGTATTTTGATTATTTTAAAGGTAGCACATGACAAATTTATTTAGAATGGCAAGAAATACCATGCATAGGTAAATATGGTGGACTTAGCTAGCAAGATAGTTTGGCTTTGAGATTTGGATGCACGAGTGAACTCTACACTCAGTACGAATTTTTGGGCTTAGCAAAAGGGGTATTTGAAGCAAACATCTAACATTAACCGGTAACAGATTAACATAAGACATTAGTCAATCATAACCATAAAAGCTCCACACCGTCTCCCTTGTTGACCAAAAAATTATTTGATGGAAAGATTAGCTTTATGAATTAACAAATATGAAACACCACACTGTTTCAAGCTTTTAACCGTATTTCTTTACTAATCAATTCCACTCAAATAACCAGGAAGTTTAAGCATTCATCTTAATATCTCAAAACAAATGAGAAGTATCAAGTATCCACACAATGATCTACAAGACTATGCAGGCTTTCATTTCATTCCAATATCACATGAATAGCATTTTGCCACTTTGACAATTCAAGCAATTTATCAATAACAACTCTTCAACAAATATAAGTGAAGAACAATAGAGTTTAACATCAACTAATAGCAGCTCTAAACAAGATAAAAACTAAAAGCGAGAGCTTACTAGCAAACAAACAATAGCTAAGAATACTCAACAAGATATAAGCGAAGCAAAGGAGTATTCAAATGAAAAAAGCGGAGCGTGTCTCTCTCCCACACAAATAAAGCTAGGATCCAACAAGGATATGACCAGCAAACAAACAAACAAAACTGAAAGTAAAAAGACGCTCCAAGCATAGCACATAATATGTAAAGTGATAAAAATTTAGTTCAAAGAAGACGACCTCATGATAGTCGATGAAGAAGAGGGGATGCCTTGGGCATCCCCAAGCTTTGACGCTTGATGGTTCTTGATATTCGGAGGGGGTGACATGGGGTAATCCCCAAGCTTGAGCTCTGATCCATCTTCAATTTCTTCATTATCCTCTCCTTTGGAACTTAAAAACTCCCTTCACAGAAAACTTCTTATAAACTGATTAGAGGGTTAGTGCTCATAAATTAAAATGTACATGTGTTCAACTCAAGACAAATTACAAACAACTTTATTGGGCATTAGCTACTGTTCACTAATCCTCAATGTGGCACTCCTTCCCAAGAGTATCACATTTGACGATAGTAAAAGAGACGAATACAAAATAAAAGCAGAATCTGTCAAAAACTGAATAGTCTGTAAAGATTGAATTTTTCGAGACACTTCTGTTGCTCAAAACAGAAAACTCAAAACTAACGAAATATAGATAAAAATATCAGGCTTCCTTTCTAAAAATATCAGAAAAAAATAAAATTCAGGGATTTTCTGGATTTTCGAACAGTGAAGGACAGAAATCTGTTTCTGGACAGCAAAACAATACCTCGCACTTTCAATGCATCAGAGGCTAAACTTGGTACAATAAACCAAAATAAAAAAATACAATGAAGTTGCTACAGAGACAACAACTTCATGACTCAAGAAAAACAAAAACAAACTGAAAATAAAAGATGGGTTGCCTCCAAACAAGCGTTTTTCTTTATAGCCTTTTAGCTAGGCTTGAGATTTCAATTATGCTCTCATAAGAATAAGAATTGAAACATAAAAGAGAGCATCAAGAAGCAATATCAAACACTTTTAAGTCTAACCCACTTCCTATGCATAGGCATCTTGTAAGAGAATAAATCATTGGAGCATATACCATTAAACATAGGAAGGCAAAGCAAGTGCAACATTAAACCCTTCAACGGAAAGAGGGGAAACTTCATAAGATAAAAATTTATATAACCAAATTTCCATCTATCATAATAACTTTCTGTAGCATCATAAGAAAACTCAATAATATAACCATCACATAAAGCATTTTTCTCATGATTCACATGCATAAAAGTATTATTATTACTCTCCACATAAGTAAAATCTTTATTATTAGTAGCAGTGGGAGTAAAACTATCATAGCCATCATTGTAATCATCATAAATATGAGGCATATCATAATTATAATAAACTTTTTCCTCAATAGTAGGTGGACTGAAAGTATCAAATTCATCATAATAATCATCATATATAGGAGGCATAGTATCATCAAAGCAAATTTCCTCCTTCAAGCTTGGGGGACTAAAAAGATCATATTCATCAAAACCGGCATCCCCAAGCTTGCAATTTTCCATAGCATTAGCAACAATGGCATTAAAAGAAATCATACTAATAACATTGCTACTAGCATGATTGTTATGCAAATAAAGTTCCATAGGTTTTTTAATTTTCTCCTCAAAAGCATCATGACCAATTTCAAGATAAATTTTATAAAGCTCTCTAATTTTTTGTTGTTTTCCATTAAACTGAACTAGTGCAAACAAGAAACAAAAAGATTTAATCGCAAGATCTAAAGAAGATACCTTCAAGCACTCACCTCCCCAACAACAATGCTAGAAATTAGCTTCGTCGTCGGAGTGTGTGTAACAGCCCCAGTTTGGTACCCTAAAATATGGGCCAAATTTTCACTTTTTGCTTTGCAACATTGCATCATGGCATCCATATTTAAATTGCTCAACATGAAATAATGTTAAAGCAACAATTGATAAATCAATGATGGTGAATATTATTGGACAAACCAAATCCAAATTGAGCTTGCATATTTGTCCAGGAAATCCTAATACATTCAAATATGTTTATTGCAAAAATTAAAGCAATTGCTAACTCAAACAATTAAATAAAGCCAAAATGCAAGTGAGCAATTCTAAAATAATTAACACATGAAATGTTTCTCAAATAGGCTGCAAATTTTATGGCAGGTTCCAAATATATTATCTTGGCTCTGTGAATTTTTCCAGAATTTTAGAAAATATTTAAAGGCCTCAAATTAAATCCTAAAATGGCTGCTGGACTAAGTTGTAATTAAATTATTTGAGCCGGGGGGGGGGGGGGGGGTTGGAAGACCACCTTCTTCCCTGTGGTGACAGTGGCGTCACTGTCGCCATGCCGCCGACGCCCTCGTCCCCGCACGCCGCGCTCCGGTCCCCCCTCGCGCCCAGGCCCCCGCTGGAGGATAAGAGCACCCCGAAGCCACGCTGCTCTCCTCTCTCCCTCCCTTTCTTTCCCCAGCGAAACCCTAACCCTAACGGCGCCATGCCCGTGACCTAGCCGAGCCCGCCGCCGCATCGCCGTCGATCCTGACCGTCTCCGGACAAGCCGAAGGCACCGCTAGCTCCGCCGTGACCTCTTCTACCTCCACGTCGACGGAATCGTGCCGGGACCCCGGGATTCGCCGGCATCGTCCCGTCTTCTTCCTCCCCGTCCGCCGGCCGTCGAGCATGTTTGCCGCCGGTACCGGCCTTCCCCTTCATCACCGAGCCTACCCACGCATCGAGGGTGAGCTGGCTACTCTCCTGGACACCTCCGTCCTCCTCCTCCTCCCCCTAGTTTGTAGATGCCGCGGATGCCGACACCGGTCGCCGCCTGTCGCCGACGTGACCGTCGCTCCGGCGACCAATAAATGGCAGCGCCGCCCGTTTTAGGATCTCCGTAGCTAGGCGCGTTGAATGCGCGCGATAGGTCACTCCCGCATGCGCTAGGTCGCCGTCCCCGTCCATGCCGCCGTCGGTGATCACCGCGTGTGCGCCGCGCCGGTCGTGGCACCGTGCCGGGGTCAAACCGACCCGTGGTCTGCCTCGCCCGCATGGACGCCAGCGTGGCTACGGGCCCGGGCCGTCAGTGGCTGCGGCTAGCCCACTGCCCGGTACAAAACGGTTCGGACCGATTTATGAATTCAAATAAAAGGCAGAAAATGAATTTAAACTTTGAAATTCAATAACTTTTGAGCCACTACTCAGAAAATTGCAAACAATATACCAAAATGCTTAGAAAAAGAATATCTACCTGTTAGTATCCTTGCCATGGTCAACTAAAATATTTATCTTGCCTTTAATTAATAATTACTAAAATGGCAGAAAAAAATTGGAAATTGGAAATTGCATAACTTGAGTTTTAATTATCCAAAAATTGTAAATAAAATATCAAGTGATCAACATGTCAAATGCTATTAAACCATGCTGATATCATGTCATGACCACAAATATTTATTTGATGTTATTCATAAATTGGTTAAAAGAATTAAATTCAATTAACTATTTGCTTCACTATTTAATCATCGATACTCTGAAAATTACAAATAAGGTGCCAAAATGATCGGAAGAACAAAATCTACTTAATCATGTCATGTTCATGCATATTTGATCCACTTCTCTATTAATGTAATAATTCATAAATAATGTGGTCACTAAAATAAATATGGGGTTGTTTCCAAATAATTGCACTAATTATTTGGAACTCCATTTAATTTGTTAGACAAATTAAATGATGATATCCTTGCATAAACTTGTCATGTCATCATGTGCTTGTGCATTGCAACTTGTCTTCGTGTGATTTATTTGTTCTTCTATATTTGCTTGGGTATCGATAGATTCTGGAGTGGAGGTTAACCCTACCTACCCCGACGAGACGTACTACACGCCCCGGCAGCAAGGCAAGAGATAACCTAACCTTCTTGGCATCTAGCATCCTAGTGTTTTATAAACTTATTTTATCCACCATAATATTGCATTCGATTCTATGTCAATCTTGGTCAATACTAGAGTATCCTATGAATGCATGTTTTCCCCGAACCAGTCCATGTTTCCCTACCTATGAACCATAGGTTTGAAGTGTTGGCCTGAGACAAGGTATAATTGCTGGTTATGTATGCTTAGCCATGCTTAGTCGTATGCTATTTATGTTCGTTGATTAAATTCCATAATGATGCTGTTGATGGAATGTTTCGGGCATGGTGGTTACTTGTGGTACTTAATTAAAATGCTAAGAAGGCTTGGATGGGTTGCCATCGGGGATGGTGTTTTGTCTCATTCTGGCCCCTAGGTGCGAGTTCTTTACCTCTTGAACCAAGACGAGCGTGCTTCCAACGGTGGGGACATATGGAATCCTCTTTAACTGAATAACTTGTGCGGGCGTATCGAAGGCTCCTCTAGTTTGCTTTTCCCATTTGCCGTGTGTGTGAGCGGAAAAAGAAATGATGAGGATGGTGGTGTTTAGGACGTGGCGATGGGGCAAGGGCTGAAATAGGCTGGGTAAACTTGCCCTGTGGCCACAGATGACTCTTGGATAGTCTCACGCGAGGTAAAAGTTTAACCGCGCCCACTCGCCGGTCTTCCCCGGAAGAGGACCAATCAGGTGAGCCGGACGGTACCGGTGGGTAAATTAGTACACCCTTGCAGGGTAAATATTTTCGAAAAGCTGTGTCCGCGGTTATGGACGACTTGGGAATAGACGATAAGACCATAGAGAACCTTAACCTAATTGATATGGCAGCTAAAAGTTGCATAATCAACGTGTGTGTAAAAGGTCCATTTCCTCGAGGGTGAGTCGAGGGAGTGCCTTTGGTGGAGATGAGAGATGTGTTTGTTACAAGTTGGTTCGTTGATAACCGAAGATGAAATGTTACCCTCTTACCCCTTTTATGAAAAATATTCTGAATAGACGGTGCCATGTGTCATTTATGTCTTGTTTATAAAAATTAGCTTTATGCAAAAATAACTACATATACAGCTTTAGAGCCTCCGTCAATCATTGGGCCTATATCGCCCTACTAAACTTGCGAGTACGTCGTACTCAGTCTCTCTTTGCTGCCTTTATATTTGTATTTCAGAGGAGGACGACACCGAGCAGCTAGGTGGGTTCTTCGTGGACGTCGACTAGTAGTCCGGGGTTCCCAGGTGGCAGCTTGGGACCGTGGAACAAGCTGGCTGGGCTTCTTTATATGTAGGCCTCTTAGGCCATATATTTGCATCTTGTTGTATTAGACAACGCTACTTCGCTTCCGCTTGGTGAATTGATGGTCTGTGACCTTTTGTGTAATATTTGTATCTTCTCTTATATGAGTTGCTATATGCTTTTGTGTCGTAGAGTCTGCAATGTGCCAGTTGTTCCACAAGTCTCGGTCTCTTTACTATACGTGATATCGATGTCTGAGCTTATGGCATGATCGAGGTGTTGTGTGCCGATGATCCATTCCGAGCACACCTGCCAATGAGTTTTGGCCTGGGATTGGTAAACCCAGTAACCTTCGATTGTGTAGCATGACCGGTTGCACAACGCTTCACTGTATAGTTCTGGGGTCGGGGCGCTACGGCTGAAATAGGCTGGGAAAACTTTCCCTGTCGCCACTGATGATCCTTGGATAGTCTCACGCGAGGTAAAGGTTTAACCGCGCCCACTTGCCAGCTTTCCCCGGAAGAGAGCTAATTAGGCAAGCCGGACGGTACCGGTGGGTAAAATAGTACAGCCCTGTAGGGTAAATCTTTTCAAAAAGCCGTGTCCACGGTTATGGACGACTTGGGAATATACGATAAGACCATAGAGAACCTTAACTTAATTGATATGGCAGCTAAAGGTTGCATAATCAACATGTGATAAAGGTTCATTTCCTCGAGGGGGATTCGAGGGAGTGCCTTTGGTGGAGATGAGTGGTTCTGGCTACAAACTGGTTCGATGAGAACCAAAATGAAAGTTTACACTCTTATCCCTTTTCGAAAAATATTCTGAGTAGTCGGTGCCATGGGTCTTTATATCTTTTGAAAAGGAAAACTAGCTTTATGCAAAATAGCTACTATACAGCTTTAGAGCCTCCGTCATCATTGGGCCTATATCACCCTACTAAACTTGTGAGTACATCGTACTCAGTCTCTCTTTGCTGCTGTTATAATTTGTTTCAGAGGAGGATGTCACCGAGCAGACTGGTGGGTTCTTCGTTGACATCGACGAGTAGTTTGGGGTTCCCAGGTGGCAGCTTGGGACGTCGTGGAACAAGCTGGCTGGGATGTTTATCTGCAGGCCTCTTAGGCCATATTTTGGATCTTGTTGTTAGACAATATAATTTGCTTCCGCTTGATGTGATGATGGGTCTGTGACCCCTGGTATGCTATTTGTACCTTTCTCATATATGAGTTGCTATATGAACTTCTGTGTCGTAGAGTCTGTGATGTGCCAGCTGTTCCACAAGTATTGATCTCTCTACTATACGTGATAGCTATGTCTGTGGCACAAAGCTTCACTGTATAGTTCTGGGGTCGGGGCGCTACAATTTGGTATCAGAGCAGGACTGCCTGTAGAAAACCCTTTCTATTGGTCGATGTCGAGTCTAGTTGAAAATTATTTCTAACCTAAAAATGAGTTGTGAAAACCTTCTTAGGATTCTTTTTACTCCTCACCCCACTCGATCTACTCTGATTCTTACCTCTATTTGTTTTATGCTTGGTGTCGATGTTTAGGTTCTCGGGGTTTGGGTTTCTACCGTCTAGAGTCGACTCGAGTCCGTTGTATCCGTTTGCTATCGCCGCGATGACGTGATGTCACCGTGGTTGCCTAAATCTGTGTTAGTGTTGCCATCTTCAATATCTATATCTGGAAGCACCCTAAGATCTATCCTATCTGTTAAAGGTGTTTACTAACTATGTCGTTGTTCCAATTCTTCAAAATGGCTCCTACCCGTCGTGGGGAACAAAGCAATCCTGATGCACCGCCGCCACCCTCAATGGCGGAGGTCCTGATGGCCATTGAGCAAAACCGGCTGCGAAATGAGTGTATGCTCGAGCAGCTGGTGCAGCAAGGGGCCAGGAGGAACAACGACTGCAACACTCTCACCGAGTTTTGCGGTCCCAACCTCCTACCTTCACCGAAGCTAAGGAGCCGCTTGATGCGGATGATTGGCTCTGGGCTCTTGAGCGCAAGTTTGCCGCTCTGCACGTTCCGGTGGCGGAACAAGTCAACTTCGCCACCTACCTACTGAATGGACCCGCCGGCTCCTGGTGGGAGAGCCACGTGGCAATGTTTGCCGCGGGCCATGTCTTCACTTGGCAGGATTTTCGCGCCGCTTTCCGTGCGGCGTACATCCCCAAGCCCGTCATGGACCTCAAGAGGAGGGAGTTCCTGGACTTGACCCAGGGACGCATGGACGTCCAAGCCTATGGGCGGGAGTTCAACCACCTCTCGCGTTACGCCCCTCGGGACGTGACAAATGATGAGGACAAGCAGTACCTCTTCCGCAAGGGGCTCACACCTCGGCTCCGTTATGAGCTCCTACCCTTCAAGTTCCAGTCCTACCAGGAGCTCTACAACCAGGCTCTCACTATGGAGCAGGGTATGAAGGAGCTGGAGGCTTCCAAGAGGCCAACTCCAGTTGACCACCAGAGCTCCTCTTCCTCCAAGGGCAAGAAGCGCAAGGTCTTTGTGCCCTTCAGCGTTGTGCCTCGTGCACCCTTTGCGCCAAGGCCTTCAGGGTTCAAGCCACCTCCGCCTCGCCCAGCTACTTCGACCTTGGGTGCGGCTGGGAGTGGTTTCCGCCCTCAGCTGCCTCCACCACCACCGAGGCCCACTTGCTTCAGCTGTGGCCAGCCGGGGCACTACTCCAGAGAGTGTCCCCAGAAGGCACCAGCTATCGCAACACCTGCACCAGCTCCCCCTACACCAGCAGCCAAGGCTACGACTGTCAGCCGGGGTCGTCTGAACCACATCTCGGCTGAAGGAGTTGAAGAGGACCCCGGAGTTCTCATGGGTACGCTTCGAATCAATGATTACTCAGCTTCAGTTTTGTTTGATTCTGGAGCATCGCATTCATTCATATCCATAGCTTTTCCTCACAACCATCAAATACCATTTGAGAACATGGACCCCCCTTTAGTGGTCAAAACACCAGGCTCTAGTTGACACACTAACTAGATCGCTCCCGAGGTTAAGGTTTCCATAGGGTCAATCCCATTCCCGTTCTCGTTGATAGCCCTGAAGTCAGATGGTGTAGATGTCATTCTGGGGATGGATTGGATAGTCAAATATCAGGCCAATTTGGATTATGCTGCCAAGACTGTCACAGTGACCCACCCAAGCTACGGGCTAGTGCGTTACTGGTCCCCTTCATCCGCAGTCCCATCCGCTGCCACACCTCTCTCTCCGGAGATTAGCCTGTACTTTATGGAAGGTATCACCCCACCTGAAATGCATGAGGTTGATGTGGTGTGTGATTTCCCAGACGTCTTTCCTGAGTAATTGCCTGGCATGCCACCTGATCGAAGTGTGGAGTTTGTCATTGAATTGGTTCCGGGAACAACTCCAATTTCCAAAAGGCCCTACCGCATGCCAACGGAAGAGCTAACTGAACTAAAGAAGCAACTTGATGAGCTGCTAGAAAAGGAATTCATCCGGCCGAGCTCACCTTGGGGCTGCCCGGTCATCTTTGTCAAAAAGAGGGATACAAATGTTCCTCGGCTGGTTGTTGACTACCGCCCTTTGAATGCGGTGACCATCAAGAACAAGTATCCCATTCCTCGAATAACTGACCTGTTCGATCAACTAGCTGGTGCAACGGTATTCTCCAAGATGGATCTGAGGTCAGGCTACCATCAGATAAAAATCCGAAAGGAGGATATTCCGAAGACGGCTTTCACTACTTGCTATGGGTTATATGAATACACCGTCATGTCCTTCGGCCTCACAAATGCTCCGGCTACATTCATGAGGCTGATGAACTCCATCTTCCACGAGTACCTCGACAAGTTTGTCATCATTTACATCGATGACTGATCAGTGGCATTTGTATCCAAATTGCAAGCATGTTTATGTGCATAATTCACTCACATTTGAAGCTATGTTGACTAATTATGCTACTGAAATAATAATAAATAAACTATATTCATTACTTGAGTTATTTTACAGCCTTGTTGTCATAGCTGCAGGATTGGTGCGCAAAGGCACCAAAATTCTACACCAAGGCTGAGTAAGGATCTGCTGGAGACATGTGCTTAGTGAGCAAGGGCCTGAACAGAAAAGAGCAGGGATCTTCTTGGGCAGAAAGAAGAGAAGTGGAGGGACCAAGCTGCAAAAAAACCAGATCAGATCAAGAAGAAAAGGGGCAGCCAACTCCAATCGTGAGGCAGGCCTGGCACTTCTATTCCCCAACCCCCATCCTCTTCACCACCGGCCGCCGCCGCGGCCAGGCCAGGCGTGGCGGCGTGCCACCGCAACTCCACCGCGCCACTGCAACTCCACCGCGCCACCACAACTCCTGCCCTTCACCAACGACTCAGCGACGACGACGACCTCTCCAAGAACTGCGATCTGCTGCTCTTCCTCAACCTCCTCAACTGCTGCTGCTCTTCCGTATCTGTCCCTGTCTCGTACCTTGCTTCCCCTTCGTCTGTATCTGTCCCTGTCTCGTACCTTGCTTCTCCTGCTTCCAGAACTGCTAAACTCTTGCTCCTTCAATTCTCTGTGTAAACTGTTTTGATCATTCATCTATGAGTAGATCTTGTATGGTTGAGTACTGGCAGCGTTTTGAATGACACATCTCGCTGTTGATTCTAAATTCTACTCGATTTATGCATGTTTGCTTGATCTATGGCGTGTATGGCTAGTCTCTGCATGCTTGTGTGTTGCAGTATCTTTCCTTTGCCCCCAATTGCTTGTTAACTCACTTGGATCTGGACTGACAACCCAGAAAAGAGTGATCTTCGTGCTTTGAATTTTCTCCTTCCTTAACCTGCTAAAAAACCCTTGCTGGCAAGACTAGTCTGTGCCAATTGCTTGAAGTAATTCTCTTTCCTGTCTAAACCATGCTTGGACCCTTGCAGTGGACTTGATTGACAACCAAGAACCTGCAAGTTAAAATTCTGAATTTGCTCTGCTAAAATCCTTTCTCTGCTTGAGCTCCCTCTCGAGGCAAAAATCGTCTCGAGGGAAAAAACCTCTCGAGGCAAAAATCCTCTCGAGGGAAAAAACCTCTCGAGGCAAAAATCCTCTCGAGGCAAAAATCCTCTCGAGGGAAAAAACCTCTCGAGGCAAAAATCCTCTCGAGGCAAAAATTCTCTCGAGGGAAAAAGCCTCTCGAGGGAAAAACCCTCTCGAGGGAAAAGCCCTCTCGAGGAGTCGTCAGTTGAAACCTGCTGCTTTGCAGCCTGCTCCTTTGAAGTTGACCTAGCTTTAGCCGAAGCTTGAATGTTGATCACCTAGTCCCTATGGAGAACACGACAACTCGCAGTTGGGCGAAATACCTACTGCTATATTTGCACTACGATCAATGACATCCTTTTCTATTCCAAAACCGAAGAAGAGCATCCTGAGCATCTTCGACTTGTCTTGACCAAGCTTCGAGATCACCGCCTCTATGCCAAGTTCTCCAAGTGCGAGTTTTGGCTAAAGGAGCTCATATTTCTCGGTCATGTGGTGTCAGCTGCTGGAGTAGCAGTGATACCTGACAAGATTCAGGCAATTCTGGATTGGCCAACTCCCAAGTCCGCCAAAGATATCCGAAGCTTCCTTGGATTGGCGGGTTATTACCGCCGATTCATCGAGGGCTTTTCCAAGATAGCCAAAGCACTGACTGACCTCCTCAAGAAAAACAAACCATTTGTGTGGTCAGACAAGGCTGAAGAAAGTTTCCAAACTCTCAAGGTCAAGCTCACCACCACTCCGGTGCTTGTCCTTCCCGACACCGAAAAGGACTTTGTCGTCTATTGTGATGCATCACTCCAAGGCCTGGGTTGTGTTTTGATGCAAGAAGGCCATGTGGTAGCCTATGCCTCCCGTCAACTCAAACCGCATGAGCAAAATTACCCAACTCATGATTTAGAGCTTGCCGCCGTGGTACATGCTCTAAAGCAATGGAGGCCCTATCTGATGGGCAACCGTTGCGAGATCTACTCCGATCATCAAAGTCTGAAGTATCTCTTCACCCAGCCGGATCTGAACTTGAGACAGAGGAGATGGTTGGAATTAATCAAAGACTATGATGTGACCCTCAACTATCAACCCGGCAAGGCTAATGTCGTGGCCGATGTTTTGAGTCGCAAGGCCTATTGCAACACCGTGATGGTTGAAAAGGCACAACCGGCTCTCCATGAGGAATTTGCTCGGTTAAATCTGGAGATTGTTCCATCCGGATATCTAGCTAACCTCGAGATCAAATCCACTCTTGAGGATGAAGTCAAGGCCGCCCAGCAACATGATGCTGGCATCCGCAAGATCAAAAAGAATATTGTAAGTGGGAAGGCCAAATGTTTCTCCGTTGATGAATCCGAGGTTGTCTATTTTGGGAACCGTCTTGTGGTGCCCAAGACGAGAAAGACCAAGCAGTTGATACTGCAAGAAGCACATGAATCTCCCATATCCGTCCATCCCGGTAGCACCAAAATGTACCAAGACCTCCGCCCCAAATTCTGGTGGACTCGCATGAAGCGGGAAATTGCCAAATATGTAGCTGAATGCGACGTCTGTCGCCGAGTGAAAGCTGAACACCAACGGCCCGCTGGTACCCTTCGCCCCATAGCCATTCCCGAGTGGAAATGGGATGAAGTTGGTATGGATTTTATCACGGGTTTTCCAAAGTCACAAAAGGGCAACAATGCCATTTGGGTCATCATCGACCGTTTGTCCAAGGTCGCCCACTTCCTTCCAGTCCGTGACGATATCCGAGCAAGCCAACTTGCTGACTTGTATATGGCCCGGATTGTTCCTTTGCACGGGGTTCCTTTGCGGATCATCTCAGACCGTGGTAGTCTGTTTGTCTCTAAATTCTGGCAAAGCTTCCAAACGGCTCTTGGAACCCGTCTCAACTTCAGCACAACCTATCACCCTCAAACTGACGGCCAAACCGAAAGGGTGAACCAAGTACTTGAGGATATGCTTCGGGCTTGTGTTATCTCTTTCAGCAAGGGTTGGAAAAATACCTCCCTCTCGTCGAGTTCTCCTACAACAATAGCTATCAAGCCAGTTTGCAAATGGCTCCCTTTGAGGTTCTCTATGGGAGAAAATGCCGGACTCCTCTAAATTGGTCTGAAACCGGAGAAAGGCCACTCTTCGGTCCTGATGTGATCAATGAGGCTGAAGAGAAAGTCCGTGTCATTCGGGATAATCTCAAGGCTGCTCAATCCCGGCAGAAAAGCTATTATGACAAGCATCACCAAGAGGTCCAGTATGAAATTGGTGACAAGGCCTATCTTCGAGTCTCTCCCTTCCGAGGCGTTCGTCGCTTCGGGATCAAGGGCAAATTGGCACCTGGCTATGTTGGCCCTTTCACCGTCCTAGCCAATAGAGGAGACCTCTCCTATCAACTTGAGTTGCCCTCCAACTTCTCGGATGTCCATGATGTTTTCCATGTCTCCCAAATCTATCGTTGCTTCAAGGATCCAATCCGTGGGGTTGATCATGAGGTGTTGGACATCCAGGAGGATTTGACCTATCGCAAGCATCCCATCCGCATCTTGGATGAAGCGGAGAGGAAGACCCGCAACAAGACCATCAAGTTCCTAAAAATCCAATAGTCTAACCATTCCGAAGAAGAAGCGACATGGGAGCGAGAAACTAGTCTTCGTCAGGAATATCCCGCCTTCTTCACTCAAGCCTAGAATCTCGGGACGAGATTCCTGTAAGGGGGGTAGATTTGTAACAGCCCCAGTTTGGTACCCTATAATATGGGCCAAATTTTCACTTTTTGCTTTGCAACATTGCATCATGGCATGCATATTTAAATTGGTCCACATGAAATAATGTTAAAGCAACAATTGATAAATCAATGATGGTGAATATTATTGGACAAACCAAATCCAAATTGAGCTGGCATATTTGTCCAGGAAGTTCTAATACATTCAAATATGTTTGTTGCAAAAATTAAAGCAATTGCTAACTCAAATAATTAAATAAAGCCAAAATGCAAGTGAGCAATTCTAAAATAATTAGCACATGAAATGTTTTTCAAATAGGCTGCAAATTTTATGGCAGGTTCCAAATATATTATCTTTGCTCTGTGAATTTTTCCAGAATTTTAGAAAATATTTAAAGGCCTCAAATTAAATCCTAAAATGGCTGCTGGACTAAGTGGTAATTAAATTATTTGAGCTGGGGGGGGGGGGGGGTGGAAGACCACCTTCTTCCCTGTGGTGACAGTGGCGTCACTGTCGCCATGCCACCGACGCCCTCGTCCCCGCACGCTGCGCTCCGGTCCCCCCTCGCGCCCAGGCCCCAGCTGGAGGATAAGAGCACCCCGAAGCCGCGCTGCTCTCCTCTCTCCCTCCCTTTCTTTCCCCAGCGAAACCCTAACCCTAACGGCGCCATGCCCGTGACCTAGCCGATCCCGCCGCCGCATCGCCGTCGATCCCGACCGTCTCCGGACAAGCCGAAGGCACCGCTAGCTCCGCCGTGACCTCTTCTACCTCCATGTCGACGGAATCGTGCCGGGACCCCGGGATTCGCCGGCATCGTCCCGTCTTCTTCCTCCCCGTCCGCCGGCCGTCGAGCATGTTTGCCGCCGGTATCGGCCTCCCCCTTCATCACCGAGCCTACCCACGCATCGAGGGTGAGCTGGCTACTCTCCTGGACACCTCCGTCCTCCTCCTCCTCCCCCTAGTTCGTAGATGCCGCGGATGCCGACGCCGGTCGCCGCCTGTTGCCGACGTGACCGTCGCTCCAGTGACCAATAAATGGCGGCGCCGCCCGTTTTAGGATCTCCCTAGCTAGGCGCATCGAATGCGCATGATAGGTCGGTCCTGCACGTGCTAGGTCGCTGTCCCCGTCCATGCCGCCGTCGGTGATCACCGCGTGCGCGCCGCGCCGGTCGTGGCACCGTGCCGGGGACAAACCGACCTGTGGGCCGCCTCGCCCGCGTGGACGCCAGCGTGGCTACGGGCCCGGGCCGTCAGTGGCTGAGGCTAGCCCACTGCCCGGTACAAAACGGTTCGGACCGATTTATGAATTCAAATAAAAGGCAGAAAATGAATTTAAACTTTGAAATTCAATAACTTTTGAACCACAACTCAGAAAATTGCAAACAATATACCAAAATGCTTAGAAAAAGAATATCTACCTGTTAGTACCCTTTCCATGGTCAACTAAAATATTTATCTTGCCTTTAATTAATAATTACTAAAATGGCAGAATAAAATTGGAAATTGGAAATTGCATAACTTGAGTTTTAATTATCCAAAAATTGTAAATAAAATATCAAGTGATCAACATGTCAAATGCTATTAAACCATGCTGATATCATGTCATGACCACAAATATTTATTTTATGTTATTCATAAATTGGTTAAAAGAATTAAATTCAATTAACTATTCGCTTCACTATTTAATCATCGATACTCTGAAATTACAAATAAGGTACCAAATGATCGAAGAACAAAATACTACTTAATCATGTCATGTTCATGCATATTTGATCCACTTCTCTATTAATGTAATAATTCATAACTAATGTGGTCACTAAAATAAATATGGGGTGTTTCCAATAACTGCACTATTATTTGGACGCCATTTAATTTGTTGAGAGACAATTTGCTTGGTAGCCACACCCATGGTTATACGGGATGCAGCGTAATTGTTTAGCAGTTTTCCTAGTAAACACGGATAGTGGTGTACAAACTGATTCGGAATTTTCAAAAAAAATTTTTGTCTCATTTTTAGTTTTGTTAGTGACTTTTTTTGACTTTGGGCAAACTTTACTAAAAAAACACAGCGGATGGAAAAAATTCGAAAAAATTTCAAAATACTTTTTAATAATTCTATCAACTCTACTAGTGACATCCCCCTTGTCTACTTGAGTAATCTCATTTTACCATTGCATATACGTTTCGGTCAAACTTAGGGTGTGTAGCTACCCATGGGGGTAGCAAGTCTTTTCCGTTAATTTGTTAGACAAATTAAATGATGATATCCTTGCATAAACTTGTCATGTCATCATGTGCTTGTGCATTGCAACTTGTCTTCGTGTGATTTATTTGTTCTTCTATATTTGCTTGGGTATCGATAGATTCCGGAGTGGAGGTTAACCCTACCTACCCCGACGAGACGTACTACACGCCCCGGCAGCAAGGCAAGAGATAACCTAATCTTCTTGGCATCTAGCATCCTAGTGTTTTATAAACTTATTTTATCCACCATAATATTGCATTCGATTCTATGTCAATCTTGGTCAATACTAGAGTATCCTATGAATGCATGTTTTCCCCCGAACCAGTCCATGTTTCCCT
Organism: Puccinellia tenuiflora; assembly: GCA_012064385.1. Lineage (NCBI taxonomy): Eukaryota > Viridiplantae > Streptophyta > Magnoliopsida > Poales > Poaceae > Puccinellia > Puccinellia tenuiflora. Next base: position 771,998 of record QRDG01000021.1, on the reverse strand, counting down.
ACCTATGAACCATAGGTTTGAAGTGTTGGCCTGAGACAAGGTATAATTGCTGGTTATGTATGCTTAGCCATGCTTAGTCGTATGCTATTTATGTCCGTTGATTAAATTCCATAATGATGCTGTTGATGGAATGTTTCGGGCATGGTGGTTACTTGTGGTGCTTAATTAAAATGCTAAGAAGGCTTGGATGGGTTGCCATCGGGGATGGTGTTTTTTCTCATTCTGGCCCCTAGGTGCGAGTTCTTTACCTCTTGAACCAAGACGAGCGTGCTTCCAACGGTGGGGACATATGGAATCCTCTTTAACTGAATAACTTGTGCGGGCGTATCCAAGGCTCCTCTAGATTTGCGCTTTCCATTTGCGTGTGCGTTGCAGGTGGATGCTGGCGCGAAGAAGGGGTGTGTGTGGTGGTGTATAGGATGTGGCGATGGGGGCAGGGGCTGAAATAGGCTGGGAAAACTTGCCCTGTCGCCACTGATGATCCTTGGATAGTCTCATCCGAGGTAAAGGTTTAACCGCGCCCACTTGCCAGGTTTCCCCGGAAGAGAGCTAATTAGGCGAGCCGGACGGTACCGGTGGGTAAAATAGTACACCCCTGCAGGGTAAATCTTTTCGAAAAGCCGTGTCCGCTATTATGGACGACTTGGGAATAGACGATAAGACCACAGAGAACCTTAACTTAATTGATATGGCAGCTAAAGGTTGCATAATCAACGTGTGATAAAGGTTCATTTCCTCGAGGGGGATTCGAGGGAGTGCCTTTGGTGGAGATGAATGGTTCTGGCTACAAACTGGTTCGATGAGAACCAAAGATGAAAGTTTACTCTCTTATCCCTTTTCAAAAAATATTCTGAGTAGTCGGTGCCATGGGTCTTTATATCTTTTGAAAAGGAAAACTAGCTTTATGCAAAATAGCTACTATACAGCTTTAGAGCCTCCGTCATCATTGGGCCTATATTGCCCTACTAAACTTGCGAGTACATCGTACCTAGTCTCTCTTTGCTGCTGTTATAATTTGTTTCAGAGGAGGACGTCACCGAGCAGACTGGTGGGTTCTTCGTTGACATCGGCGAGTAGTTTGGGGTTCCCAGGTGGTAGCTTGGGACGTCGTGGAACAAGCTGGCTGGGATGTTTATCTGCAGGCCTCTTAGGCCATATTTTGGATCTTGTTGTTAGACAACATAATTTGCTTCCGCTTGATGTGATGATGGGTCTATGACCCCTGGTATGCTATTTGTACCTTTCTCATATATGATTTGCTATATGAACTTCTGTGTTGTAGAGTCTGTGATGTGCCAGCTGTTCCACAAGTCTTGATCTCTCTACTATACGTGATAGCTATGTCTGTGGCACAAAGCTTCACTGTATAGTTCTGGGGTCGGGGCGCTACAGTGTGAGTACCGCTTACCTTTCCTCCCCGGCAACAGTGCCAGAAATTAGCTTGATGTCTACTACACGCTTCTATTCTTGTAGACTTGTTGTGCCTCCAAGCGCAGAGGTTTGTAGGACAGCGGCAAATTTCCCTTAAGTGAGTTACCCAAGGTTTATCGAATCCACGGGAGGAAGAGGTTGAACATATCCTCTCTCAAGCAATAATGCAATTAAGATACAAGATGTCTCTTGTGGCCCCAACACACCTAATACAATGGCTAATTGTATAGGTGCACTAGTTCGGCGAAGAGATAGTAAAATGCAAGTGATATGGATGGTAAAAGGTGATTTTGTAATTCTGTAATAAAAATGGCAGCAAGCAAACAAGTGACAAAAGTGACTAAAAACAGTGTATCAATGCTTGGAAACAAGGCCTAGGCTTCATACTTTCACTAGTGACTACTCTCAACATCATTAACATAATTAAACACATGATAGTTCCCACAAAAACACATGCATGGTAGACGTTACTTGGAGATCATTCTTTCGTGAATCAAATAGGACGAGAATTGCGTAGGGAAACATCATGCTGTCACTATCCGCATCCTTAAAGTTCGTATTCCACATCTATGGACACTTCATGCTGTCACTATCCACATCCAAAGATAGTACTAACAAACACCACAACCTATTTCTTGAATAGTCTCTTTCTTCAATAACACAAGCATCAAGAAACCTCATGATCTATTCAATCCAACAATAATAAAGAACAAACTCATGATGAAGATCCCTCTAAGATTTTATCATTAGAGTCACACACGGCACCCACACTGTCACCGAGATACCATGATCACAACGGTGAATCCTGAACTTATACTAGATGACACCACTTGAGCAAAATCATATCCATTACACATAGGGAAACATCATGTATTCAACTATACTAACAAAGCTCATGATCACAACGAAGATCACATCATGGGAGAGAGAGATAACCACATAGCTACTTGTATAAGCGTCAGCCCCAGTGAGGGACTACTCCCTCCTCATCGCGGGAAGCAGCGGCGTTGATGGAGATGGCTCCGGCGGTCGATCCCCGTCCTGACAGGGTGCCGGAACAGGACCTTCTGAACCCCCAAAACTAGTCGGCAATGGCGGTGTAGCTCTGTATCGTATTTGGGAAAATCCTTCGGGGGTTAGGGTTTTTTCGTCGGGGATAATTTTATAAGTGTCGGAGGCGGCCGAGAGGTGCCCCATAGGACAGGGGCGGATGCCACCCGCGGGTGGACCCTAGGTGTCATGGTGGGTTGCACGGCATATCCATCAGAGATGGAAAGAAGTATGGGGCAGGCGACGATGGATGCTCGCGCGGGATTAGGCAACAAGCACGCAAACACATGCTAGTTACCCAGGTTCAGGGCCCTCCAATGGAGGTAACACCCCTACGTCCTGCTCTTCTTGTTCTTATTGCTTGATCACAGAATCGGGCTACAGACGCTCCTTGAGCTGTGTTCGGGTGGCAGCCGGCTGGAGGTCCTAGCCGGCTGGAGGTTGAAGATGATGCTACGTGGGTGTTCTGGTTGCTCTAGTTGCCTGCGTGCCCGCCTTTTACTTGCCTCGCACAGGAGGCTCTAGCCCGCCTTATATAGGCAGCGGGCTAGGGTTTTAGGTTACAAGGATTTTACAGGTCGGCCCCTATGACATCATCTACTTTCTGAGCCGGCTGGAGCTCATTGCCATGATTCTGTACAGGAGATGCCCGACAAGGAGTACTGTTCACCAGGAGCGGTTATACGAGCCTGGCCCACCCGTACGGAGTTGTTGTTTGGTGCGTCCGGCTCCAGCCCAGCCGGACGTCCGTGTCCGGGTAGACGCAGGCGGCTTGATTCGGCCGGCAGGTTCCAGGCGGCACCGGTCAGCCGGCACTTGGTCAACCGGCCCGTGGAGTTCTGAAGAAATGGATCTCTTTGGGATATCCGGGGTTCATATCCCCGACACTAGCCCCCGAGATCGTGGAGTCTTGCTTGCTTGCTGGGAAGACTTTACGAGCTTCTCTGGTTCCGATTGTGTTGCTGTAGTTGAGATCGTCCGGCATGAAGTTTGCCGGGTAGAGCGGTGGTAGCCGAAGGCGGCTCGTCCGGCTTGGAATGGCCGGTCGCCGGTAATCTTGGCGTCTTGGGAATCGTGGGTCGTGGCCTGCATCAGCCACGCCCCGCCGCTTTGGGGAGCCGTTGGTGTTCTGCCCGAGGCCTGGCGCACGTCGCTTCGGCTTCGCCGGGCTGGATTCTCTGTGGCAACTGCCTGCTCGTGGGATCGTCTGCGGAAAGCGCGGCACGCTCGCACTCCGTGCGGCGTGATGGGCGGAACAGTTCCGCTTGCCTCGCTTTTAAAGGGGAAAGAGGGGGGAACGGCCGGGGTTACCGTTCCCCATTCCTGCTTCGTCTTCCTCGCTAGTTCTTGCGCTCCCCGGTTCTTGCCCATTCTTTCTTACGTTCTTGCCGTCTTTGCATTTGCTTCTCCCGTGACGGGAAACAGATCCTCCATGGCGAGTTCGGGTGCGTGGATGGGTTCCACCGTGGATGATGCGTTCCTCTGGAAGCTCCGCCGGAACCAATTCTTGGGGATGACGGGCGACGTGGGAGCCCGCGCTCCCCCTGAAGGAGAGATTTCGCCGAAGCCCAAGAAGGGCGAGGTCGTCGTGTTCTCCGTGCACTTGGAGCGGGGATTGGGGCTTCCGGCGAGCTCCTTTTTCTCGGAATTCCTGCGCTTCTATGGGCTGCAGCCCCACCACTTGGGGGCAAATTGCCTCACGCAGTTGTCATGCTTCGTCACGCTGTGCGAAGCGTATTTGGGCATCTGACCCAGCATGGAGATATTTGGCATGTTCTTCTTTCCGCGGGCTCAAACGACTGCCGGGCAACAGCGCGATTGCGGCAGCGTCTCCATTTCCGCGAAGAGCACGCCGCTGCCCAAGATTCACCTGCCCGATTCCATCAAGAAGTGGCAGAGCACCTACTTCTACGTCCAGAATCTCACTGGTGTCGACCAAATCGTCCTTCCGGCCTTCTCCAATTCGCTGCCGGCGCACAAGTCCTGGTGTCGGAAATCGCCGCTGGATGGGGATCTTGAGGGTGTTTTGTTTGGCCGGCTGAAGGTGTTGGTGGAGGCCGGCCTAACGTCCAGGGACCTGACCCTGGCATGGCTGTCAAGGCGGATATACCCGCTGCAGGCGCGTTCGCACAAGATGTGCTTCTACTCTGGTCTTCGGGATCCCACCCGGGTCAGCTTGGAGGTGTCGAAGCCGGAGAACCTATGCACGTGGGTTTACCGCCTCGTTACCAACAGGATCGAGGTGGACTGGGATTTTGGGCTCGATCCATTCACCCGCTCGGAACGTGCTCCTGAGGTTAGCCATTGCTTTCTAATCCGTCTTCAATTCCTTCGCCTGGCTGCCGCTTGACCCATTCGTCCTGTTGTACAGCTTTGCAAGCTCCAGAGGGTTGAAGACTTTGAAGTCATATTCGAGCCTGACGTCTGTGGTCCCTTTTCTAAGGCGCTGACGGCCATGATGGAGGCGGATTCCTCCGACGAGCAAGCGGGAGGAGAAACAGATGCCACCGCTGAGGATGAATCGGGCGGCGGCGCCCGTGTCGTCCCGGACAGGCGCGGTGACACCACCGAATCGTCCGGTGGGGGTGCAGATGTTGGGGAAGGCGGCGGAGGCGATGACGATGCTGCCCATACCGCGACGAGCCCTGTCCCCTCTGCCGGCTCCGACTCCGATTCGGCAGCCTACAGGGACGAGGACCTCGAGCGCGATGCTCCACCTCCGGTTTCGTCGTCCCGCGGTAAGTCTTCTGAGCCCGACGCTGCCGGGCAAACTGACGGTGTCATGCGCGTGGTAGTAGATCTCTCCAGCGGTTCCGAGCCGGACTCAGAAGGTTCCTCTTCCGTGCCAGCTTCCAAGCCGGCGCCGTCCTCCCGTAGGACCAAGGAGTTGGAGGCGGCGGCGCGGAAGAAGAAAGCAATTCTTCCCTGGCGGGTCCTGAAGGAGAGGCGGTCGAAGTCGGCCGCCGATGTCGATGCAGGCACCGTGCCCCACAAGAGGAAGGGCACATTCGAGAAGCGGGGCGTGCTGCCTGCCAAAAAGTTGACTTCTACGTCCTCCCGGCCTACTACGGCCGGCTTGATGCCCACCGGGAAACTCACGGCGGAGGCCCAGGCGGATGCGATTGTGGCCGATATCAGGGCCGAGGCCGACGCCAGGCTATCAGAGAAGGCGGATGTCCCAACTGGTGGGGCCAACAATGAGGTGATTGGTCATGCTTCCGGTGGTGATTTTATTTATGATTTGAATCCGGGTGATTTGGAGAGGGAGTTTTATGCTCAGATGACGCAGGCGGATTTGGTCTTGGAAGTGTCTGATGCTGGTCTGACTGTGGAGCAGTTGATGACCTTGAAGGAGGACGTGGAGAAGATGAAGGCGGAGGACGTGGAGAGGGCGGAATCTCTCGCCGGCGGAACCAGCGTCCAGGTGGTTAATCCTATTCTTGTTGTTGATCATGGTTACGACTTGAGCATTGAAGATACGGAAAAGGCTATTTACGCGGAGCAGGCGCAGGCGGATTTGATCCGGGAGGAGATGGACGCCAAGGCGGCCGCGAGGCAGCTGGCTGCTGTCAAGGCGGCTGAGGAGAAGGCGGGAGCGGGCGCGGACGCCGGCAAGACCGCGGAGGCCGGCGTTGTGGTCGGAGTGGTGCCGGCCCCTACAGAGCGGCCGGATGACGACTCCGCCGTTCCAGTGAAGGGCGGGGAGGTACTCTTCGGAGGTGGGAAGCGCCTGCTCGACGATGCATCGGCCCCCCCGCCGAAACGCTTGAAGAGGAGGAAGCCCGTGGAACTGGGCACGCGCGACGGGTAAGTATTTGTCCTGTGGCGGAAACCTTGTAGCCTGTACTTCTTGGTGGTGACGCTTTCTTCGTTTTGCAGAGCGCCGCTTCCAATAGTGGAGGCGGTGCCCGACGCGGTGGTGGAGCCGGCTTCGAGGCCTGCTCCGGAGGCTCCTGTGGTGCAAACGGCTGGTCCACCTCCAGAGGCGGTGACGGCGAAGGAGGATGTGGAACCGGACAGCCGGGTGCCGGCAGACGTAGCTCCCCTCGTGGTCGACTTCGACCCTCCGGTTTCAGGCGGTGGCGCTGAGGCGTCGGTGGATGCTTTCCATACAATTCTCCGGCCCGGCGCCGGGGCCGGAGACCTCGCCTTCCCCACTCCTTCCTCGTCAGTGGTCGAAATGGCCAAGGACAAGGCCATAGCGGGGGCGACGGCTTCGCTCCCTGGTCCTCGCCAATCTATCTTGGTGGCTTCTCCTCCGTATTCCGGGCCGGTGCCGGCTCTGCCCAACGTATCGGGGAAGTTCCCCCTCGCCGCGCTGGTGGAGCAGAAGGCTCAGGAGAATTTGGCCAACATAGCATTGCTCCGCTCCTCAATAGAGTATGGCTTCGCCGAGGCGGCTAAGGAGACGACATTGCTCAAGCGAGAGCTTGAGGCGGCTAAAGGTTTGGTTTCCGTTCTCGCCCGCATCTTCTGTCTTGGCGTTTTGAATTTTTTCTTGCACGGCTTGTCCCGATGATGACTCGCCCCCCTCAGGCGACACCGCCTCCCGTGCCGGCTTGGAGGGGCAGCTGAAGAAAAAGGACGCCACCCTGCTGTTGGTCAAGGCCGATCTCCAGACGGCGGAAAAAGTGTCGGAGGAGCGCCGCCTGGAGATCGTCCGGCTGGGCGAGGAAGCGAAGAAGCTGCGGGAAGCTGAGCAACGAAGACTGGACGAGGTCGAGTCACTCTGCGAGAATGCGGATGAGCTGAGGATCCAGCTGAAGGAGTCTGTCGAGTCCAACGACCAGATCCTCCAGGCGGCCAAGGCGCGTGAACTCGAGCATGAGCAGCTGGTGGGCGGCCTGATCAAGGAGGTCGAGCGCGTGAACGAACTCGTCCTCGGTAAGTGGAGTCCCTTTCTCCTTGATTTCTCGCTTGGGGTCTTCTACTCGGCCTCACCAGCTTGAAATGCAGGCCTTTATCCCAAGGTAGACGCGCAAATCCAGAAAGACGCTGCCCTGGCTCATTCCCGGCCGGAGTCCTCTGGTGCCGCTGCTGGGTCTGCTCCGACTGCCGCCTCCCGTCTTCTCCGATTTGGCCAAGAGTTCAAACGGCTGAAGGAAGCGGCCAACGGCATGCTCGAGAACCTATGGCCGGATGCTCCCTTGCCGACTGCTCTCCATGACTTGTCCGTCCGGCTTGAAGGGGCGCCATCCGGCATGGCGTTGGCCTTGGTGAAGTCGTGGTATCCGAGCGTGCAGATGAGCATGCTGGTGGGTGGCTTTCGCACGGGAACGTCCCTCGCGAGCCTGCGCCCGGAGATCCTCATGGCCTCAGATAGAATTTCCGAGGCGGTGGACTTGACGAAGTTGGTGCCTGCCGAGCCGTCCTCGGCGCCACGGCCGGCTGAAGATGCTGGAGCCGGCGACGCTGCTGCCGTCACCGATGGCGCTGCTCCTTGACTAAATTTACCTCCCTGGAATGCCAGGCGTAACTGTAGAACTTGCTATCTCTGTATTGATGATTATCTTCCGTTGTACTGCTTGCTGTCTTCAGATGCTGTTGTCTTTGTGATTGTTGGGCCATTGTGCTTGTTTTGGTGATGATAATCACCATGCCTAGCCCCCGAATTTTGGGCCAGTTTGAGCATCGATCCGGGTCGAAATTTTATGTCCCGTGCTTGTTTTGTGTTTTTCTTTCATCGTCGTGATATCGTGCAGCCCCCGAGTCCGTGACTCGGGGTGATGTAGATATGCGTCCGGGTCTGCGGAGCCGGCTTGCCGGCTGCGCAGCCCCCGGGGATTTCCTGCCGGCTGACGGCGTGGCAGCCCCCGAGTCCGTGACTCGGGGTGTTGTAGATTTGCCTCCGGGTCTGCGGAACCGGCTTGCCGGCTGCGCAGCCCCCGGGTATTTTCTGCCGGCTGACGGTGTGGCAGCCCCCGAGTCCGTGACTCGGGGTGTTGTAGATTTGCCTCCGGGTCTGCGGAACTGGCTTGCCGGCTGCGCAGCCCCCGGGTATTTTCTGCCGGCTGACGGCGTGGCAGCCCCCGAGTCCGTGACTCGGGGTGTTGTAGATTTGCCTCCGGGTCTGCGGAACCGGCTTGCCGGCTGCGCAGCCCCCGGGTATTTTCTGCCGGCTGACGGCGTGGCAGCCCCCGAGTCCGTGACTCGGGGTGTTGTAGATATGCGTCCGGGTCTGCGGAGCCGGCTTGCCGGCTGCGCAGCCCCCGGGAATTTTCTACCGGCTGACGGCGTGGCAGCCACCGAGTCCGTGACTCGGGGTGTTGTAGATATGCGTCTGGGCCTGCGGAGCCGGCTTGGCGGCTGCGCAGCCCCCGGGAATTTTCTGCCTGCTGATGGCGTGGCAGCCCCCGAGTCCGTGACTCGGGGTGTTGTAGATATGCGTCCGGGCCTGCGGAGCCGGCTTGCCGGCTGCGCAGCCCCCGGGAATTTTCTGCCGGCTGACGGCGTGGCAGCCCCCGAGTCCGTGACTCGGGGTGTTGTAGATATGCGTCCGGGCCTGCGGAGCCGGCTTGCCGGCTGCGCAGCCCCCGGGAATTTTCTGCCGGCTGACGGCGTGGCAGCCCCCGAGTCCGTGACTCGGGGTGTTGTAGATATGCGTCCGGGCCTGCGGAGCCGGCTTGCCGGCTGCGCAGCCCCCGGGTATCGCTTCGCCTCCTTGGTCCATTTGCAGGCCACGTGTCGCCTTTGCATCGTCTTGTCTCCTGCGCTTTGCGTTTTGCCCCCTCGGCTTCGCCGTCTCCTGCGCTGGTGACACGCGTCGCTTGGAGACGGGCCGCTGACGGTTGCACTGCTTCTCTGCCTCCTTATAAGTAACAACGCCGGCATGTTTCCTCCTTCATCTTCATCTTCTCACTCTCGTGTCTCCAGCTCTCCCTGCTTAGATATGGCCCCAAAGAAGGAGATCGAGATGACTCCTCCCGTAGCGGCGAAGCGCGGCAGGGGGCGCCCCCGGAAGACCGACATTGAAGGATCCTCCAATGCGGGTGCCAAGCGCGGCCGGGGCCGGCCGCCAAAGCTTAATCGCGGCGGTGATGGAGGTGCCGCCGTCGCGGCGCCCGGAGGCAAGCGGAGCCCCTCTCCTGCCCGCTCGGAGTCCCTGATCTTCGGTGGCTGGGATAACTTCCCGATCTCCGAGTTTGTCCTGGTGCTGTACGAGCCCGTGCAGCGTGTCCAGCTGCTACCTTTCGCCATCACCGATGCGCTTGAGGGGGATGGCCCCTTCAGGTTCCTCCTCCATCGGGTTGGTGCTCGTCAAGGGCCCTGGGAGGTGCTGGCTCGCGTCACCGCCGGCCACGAAGGCGGGGAGGTCCGCCGCCGCGTCGAGTTCTTCTCCGGGTGGAAGGCTTTCGCCAAGTTCTTCCGCCTAGATTCTGCCTTCGTCATCCGCTTCCAGCTGAAGCGTCAGACGGGGGTCTTCTACGTCAAGGTCTTCGACGGCACCTTGTGCCTCAAGGAGTGGGAGGAGAGCGATGACGATATGTCTCCGCCTCCCGCTTAGTTTTAGGTTGTCCGGTAGCCGTCTTGGCGTGTAGGCGAGGTCGTCCGCCTGTGGACTTCCTTCTTTTGTCTCGTTGTTCAGCTTCTGTTTGTAAGGCCTTGCTCTTGATGTTGAATGCTACTTGCTTTTGTTCCTGTATTTGTTTACTTGCGTGCAGTTTTAATTTTCTGCACGTCGCGTTTGTGTCCGGCTTGAGCTCTCGAAGCCGGTTGGCGGCGTTTTCGTGCGTGAAACGAAATGGCAAAGTGGTTAGCCCGCTCTTTTGATCATGGAGAATACTTTTACTTTGCTTAACTCAATTTCGCACTCGCCTGTAGCCTCTCCCGCCGCCATTCGTGTGCACTTCACCGTCCAGCGGGATCATGCACACTACTTTGACGTTAGGATCCGGTTTGTTGGGCCAGAGTTTTTCCAGCCGGCAACGATTTCTGTTTCTTACGTCTTTCGCATACAGTCGGCCTCCAGCTTATTCTCTTGCCGGCCTTAACCGGATCCGAAGAGTTAGCCGTTTAGCGTTGTGTAGTTAATCGTCCGTAATTGGAGAAGTAGTTGCCGACTGCCGGCTTGGCCGAGTTTATAGAACAACATTTTTTCAGCCGGCAGTACTTCCCTTTATGCGTTTTTCACGTTGTTGGCCCCCTCCAGCTTGTTCTCTTGCCGGCCTTAACCGGATTCGAAGAGTTAGCCGTTTAGGGGTTAGTCACGTTACACGGCCGCTAAAGGCAAGCTTGCCGGCTGCCGGAGTAACCGGAAAGGAAATGCAGAAAAGAATTGCGAAAAACTGCTCATGTGTTCATCATTCTCATTTCTTTATTGATAGCATGGGTGATACATACATGGTTCTTTCTCAGGTGTAGAATCGACGCAAGAGTGACGCGTTCCATGGCCTTTCCGTTTCATCACCTTCCTTGTCCATCGTGTCCTTCTTGTGCTCTCGGGCGTCGATCAAGTAGTATGCGTCGTTGATGAGCGCTTTGCTTACGATGAATGGTCCTTCCCAGGGTGATGAAAGCTTGTGCATGTTCTTTGTGTCTTGGATTAGTCGTAGCACAAGGTCGCCTTCACGAAAGCGGACAAGCCTGACCTGCCGGCTGTGGTAGTTGCATAGTTTTTGCTGATACATCGCCGACCTTGACTCGGCAAGCTGGCGCGCTTCCTCGAGCAGGTCCATTCCGTCTTCATAGGCTTGCTTAGCTTCTGCTTCTGTGTACAGCATGATTCGGGGCGCATCATGCTCGATGTCAGTTGGCATGACGGCCTCGGCCTTGTGGACGAGGAAGAAGGGGGTGAAGCCGGTTGAGCGATTCGGGGTTGTCCTTAAGCTCCAGAGGACGGAAGGTAGCTATTCTTCCCATGCGCCGGCTGCCCGCTCGAGTGGTTCGAGCAACCGAGGCTTGATGCCGGATAGGATGAGGCCGTTTGCCCGCTCGACCTGCCCATTTGACTGCGGGTGTGCGACGGAGGCCACGTCGAGCCGGATGCCGGTCCTGCCGCAGAACTTGGCGAATTCTCCCTTGACGAAGTTCGACCCATTGTCCGTGATGATGCTGTTGGGGTAGCCGAAGCGGTAGATGATGCTTTTGAAGAACTTGACTGCTGTTGGTCCATCCAGCTTCTTGATCGGCTTGGCTTCAATCCATTTCGTGAACTTGTCGACGGCTACCAGTAGGTGTGTCATGCCTCCACTGGATCTTCTCAGTGGGCCAACCATGTCGAGCCCCCCAGACGGCAAACAGCCAGGTGATAGGAATTGTCTTGAGTGCTGAAGCCGCCGTGTGCTTCTGCGTTGCGAATCGTTGGCAGCCGTTACAGAGCCGGACCAGCTGGTTTGCGTCCGCCAGCGCAGTCGGCCAGTAGAACCTGTGCCTGAACGCCTTTGCCACAATTGCTCTGGAGGATGCGTGATGACCGCATTCGCCCTGATGGATTTCTTTGAGGATCTTGATTCCTTCTTCCTGGCTCACACAGCGCTGGAATATTCCAGAGACACTGCGTTTGTACAGCTCGTTGTTGATGATGGTGTAAGCACTTGCTCAGCGTTTGATTTGCCTGACGATGAGCTCGTCCGCCGGGAGCTCGTCATTGGCGAGGTAGGCGAGGAAGGGTTGGGTCCATGGCGGAGCCTCTTCAATGACGAGGACCTCGACGGCTTCCGGCTCGCCTGGAGCCGGCCCAGCCGACTCCGCGCCTGGCGGCATCCGGATGGAGTCGGAGCCGGGACACGGCATGATGGATGGCTTGTACAGCTTCTCAAGGGCGACGCCGGGTGGGATTTCCTCGCGAAGAGAACCAATGTTCGCCAAAGTGTCTGCTGCCTCGTTGTTGGAGCGGTGGATGTAGTGGAATTCACATCCGTCGAAGCATCCCGCGAGTTGCTGGACGAAGAAGCGGTAGGCGGCCATGTTGGGGTCCTTGGCGTCCCAATGACCAGTGGTCTACTGGACCACCAAGTCAGAGTCGCCGTAGCAGAGGATCCGCCTGATGTTCATGGCCTTGGCGAGCTTGAGGCCGTGCGCGAGAGCTTCGTATTCAGCTACATTGTTGGACGCCGTGAAGTGGATTTGTAGCACGTATTCGAGTCGGCCCCCCTTGGGTGAGGTGAGGACGACTCCGGCGCCGAGTCCCCAGTATCTTTTGGAACCATCGAAGTGCATGAGCCAATGTTCGCCGGAGTCGGGTGGCGGCGGCACGTGGTCCGTCTTCGTCCAGTCGGTTAGAAAGTCCGCCAGCTCCTGTGACTTGATCGCTGTTCTCTTGTCATATTCGACTCCGTGCACCATCAGGTTGATCGCCCATTTCGCGACTCTGCCGGTTGCATCCTTGTTGCCTATGATCTCGGCAAGCGGAGCGTCGCTTATCACTTTGATCGGATGCTCTTGAAAGTAGTGCTTCAGCTTCTTCGTTGCCATGTACACGCCGTATACGAGCTTCTGGTAGTGCGGGTAATTTTGCTTTGACTGCGAGAGCACCTCGCTGAGGTAGTAGACTGGCCGCTGAATCGGCCGCTGCCTGCCGGCTTCATCTCGTTCCACCACCAGGACGACGCTGACGACTCGGTTGGAGGCGGCGATGTACATGAGCATGGGCTACTTTGGAGCCGGAGGTGCTAAGACCGGGGTAGTGGCCATCGCGCGCTTGAGTTCCTTGAAGGCGGCATCCACCGCGTCACTCCAGACGAACTTGTCAGTCTTCTTCAGTAAATGGTAGAGCGGGAGAGCCTTCTCACCGAGCCGGCTGATGAAGCGGCTGAGGGATGCCAGGCAGCGGGTGAACTTTTGGATGTCCTTGACGCTTCATGGCTGTCGCATGTTGTCGATGGCGGCGATTTTCTCCGGGTTGGCCTCGATTCCTCGTGCTGACACAAGGTAGCCGAGTAGCTGTCCGGCTGGAACACCGAACACACATTTCTCCGGGTTGAGCTTCATCTGGAAGCGGCGCAGGTTATCGAAGGTTTCCTTGAGGTCGGCGAGCAGAGTGTGCTTCTCCTTGGTCTTGATGACGACGTCGTCGACGTAGGCATGCGCGTTACGACCGATTTGGTCGTGCAAGCATTTCTGCATGTAGCGCTGGTATGTTGCCCCCGCGTTCTTCAAGCCGAATGGCATGGTGGTGTAGGAGTATGGGCCGTAGGGGGTGATGAAGGCGGTCTTGAGCTGGTCATCCGGGTTCAGCGGAATTTGGTGGTAGCCGGAGTAGGCGTCGAGGAGGGAGAGGAGGTCGCAGCCGGCCGTGGAGTCGATCACTTGGTCGATGCGCGGCAATGCGAAGGGGTCCTTGGGACAGGCCTTGTTGAGGTGGGTGTAATCGATACACATCCGCCACCGCTTGTTCTTCTTTTCCACCATCACCGGATTGGCTAGCCACTCCGTGTGTTGTACTTCCTTGATGAATCCGGCCGCGAGTAGTCGGGCTATCTCTTCTCCTATCAACTGTCTTCTTCCTTCCGCGAAGCGACGCAGGGACTGCTTTACCAGCTTGGCATCTGGCCGGACGTGTAGAGAGTGCTCGGCGAGTTCCCTCGGTACACCCGGCATGTCCTTGGGGGACCACGCGAAGATGTCCCGGTTCTCACGGAGGAACTCGACGAGCGTGCTTTCCTATTTGGGGTCCAGGCTCGCCCCCACGGTGACGAACTTGGACTTGTTGCCGTCGTCGAAGTAGATCTTCCTTGTGTCTCGCGCCGCCTGGAAATTCGACTCGCCAGCCAGCTTGGCCGACTCCGGAATCTCCAGCTTCTCCTCGCTGGCCTTGCGCTTGAATTGTCGCATCTCCTCATTGCAGACCATGGTCTCGGCCACCTTCGCGCTATCGGTGGCACAAGCGATGGAGTGCTTGTAGTCTCCGGTGACGGTGATGATCCCGCGTGGGCCTGGTAGCTTCATCTTGAGGTAGGCGTAGTGAGGTACCGCCATGAACTTGGCGAGCGCCGGCAGCCCGAGGATGGAGTGGTAGGCGCTGGAGTGGTCGACCACCTCGAAGGAGACGGTCTCGCAACGGTGATTGCTCTTGGTGCCGAATAGGACGTCCAGCCAGATGAGGCCCATGGATGAGCCGGCTCGCCCGGACACGATGCCGTGGAAGACCGTCCGGCTCGGCGTCAAGCTGGACTCGGAGACTCCCAGTTTCTCCAGCGTGTCGCGGTAGAGGATGTTGATGCTGCTGCCCCCGTCGATGAGGACACGTGAGAAGGTGCAGGCGCGCTTGGTGGAGATGATCACGGGCTCCAGGACCAGGGCATAGCCGCCTAGATTGGGCATCAGCTCTGGGTGGTCGCGGCGGTCCCACGTGATTGGTTCTTGTGACCAGTTGAGGTACTGGGGGACAGGTGGAACCACCGCATTCACCTCCTTGAATCGCTCGCGCCGGCTTCGCTTGTCATCGCGCTCGCTGACGAACACGATGTAGGCGGCATCCGGATTCTGGTAGCCGTCTGGACCCCTTGGAGGCGGGGATGGAAGGCGCTCCCTCCTCTGTTCTTCGCATTGGCGATCATCGCGATTCCTGTCTTCGCGCCGTCTGTCATCGCGTCTTCGATCGTCCCGTCCGTTTTCATCCAGAGGCGGAGGCGGATTTCGCCGCTCGTACGGTGGCGGCCTTGGGCGGCCAAGGTTACATTGTGTCGTGGATATGGGACACGGGTACCCGCAAGGAGTACTAACGAGGCCCATCAGGAGGAAGCCCAGCAAGCCGACTCCAGTCATAATAGGATAAGGACTCACCTTTGTAACTTGTAATAGATTAGCCGAGTCCTAAGAGGACTCTACTTGTAACTCGGCCCTCCACCTTTATAAGGAGGAGCCGGGAGCACCAAGAGAGAACAACTTAGACAAGGCTAGACAGACCCAACACAATCAAGACAGACGGGACATAGCCCGATAGTCTAGACACATGATACAAAAGATAGAGGAGCCGCCTCATCGGCGACTTCCACCATGAGAGGAATACAACCTAGCCACAAACAGCACGTAGGGATATTACCGGATGATGTTTCCCAGGTCCCGAAGCTGTATAAATCCTTTCTCCCATGTCGTTCGTCTACTAACCCACATCGACGATGCCCGCGCGTACATAGTCCCGTATCTTCACCGTTGATCTAAACCATCGACATTGGCGCCCACCGTGGGACTAAGTGCGCGTGGATTCACAATTTGATGGGTCCAATCTTCATCAACGACGACGGCGAGTTCATCACCGTATCGGTCAAGCGACTCGGACACATCAAGTTCTTCATCCACACGGCGGCCGCGGGGGCTCGACGTCAACATCGCCTTCGTGTGCAGCTGACCAAATCAACCAGATCAAACATCAAGGACGGCTACCGCACCCACGCCGGCCTCCAGCATCTCGGCCGACTTCCATTGCCGCGCACGTACTCCAGCATCTGCGCCAGCTTTCGCGTCCGCATGGGATCTGGAAACTTTGTCAGAGTATCCAAGAGACAACAAATATGGAATAATTTATTCGATGTTCTCCGGTCCCGGATTGACTGGAGGCAGCGGAAGGCAAGCAAGAAAAGGAAAAAGCTGTCCACAAGCCGGTGCAAGTCCCGAGAAGGCAAAAAGAAAAGAAGAGGAGCAACGCAGCCAACCAAAGAAAAGCGATCGTCGGACGAGGAGTCGGACAATACGTCACGTACAACAGACCAGCTGCAGCTAGTAGTCCATATTCGACTCGCACGCGGTTGGAGAGCAAGCTCAAGAAAAGAAAAAAAAAAGGAGAAGAGAAACCGAGTGCTACTACTATCCGGACGAGCCACTCAAGGAAAAAAAAAGAGAGATATTACGTGAAGCTAGTGCAACTTTGATTCACATACGGACCAAGGAAGCTGATTAAAGAATCCAGAAAAGCAAAGAATACGTACGTGGAAGCCAAATTCAAGTCCAAAAAAAAGAGCAAACCGGGTGCAGCTAGTACTCATCCATGGATCAAATCAACCACTCAATAGCGTGTACGTGCATGACCCTGATGGAGGTCGGCAACCGAGTCAGGAGGACTTGGACAACGCCTCAAGTTGTGGCCGATCATCTCCTTCTCCCACAAGGTCAACTTGGCTAAACAGACTTCGACGAACTCGACCGGGTCAAGAGGACTCGGATCCGTCAACTCATTAGCATCATCAACACAGGAGAAAAAACAAGCTAAGTCGCCTTTTTATTTAAATTTCATATTTTATTCATTCAGTTAAATTATATAAAGTCAGCCCCCTTTAAGTTAATTCCGGGTTAATTCCGAGAGCTATATATATGGTTTATAAAGAAATTGCAGAGATAATCCAGAAGATTAGAAAGTAAGTTTTAAATAATGCAAGGGGGCTAATATAAGTTGAGTACCGTTATTATCTTAGAAAATTCTAGGTGGCATATCAAATCGATTCTTGGAGGCTTAATATAGCCAAATCTCAAAGTTGGGTTTTTAAAAAACCCGCCATGGATTTCTAAAAAGTCGAGCTCTCAAATAGCTCGCACCAAATTTATTTAAAGTCGAGCTATCCTTTGCTCGCAACGGATTTTTCAAAGTCGAGCTATTTATTGCTCGCAACGGATTTCTCAAAGTCGAGCTCTCTATTTGCTTGCAACAGATTTCTCAAAGTCGAGCTATCTATTGCTCGCAACAGATTTCTCAAAGTCGAGCTATCTATTGCTCGCAACGGATTTATCAAAGTCAAGATATCTAATGCTCGCAATATTGTAAGAAACAGCTCAGAGAGCTGAAAGTCCCACCAAGTTAGAAGCAGCCCAGAGAGTTGAAAGTCCCACCAAGTTAGAACGAGCCCAGAGAGCTCCGCAATACCAACGAGCCTAGAGAGCTCTGCAATACCAATGAGCCCAGAGAGCTCTGTAACACCAACGAGCCCAGAGAGCTCCGCAAATACCAACGAGCCCAGAGAGCTCTGCAACATTATAACATGATTATTGTGATCAAAGGGATAAAGCCGGCTTCTCTACAGTAAGAGTTTTACCGAGACACCCAGTAAGTGCGCTTTTATTAACTTTGATCATTATGTCCTTGGGGGCTTGTCTTTTAGGAAAAAGCCAAGTTCTAGACTCATTGACCTGGCTCAGATGCCAACTTATCCTTAGTTTTATCTGGTAAGTCAGATGCAACCTGTACAACAAACTGGCTGCTAATTAGCAAAGACCAGGCAGGGCCTACTTATTCATCAGTATAAAACTAAGAAGGGTTATAAGAACCAAATCAGCTCAAGTATCAATCAGTTTCAAAAAGTTTTAAGCTCCGAGTTGCTGCAGGCCAACAACCCGGCGCTTGGGGGCTACTCACGGATCAGGTTTTTCTACAAGTTAAGCAGTAATCAAATTCCAAAAGTTTTTATCTTCAAGTTGTTACAGGTTAACAACCCGGCACTCGGAGGCTACATCATCTGAAAGTCATGAGTTATACATCAAGGAGTCCCGAGTCGTCGCAGGCAAACGACCCGGCACTCGGGGGCTACATCATCTGAAGTTATGAGTCATCAATACAAGCTCCAAGCTGTCACAAGTTAACAACTCGGCGCTTGGGGGCTACACATATACCGGTGTAAACAAGCTCGAGCAAAGTCATACATCTCGTCAAGAGGACTCAGAGAAAAATTCCGAGTCACTTCAGCACAAGTCGACAGAAGAAGTCGGCATTAACAAGTCGGCAGGAGAAGCCAACATTAACAAGTCGACAGAAGAAGTCGGCATTAACAAGTCGACAGAAGAAGTCGGCATTAACAAGTCGACAGAAGAAGTCAGCATTGACAAGTCGGCAAGAGAAGCCGACATTAACAAGTCGGCAGGAGAAGCCGGCATTAACAAGTCGGCAGGAGAAGCCGACATTAACAAGTCGGCAAGCGAAGCCGGCATCGACGACTCGGCAACACCTACATAGACAACCCGGTAAAGTCTACATCGACAAACTCGGCAAATGCTGAAGCCGGGTGCCGCGACATCATCGACATCTACAACTCAGCAAAAGCGCTACATCTACAAGCCGGCAAAGAACCCGGCACGGACTCTGTGTCCCATTTCTTCAAATCAAGACCTTCCGCATGACTCTACAAGTCACCCGAAAGCTCGGGGGCTACTGTCGTGGATATGGGACACGGGTACCCGCAAGGAGTACTAACGAGGCCCATCAGGAGGAAGCCCAGCAAGCCGACTCCAGTCATAATAGGATAAGGACTCACCTTTCCAACTTGTAATAGATTAGCCGAGTCCTAAGAGGACTCTACTTGTAACTCGGCCCTCCACCTTTATAAGGAGGAGCCGGGAGCACCAAGAGAGAACAACTTAGACAAGGCTAGACAGACCCAACACAATCAAGACAGACGGGACATAGCCCGATAGTCTAGACACACGATACAAAAGATAGAGGAGCCGCCTCATCGGCGACTTCCACCATGAGAGGAATACAACCTAGCCACAAACAGCACGTAGGGATATTACCGGATGATGTTTCCCGGGTCCCGAAGCTGTATAAATCGACGATGTCCGCGCGTACATAGTCCCGTATCTTCACCGTTGATCTAAACCGTCGATGCGGAGGCGAGCGTCGTGGCTTGTTTCGGGCCCCAGCGGTCCTAGGCGCTCCTCGATGGTGACCTTGTGTCCAATTCGCTCCTTGACGCTGCGGCCGGTTTGAGGCCCGTTCCGGTTGCCGTCTTCGCGTTGTCCAGCCGGATCGCGGCCGTGATCACGAGGATGCGAGCTTGCGCTTCCCTCGCGATGAGCTCGTGGTTGCTTGTCCTTCGCCCTTCCGCGGCTTGTGGATGACGCCTCAGCGCCTTGCTTGGACTTGCCGGCTGGGTCGTTGCCTGGAGGCGGCTCATGATGTTCTCGGCTCGCCGTCGCCTCTGTTTCGCGTTGCTGCCGGTTAGCCGCGGCAATGAGCTCCTGGACCCGGCGCGCTTGTTGGCGTAGCTCCTCGCCTTGGAGATGGGGTAGCTCTGCTGCGGCCGCCTCCGCAGCCTTCATGTTTTGCACCGGGTTGCTGTACTCGGGCAGGATGATGTCCGAATGCTCGTGCGGCTGGCCGGCACGGTTCAGGACACCGCCGAGATCCCCTCCTTTGCGCCTGACCTCATTCAGCTTCTCCGTGTTGCCTCTTGCCGGCTCGAAGCCGTGGACGGTGTTGTACTCGCGCATCGTGGCGTTGAGTCGGCGCTGTGTCGATGCAAGGTGAAGAGCCTTGTCGTATATCTATTGACGCATCCTCTCGAGTTCAGCCGCCGCCTTGACTGGATCCACACCCGGCGCGATAGGGGTGCTTAGCAGTTCGAAGTCGGCCTCAAGGTTGCGCTAGAAACGAGAGGGTTTGCCAGCTTCATGAACAGTAGCGGCGACGGCGCCTCCCGCCGCCACATGCTCGACCATGTGCACCTCGGTGTAGACGTTGAGCTTGACGTCGTCGCGGTCGGTGTCGCCGGAGTTGAGGTAACCGAAGGCGGAGTCATCGTCGCAGGTGCTGGCG
The DNA here is from genome assembly GCA_012064385.1 of Puccinellia tenuiflora. Classification (NCBI taxonomy): domain Eukaryota; kingdom Viridiplantae; phylum Streptophyta; class Magnoliopsida; order Poales; family Poaceae; genus Puccinellia; species Puccinellia tenuiflora. Next base: position 752,059 of record QRDG01000021.1, on the reverse strand, counting down.
TCGAAGATCGAAGGAGACAAGCTCGAGTAGACCACCTCCGGGTATTCCTTGGCGGCGACGGCGACGTAGACGTGGAAATCGCCAAGGGTGACGACCGTGCTTCTGCTGGTGAAGCCCACGTCGGCGAAGCTCTTGGTGTTGTCGAGGACGCAGCCGATGGAGCCGATGGAGAGCACGAGGCCGGAGACGATCCGCCGATCATCTACGGTCCGGGATCCCGCGCAGAACGTGACTCCGCTCGTCGCGAGCCCCACGGTGGGCGCCAAATGTCGTGGTGGGTTGCACGGCATATCCATCAGAGATGGAAAGAAGTATGGGGCAGGCGACGATGGATGCTCGCGCGGGATTGGGCAACAAGCACGCAAACACACGCTAGTTACCCAGGTTCAGGGCCCTCCAATGGAGGTAACACCCCTACGTCCTGCTCTTCTTGTTCTTATTGCTTGATCACAGAATCGGGCTACAGACGGTCCTTGAGCTGTGTTCGGGTGGCAGCCGGCTGGAGGTCCTAGCCGGCTGGAGGTTGAAGATGATGCTACGTGGGTGTTCTGGTTGCTCTAGTTGCCTGCGTGCCCGCCTTTTACTTGCCTCGCGCAGGAGGCTCTAGCCCGCCTTATATAGGCAGCGGGCTAGGGTTTTAGGTTACAATGATTTTACAGGTCTGCCCCTATGACATCATCTACTTTCTGAGCTGGCTGGAGCTCGTTGCCATGATTCTGTACAGGAGATGCCCGACAAGGAGTACTGTTCACCAGGAGCGGTTATACGAGCATGGCCCACCCGTACGGAGTTGTCGGTTGGTGCGTCCGGCTCCAGCCCAGCCGGACGTCCGTGTCCGGGTAGACGCAGGCGGCTTGATTCGGCCGGCAGGTTCCAGGCAGCACCGGTCAGCCGGCACTTGGTCAACTGGCCCGTGGAGTTCTGAAGAAATGGATCTCTTTGGGTTATCCGGGGTTCATATCCCCGACACTAGGCCGCGGCCATAGGTCGCCCCTGGCCTGTGGGCTGCCCCCTGGGTCGCCCTTTTGGCTCCGGTCTTCATTTGTCCAACAAAAAATCCCCGTAAATTTTCGTCCAATTCCGAGAATATTTTCACTTTCTGCAACAAAAACATGACAAAAACAGGGAACTGGCACTAGGCATCTTATCAATAGGTTAGTCCGACAAAATGCATAAAAATGATATAATATGATAATATAAACATGTGACAATATCACAAAACTAGCATGGATCAATCAAAAATTATAGATATGTTTGACACGTATCAACGAGCAATCATCACCTCCCACATTATTTTAACCTTCCATGTTTAACAAGGTGCTGAACAATGGTCCAACGAGTTTGTAGCACACCAAATGTCCTCTCTACATCCTTTGTCACTCTTTTGTCCCTAGAAATGTACATATTTTGTTGCCTTGGGGAGCGGGATTATCTTCACAAATGTAGACTACTAAGAGTAGATACCATCAACTAGATAGTAGTCCTTGGTGTATTGGTGGCCATTGATCTCATAGTTGACCTCTGGAGAATTGCCTTCTGCAAGCCTTGAGAACATCAAGGAGCATTGAAACAGTTGATGTCATGATGAGAACTTTTCATGCCGAATAACGAGTGCCAAATTCACAAATCTTGTGATGCCACAACTTCAAATATGATTGTGCACTCTCCAACATATTCTATATATTTCCCCTGCCAAGCAAATGAGCAGTTTTTCCACTCTTAAAGCATGCAATCTATGCTTTCAAGCATCTCAGGAAACCCTCTCTAAGCATTGATTTCCAACAATCGAGTTGTATCCATAAGATTTGGTTCTCTCAAGTATTATTTCCGAACACCCGAACCACTGCTTCTGATAATTTGTACATTGCAAGCATCCAAACAACATCAGTACATTTCTTATAAGAAGAAAAGCCAAGAGAACCATCGACATCTTTCTTAAACTTGAAATAATCATCATGCACCCTCACTCCTGGCAAAGTACGTAAGAACACATGCCTTGACATCATGAAGCGTCGCCAAAAAATATGAAATGGGTGTAGAGACCGCACACACTTGAAGTAGTCGTTGTAGAGTTGGACATGGTCGGCTTCTCTTTTATGATCGATCGTTTCATGTCCTCAAAACATCACTGTGATTGTCGGACGAGTCGTCGGATGATGTATCGATGAGCGTGTTGTAGAAAAACTCGTGGGAGCTATCCGCCATGGTGAGAATGTACCTCGGCAAATCGGCCGAACACGATGTGGGTGGCACAGATCATGGGCATGGATACGCATATGGCCGTAGAACATGAGAGTTGTCCTCCAACGACGCCATTGACCTGGGAGCACAACTATCCAGCTCGAGCTCCTCTGGTGATAGAATGGACTCAAGTGGCGGTGGCAACGACATCACGGGACGCGATCGGTGTTGGCCGTATGGCTCGAGCTCTTTTGGTGCTCGCGAGAGGTGGAAACAACACCGGCTAGAGACACGGACTCTTCTTGTTAGCATCAAAGGGGTGATGGGATTGGTGAGCTACGACATAGGCATGCAACGGCGAAGAGGAGGGAGAGAAGGGAATCAGGGCAGGGAGAGAGGGTAGAGGAATGGCTTGTGTCGCCGACTTGCGGGCAAGGGGCAGACAAGAGGCGGATGGTGTCCATCGCACCGCAAAGCAGTGGCGTAGACAGGCCTCAGGCCATCCTGGCCTTGGCCCGAGGCGTGAGCCTGAAATGTAAGCCTATTCTTTGCTACAGTGTGGTACTGTAGCGTACTGTAGCTACAGTCGCTGAAGGTGGCCTGAGTCGTTCTCTCATCCTGGCTACGCTACTGCCGCAAAGCCAACCCAAATTTAGTCTGAAATATTGCTTGAACCATAGTGTCGAGCTTCCGTATGCTAAAGTGCTGGACCAAGTACAAATCCAATAAGTTTTTATGGATAAGCTGCAAAAAGTTGATTTTTTTGGTTTAGTTAAACACGCTATCATTTTGGAGATTCTAAATAAACAAACATACAACACTCACACCCCCTCGGATATAAGCCTTTTGTGGCATATTAACCCCTCTCACAGCCAGTTTCTGAGCATAGTCCGAATACTAGTTGGGAAGGTAGATTCAACGTGACATGTACACTTCTCCACAATAACATCACACAAGGATATGATATAAATAGAGAACCAACCCTTGGTTGGATGGTTAGGAGGGTGGTTGTACCCCCAGCCCACCAGAGTTTAAACCTCAGGTTTGACACTGATGTTTCTCATTATAGGCGGATTATTCTTCAGTGGGAGGCGACGTTCCCGACGATAATCTCAAGACCTGATCGCCGGCTCAGTATCTCGGAGGTGCTCATAGGGGTAGGGTGTGCGTGCGTGCGTTCATAGGGGTGAGTGTATGTGTGTGTATGTGAGCGTCTGTGTTGTACTGTGTTTCGCAAAAAAAGAATATGATATAAATAGATGTTCTATCGTTCGTCACAATCACAAAACATTCACTTCTTGCTGCCTTTACAATTACGCTTTGCCAAGTTATCTCTTGTCAGGGTTACTCCTATGGTAAGGTACCAATCGAAAATCTTACCTTAAATGGAACCTTCAGTTTCCAAATGATTTCCTCTGAAAAAACATTTTCGTTAACTCCTTCAGAATAAATTGATTTAATCCAAAACTTTCTAGAAGAATGGAGTTTCAAACAAAAAAAAATCTGGTTCCAAGGTTAGATTAATACCCATATCAGCCGATGAACTGAAGTCCCCATTACATCCATCTATCAAAATTAAAGAGCGATGGAAACCAACATGTTCAAAGCCATTCCATTTTAAACATTTTCAAGGATAACATCTTTCACTGGCACAATTTTATATCAAGAGAGGTAATGCTGGCTTAGAGCCCTATCTCCAAGCGAGAAATCTCCCCGAAAATATGGTAGCGACTATTCTAAATATTCTATCGGAAACACAGAAAGAAACCATGCATTGTGAAAAACAATAGAAACTAAGAAAAATTGAATCTGTATATGTGAACTGAGAAAAATACATCAAATCAAAAAATGCAAATGAGTCCAAGAAAATCATCAGATTTAATGGGAAATGTAAGTGATAAATTATCCATGTCATAATTGATGGGAAGAGAAAAAATCAGTATTTTTTTTGCAAATTTTTATGTGATATATAACATGAGCAGCAAAAGCGCATAACTTTATCTAACCCATGTATGCTAATTGGAATAAAAGTGTTTCTGATTTTATGTTGTCGATAATATGAAAGGGCTTGCATGAACAAATGAACAATGCCCATTATCTAAGCACAAATAAGTTTCTGGCCGCCCAGTCTGGGTGAGTCACTAAGACTGTTCCAAATTAGTTGAGATTATAGAGTACTCAAGAACGTCAATAAATATGGAATGGAGGGAAACAAACTGGTGGTATAGGTGTTCTTTCCACATAAAAAATTGCATGTGGTGTTGGAGGGAGAGTTGACATTTTCATCCTTTAGTGCTCAAGTTCTATCTCAAGTGTGATTAGCTCACCACATTACACGATATTTTTCCAAACATATTAACATTGTTTTTGGGCATGGTGCCTTTGCCGGTTGGGCTCGTGAGGGTGGACTACTAGGCCTTGAGAAGGGTGTCACGACATAGGTCTCAATTTTGACCGCTGCAACTTAGACCGTGTCGAGTAGGAGTCTGACGATGGCTAGGTTAGTGTTCCTGGTGTTGGCGAGATTCCTCAAGGTTGGGGTGATGTTTAATCTGCAAGGAGTTGTCGGGTTCTCCCAGGGCACCGAGGTGGAGCAGAGCAGTGGGCTCGACAACACCGTGGTGATGCTCCATGTCAACGGCGGTGGGATTCTCACATTTTAAGGACCATATCGAGTGGGACAGCGCAAGGGTTGGCCTATGCGGCGCCCAAAGTACCGCCCTCGACATGGATGGCTTCGAGATGACCATCTTCATTGCCGTCAAAGGCACCACCTTTATTCCTTCCTTGGATATTTATCGTCTTGCTTTTGGTGGTCTTGACTTCACTCGAGACTTTGCTCAGGCATGGCCATTTATCTTTGGTTCTAGTGTTAGCTTTGGCTTTATACTATGGTTAGTTTCACTGTAGATGGCGCCAGGCGCCACAGTTGTTGTTATCACAACAATATGTGAGTAATGTGTATCTTGGGTAAAATGATCATACAAAAATTTATTAAGTACAGGTTGTGTACGACAACATTATTGCGAAGGTCGCCATACACTCTGCGAGTATTGATACATCAATAGTTTTAAATAGTTTCGAGCACCTTGTTTGATTGTGACCTACCTATGTTAAAGCTCAACGAGGGACTTGGTCGTCGACTTTTACCATACGAGACTTCCCAAGGTCGGCGCCGAAACTCCTCATGCATGTCGATTTGAGTTGTACTAGATTCCTCAGATCTAAAACTGGAGCTCCACACGTCACCCTCACTCCTTCCTTGTATCCAGTTGATGTGAATGAGCTCTTAGCCATTGGGGGTTAATGTAGGCAAGGGGTCATTGACAAAAGACCAAGGCTACCCTTTTTAGTCGTTGGTGAGAGGTTACGAAGGTAAAGCTTGGTCCACTAGTTAGAAAGGATTTCGAGGAGAGATAGGGGGTAATCCATAATCCATGGTGGACTAGCCAATCTATCTCTCCATCTAGTGGGCCTCTTACTTCAGCGGCTTTCCTTTGACCTCGTGTTTTATGCATCTTATTTTTTGACTTGTTGACAATGTTATTTCCATAGGTTCTTATTGGCTTGGCTTGAGTTTTCTTGACTTTCCTTGACTCTTGTCCACGTAGGTGCCACACATGTAGGTTTGGGCCAGACCCCCGGGTGAATATTATTTCCCACAACTACTTTGGAGCCACAATATTTTATGTTAATACAATTTTTCATGCATGTACTAAACACACTAAAGTGGATTACCACTTTAGCAGGGAAAGAATATCACTTAAGTTGCAAGATTTATATATTAACTTTCAGCTTACGAGGGATCAAATAGATGATGATTATACTAAGCCTCTCTCAACACGACAATTGATGTCGTTTATGCGCAATCTCAACTTGGAAAAGTTGTGATTGAGAGGAAATGCTAAAGTATTTGTATGAATTTTCATGTACTCCTTCCTATGTTGTGATATGGTTGTTTTAACTTCCATGCAAACATGATCTCTGGTAAATATATACCGAGGCGACCTCTTATGGGAGGTTCACACACTTGTCTAGAAATTATACAGGGTTGACAATCTTATAGGACAAACTAAACCTATTAGGACATACACAATGGAGTGATGTCGGCCTTTCCCTAGAGTTTCTATTAGATTAGGGATGATCAACTGTAAATTAAAAGAAGGTTATTTTTCCATTGTGACATATGTCTGTAAGATAATTTCAACTACAACTTCCTTTATATACTTTATTGACTTCTATAGATAAGATGGAGGACTAAGGAAAAACTGTCTTCTGTGACCTTGTACATAACCTTACATTTATTTAGAAGGAATCTTTACCTATAATCTTTACCTCTTTACCTAATAATAAAGAAAGAGTTGCTTCTCCCAAAATTTTCGTCCAACAATACAATTAACCCTAAAGTTGACTCAAATTACCCACCCTGCCACCAGTAAGTGGAAAAGAACGGTTCGGAATTTTCTGTAGTCGCCACCAGCGGAGAGTCTCGACTTTCCCATCGCGTAGTCCACGGAGAGAGAGGAGACGAGGCGAGCAGCGGCAACACCGCCGCCTGCCCTTCCGGCCGTCCTCCGGCGACGCGGTTGGCGGAAAGAGTCCCCAATTCACCTCCGTCCAGGCCCCTCTATCTCCCTTCAACCCCCGAGCCTCTCCTCCATGGCCAGTCTCCCGCGAGGGAGCGAGGAGGCCTGCCCCAGGCCTGCCATGCTCGGCACCTCCGCCCTTTCCAGATCCCCAAACGCCGCCATCTACTGCTGAGCCACCGTCGCCATGGACCAGATCCCCTCACCGCGCCCGCCCCGATCTCGGTGACCGTTGTTTCCAATGAATATTGTCTTGGGGCTATGGTTCCAGTGAACACTGTCGTGGAGCCAATAGATCTAGCTCTATTCCTCATAGCTCCTGGAAGAAAGGTTGGTCGTTGGGATAGCTCGCCGACGGTGGCTTGCCGTTCTAAAATTGGACTTGGGGACAACATTTGTGACGAGGGAGAGAAAAAGGCAGCAGCGGAGAGGGAGATTCAGAGATGTATTTGTATTTCTGCTTGTACTTTTGTATGCAGCTGCGATTTCTTCAGGCTATGTGCGTTACAGATTAACAGCCCGCATGAAACAAATGATTTCTAGAGGAATATTGTTGTGATTAGATGCAAATCAACAGTATGAGTGCCTAGCTGAGGTTTGCAGCTATAGGTACTGATCACTGATTTGTGTGATCTCAGGGAATATGATAGAAGCAAGCATCTCAACATATATGTCGTTCAATTTCAACTTGAATCAAAATTCTACAGGTGAGGATCTTTTGGCAACTGCTGCTGATCAACAACTTAGATTTGTGGTAGAATTCTCAGGTCTGATAACTTCACATGTAGTGAAACATGGTTGTAACATACTGTAATTTGTTCATGGTTCCTTAGGCTTTCACCATTCTATGCAGTACTGAATGGTATTGTGAAAGGTCTAGATCCTAGCTTTGACATTACAGAGATTTTTAAGCCGTGAATACTTTCTACATCAGTAGCATGCCATCTTTTTAATTGACACAATTTCAACACTGCCTTTCTAGGTATGACATGAGGCATCTATTGAAATTGCTAGATATGCCATGGAGTTACTCAGATTTAATGAAGCGGTTTTGAAGTGCTTGCTTAAGGCGATCGCTTTTAACCTTTGGTTCATCATGCACAGATCATTGAATGTTTGGTATCTGCAGTGTTCGTTCCTATATTTCTTTGGTTTAATGGAGCCACTGAACAATGAATTCAATGGCCTAATTTTCTGTTTATAACAGGAGCAAGCTGATCTCAAGCTTCATATCAGAGCATCAGAATGAGAAGAGATTATTTCAAAGAGTTGCCGCTGTACATAAAACAATTGGATATGTGAATCCAATCAATTAACAAAGCTTTATGTTGTGTTACTATATGCTGACAATGAAAATTTAAGGCTGTCCATGTTAAAATGATGGTGGGTGCATGCAAGTTCACTTAGTTTGCCTTGTGGTCTCCTCAGAAATGTTGATCGATGTACTCTTAGCATGCTCAGTTTAGGCATGCGGTGCTCTGTTCTTTGCTTTCTTTGTGTCTTTTGGCACAATGTTTATTCTCTGTTCAAAAGTGTTGCTATTTATCTCTTGGATGAAGCGTGAACTGACACGTCTATTCTTTCTTTTTCGTTTGCACTGAATTTTAATTATGATTCTTAATACGACCTGTCACACATAGACGAACTTTTCAGTTTAAAAGGTAAAAATAATAAAAATTAACCCGTAGCAACGCACGGACATATTTTGCTAGTAATAATAAAGGAAGAGTTGCTTCTCCCAATTTTTTCGTCCAACTTTTGTATTGACCTTATTTTCAAATATAATTACGCACACTGCCCCCGCTTACGTGAAGAAAAACGTTTCGCCCCTGTTCCTAAAAAAAAACCAGCGAAGTCTCCCTTGCCGTTATCCTCCGTCGCCCCCACAATGCCACACCCCATGACCAAGCTCCTCGCTGCGCTTCGGCACCGCCCCTGTGCCAGAGCCCCTCTTCCTAATGCATCCGTCCATGGCCGTCTGCGATAGTCGGCGTTCCGCGCCGGCCGCGATTCCTCCCGTGGTTGCAGCCATCCGGCGGTGGTCCCGTGGCCCACAGCTCCTCCACATCGCCCCGTCTCCTCTGCACATGCCGGCCACGCCCCCCCCCCCGGCGGTGGCGAGGCTGTTGTACTGGGGCCGGCAGACTAGGGTGCTGTCGTTCACCAACGTCGACGAGGAGAACGGGGACGGCCGGTGCGACGAGAGCCACCTCCGTTCGCTCCTGATCTTATTTGCTACTTTGATTGGATAGAGTTCAAGAGAAGTATCATGCGGGATGAACAAGATGGGTAAAGATAGCGGCGTCATCCATGTCATCCTGGAGTTCCACACTGCCCTGGTCCTCTCGGGGGTGGACAGCCAGAGGAACATGGCGTTTTGGTCAGCCACTCAGCCATGTAGCTAGCTAGCACACCAAGCCGCACATATATTTGCTTCTAGCCAAATTGATCCAGCTCGAGCTCAACATCCAACTGTGGGAATCAGATGAGCGGTGGATTTGGACTTCTAAATTATAGTTTCTCTTGACGTCTACATAATTTAGCATCCAATTTCTGCTTTTCTTTGGGAGAGATTGAGAGACACTGGGTGGAGAATTTGGGGGGAAGAAGACGACATGATGTACTAGAGAGTATAGAGACTTGGTGGGTCCCAATTGAAAGTGCATGGTTGCCCCCATGCATGGTTTTGGTAATTAATGACAATCTCTATGGACTAATGTTTGCATTGAGCTATGTTTATAGGGCTATGTTTATAGGTGTGTCCATTTGAGTTGCTTGATCTCCATTTGTTCGAGTCAAGGATAAGGGAAGAAAAGTTGTGTTGATCAAGGCTATGTCCGTGTTGATCAACACTCAAGTCCAAGTGAAGATATGCCGAAGGTTGCTTCTCCCATCTTGGTGTATGGGGGAGCAACATGTGAATCTTCACCGAAGCGCAATGAAGAAAGGTGGTGCGTCTTGAGGAGTTGAAGATCGTCTTCATCGACCTCAAGTGGATTATTGCGCAAGGCAAAGGTATGATCTTGATAGGGTTTCTATTTTACCGGTCTCATGTTGTTTAGTGAGAGACCAGATTATAGGATAGATAACCGTACTATCAAGAGGGGCTCTCGACCGAATATCTTGACCGTATCATCGTAGAGAGCACAAACCTTTGCATCCATGCAATCATCTTTATTGGTTCTTATTTGTCTCTTATCGTGGTATGGTCTTGGTGCTTGTCGTGCTTGTCATGACAAGGCTAAGTTCACCAAAAACGGTTTTCATATGCGTTCCCTATTGCGTTTTCGGTATTGGAGATTTTGCCGGTTCATCCGTGCGGAAGATTTCTCTCTTCCATTTCTTTGCAAAATCTCCATTGCTTGTTTGCCGTTTTCAAAGGTTGCTTTTGTTGTCCTCTTTCCAACAAAATTGGTTTCACTTCATTCGGACTTCAATTGCAAAAGTTATAGAATTTCCGGTTTGCGAAAATGAGTTTGTAAACTTTCCCACTTGTTTTTATAATATTTTCTTGGACTATGATGTTTCTCTGCATAATATTGTTGTGCTCGTTGTGACGATTCCAACGAGTCCAAGATTATCGAAAATGGAGTTCGTGGGTGAAAGTTATCGCGGTTTCAGTTTCCGGGTGTTCTGCTGTTTTTCCAGTTTCCGGTACTACCGGTCCCTCTGGCGGAACTACCGCTGGAATGTTCGGACCAACTTCCGAAGGCCACTTCCGCTTATGAATTTTCGGTTCTGTTACCAAGCAGAAGTGGCACCGGAACTTGTTCCGGTACTACCGCTTTACCGGAAGTACCGTACCTTTTTCCGGAAGTTCCGGTTCCTTGTATCGGGACCTCTTCCACCTAAGTTTTTCAGTTTGCTGTTTTTCAGTGACCGGAAGTACCGGCCACCCGAGCAGTACTACCGCCGGCCACTTCCGCGGCTACTTCCGGATACCACTTCCGCTTATGAAAAGTCGTTCCTGTTTCGAGCGGAAGTGGCACCGGAAGTAACCCCGGAAGTACCGGTAAACCGGTACTACCGGTGCTCACTGCGGAAGTACCGCCCCGGCGGGTTTTGCAGAGTACCGTAATTGCGCTGATTTCTGTAGGGCGGTAGTACCGCCCTCTGGGCTGGTACTACCGGTCCTGCGGGAATCTGTGCCCCAACGGCCAGTTTTTCTGGGCAACCTACTTAAGGAGGTTTTCTTCCCCAACGGTTCTTTAACCTTTTTGATATCTTGAGCTCACTTGCTTTCCTCTCTCCTCCATTGTTACTAACGTTGTGAGCTTGATTCCTCTCAATCCCTCCAATGATTCTTGCCCAAACTTAGGGATTCAAGAGAGGAGATCTAGATCTACCTTTCCACCAATCAAAATCCCCTCTAAGTGAGGGAAACTAGCGGATCTAGATTTTGGGGTTGCTTTGTGTTCATCCCCTTTGTTCTTCCTCTCTTATTCCCCCCAAAGCATTTGTTGCTTGGTTGGAATTTGAGAGTGAAGGACTTGGCCACTTTGTGTGTTCTTGCCTCTTGCATTAGTTGCATCGGGTTGCTCTCTCCATGGTGATACGTGAAGTTGAAGGTTGAGAAGCTTGTTACTCTTGGGTGCATTGTGTTCCCAAGAGCTTTGTGCCTCTTGGGTTCATTGTGTACCCTAGACGGTTTGGAGGTGCCGCGAAGACTTCAAGTTGTGAAGCTTCGGCACGAGTTTGGGAGCCCCCAATTGAGTTGTGGGTGTGTGCCCCAAGAACGGTGTAAAAGTGCTCCGGAATCCGCCTCGAAGGATTCCGATAGTGGAAGGTGAACCAATCCCTTGGGTGAGGTTCATCGGAGAATAGGGTGAGGCCTTTGTGGCATCTTGAGTAGGCCTCTTGTGGCGAGCTCACACCCCTCCAACGAGACGTACTCCCTTAACAAGTAGGAACTCGGGAATACATCCTCGTCTCCGCGTGCCTCGGTTATTTCTATACCTGAGCTTTTACTTATGCAATTTACATTGTGATAGCCTTTGTGCTTGAAGTTTATATCTAGCTATCACCTTGTTGCTTGCCTTGTTTAGCATAAGTTGTTGGTGCACTTTAGGTAAACCTAGATATTTAGGTTGTTGGCTTGTTAATTTAAACACCTAGTTTTATTCCGCAATTATCAAGCCCCTAAATAGAAAAAATGTTAATCACCTATTCACCCCCCTCTAGGCGACATCCGGGACATCGTTTGTTCTTTCAATTGGTATCAGAGCCTCGTCTCTCTTGTTTGGCTTTACCGCCTAAAGAGTAAAGATGTTCTCTAGGGATTTAGTGCACAATTCCTTGTTTAGATTTAATGGCACACATTTTAATGTTTGGAAAACTCATATGCTTAATCACTTACGGGTCTTGGACCCCAATATTGAGCGTATCTTAGATATAGGTTTTTCTCCTCCAAAGGATTACGAAAGTACAACTTTAGAGGATGAGAAAAACTTATATCTAGATTCTCTAGCTTCTAATGAGTTTTGCAAATTTGTGAGTATTGTAGTTTTCGAGTCTATCATGCCTCTCCGGGATGTTCATGAGCTTTGGACCAAGCTACAAGAAAAATAAGGAGTGTCCAACTCTGTTGAGGATGATTGCTCTCCCTCCACCTCCGGTCGTGCCTCGTCTTTGTCTACTTCACCAAAATGTGGTAAGCCACAAACCAATGTAATGGTGAGTAGTGATAGGCTTTGCAATATTGATAGTGAGCTCTTTTATGATGATCTTCTATCTCTATCTTGTTGCAACGTCTCATCTTTGGACTTAAACTCTTCTAGCACTCCAAATGTCATACATGATAGTGTTGATAGTCCTTGTATATCATCCAAAAATTGCTTAGATAAATGTAATGATGATATGCTAACTTTATCTTGTTGTCATGATAAAAATGCTTGTGTTTCCTCTAACTCTTACATGAATAATAATGTAGAGGAAACCCAATTATCTATGCAACAAGATGTGAACTTGAGTAGTTCAAAAATTAATTGCTCTTCTTCATCCACCTCTCATTGCCTTATGGCTAAATCTTCTTCTATTAATGACAATGGTAATGATCATGATAATGATAATGATAATATTGATGAAGAAGATGATGTGGAAAAGGTTAATGCTCTCCTACAAAATAAAGGTCTAATGATTCTTAAAGCTCTCCCTAACAATAAAAATGCTCAAGCTATTCTCTTTGAAATTATGGAGGCGCTAATTGAGCGCGGGGAGACTATTGAGGCCTTGGAAGCAAGCCTTGAAGAAAAGGGTAAGATCGAAAGAGATGATGCTATGAAAAAGGCATCGTTAGAAGATGCTCTTGAGGAAGAGCACGAGACTCATGCTTCTCTAGAGGAGAAACTAGAATCTATCGAGGAGTCTCATAATGAAATAATGGCTAAAATCATTAAAGAACGTGATCATGCTCATGCAAAATATAAAGTGTTTAAAATGGAAAATGCTAAATTAAATGATGATCTTGCCAAGTTGTCTTACTCTATTCCTAATGTCAAAGATGCTTGTGCTACTAACTCTATTTCTTGTGAAGCATCTACTTTGAAGGAGAATGTTGAGCTAAGGGATCAACTTGAGTTGCTAACTAGCAAGTATAGGGAGTTGGAAGAAAGTCATGAAAAGCTATCTAGCTCTAATGATGATCTTCTAGCATCCTATACTCGTCTAAAGTTAGCTCATGAGGCCCTCACTACCAAGGTAACATCTTGTGAGCCTCATGTGGATGATGGCACAACCTTAACCAAAAATGTTATATTGCCATGTGCTAGTCCTAGTAGTTCATCCACTAAAAATGTTGGTACATCATGTGATGAATTACTTTCTTTGCCTTGTTGCTCTAACAATGATGCATCTACCCCCTCTAGTTCTTGTGTTATCACTAACCATGTAGAGAAAAGAGGAGACCTCAAGGCCCAAGTCACTTCTTTGAAGAATGACTTGGAAAAGCGTCATGAAGGGAAACGTGCACTTGACAACATGTTGAGTGTGCAACAATCCCCTAATGACAAGAGTGCACTTGGATTCAACTCCAACAACAAGGACAAGTCCAAGGTTGAGAAGAAGAAGAAGGGCCAAGTTCAAGTCAAGAATCCGGCCAAGATCACTTGCTTCATGTGCAAGGTTGAAGGGCACCACGTTCGGGATTGCCCTATGAAGAAGAAGCCTCTTAGTGAGAAGCAACTAGGGAAGCGGCCCGTTGCTCAATCTCATGGTGCACCATGTGTTGAACAAAGGCCACCTCCTAAGAAGACTCAAGCCAATGCTCCTCAAGTTGAGGAGCCCATTAAGAAGAAGAAGAAGAGTCGGTGTTGCTACCTTTGCCATGGCAAAGATCATCTTGCTTCTTCATGCATTTACGGTACCTCATCCAACCCTATCATAATTGATGATATTTATTCTCTTGGGAAGGATAGAGTTGGCAATGTGTTTGCCAAGTATGTGGGAGCTCAAAGTGGTGTCAAGAAAAGCACCATTTGGGTTCCCAAGCCTATTGTGACTAACCTCTTAGGACCCAACTTGGTTGGGGACCAACAACCTTCAACTTGATCAATAGGTGTTAGTGGAGGACATTGGTGACTTGGCTACTTTTGAAGAATTAAGGGATCTTCATGGTCTTAATTCATCAAGCCAAGTCAATTGGATTATCACTTATCTATCTCATATCCAATGCTACCTCCTTGCGGTAACTTGTATTTAACTCATATATACATTGAAAGTTGCTTGCTCCCTTGCATGTGTTAGTTTTGTTCCTAGCATGTGCTTGTATGTGATATGCTACTTTCCTACTTGTCTTGTTATTCAAGGTTGTGTATGATAGTTGTGTATCATATATGTGTAACTTTGTGTTGAGCTTTATTGGATCTTGTGTTGATTTCAATTGGCTCTTTGAGATATTAATGGACTATCCCATTTTGGGGGAGTGATGTGCTTTGTGCACCTCACAAAGCTAAAAATGTATGTACATGAGGCACACCACCTAGTATTGATATTTCAATATTATCTAGCTACTATGTGGTATGTCATATTCATGAGAAATTCAAATTCTACAATGTCCATTAATTTCTCTAGTTGGTTTTATTTGCCTCTTGATTAAAAATAAATGAATTATCACATTATGGGGGAGTAATAAGCTATGTGCATATTACAATCCCACAAAATGTGAACATTTGAGGTTTGCCACTTAGATTTGGTATTGTAAATTATCTTATTCCTATGTGGCATGTGTGCTCAAACAAGTTCCAATTTTCCTTTGTGGTTACCCTTTGGTTCTTGTTTGTGTGAGTTTGCTTGGTGTGGTTTTTCTCTAATATCCATTTCCATATATTATGTGAGAAACCATTTGTTTCATTTTATTCTAACCATGGCTTTGCCGGTTGGTTCGAATAATTGAAACTACCAACATACCTTATTCAATATGGTGTTTTATTTCTTATCTCTTGCCATATACTTATTTGTTGTGAAGTTGGTCTTGAACATCATTCCTTTGTACCACCTAGAAATATCTCTATATACTCCTTGTCCATGACAAGTGATACTAGTAATTGTGGTGGATTTTGTAGACCATCTTCACATTGGCTCTTGCGTTGATTTGCTTTATCTATTGCCTTCCTTGTCTTTTGAATGGATCCTATTTTTCAATTGGTAGTGTTTAGTGTTGTAAATAAAATATGGAGAGTAATGATCCCTTGTGCATGCATTTTGTATTCAAATGCAAATATCAAAGATAATGCATGAATATTGGGGGAGCATTCCTTTTTATTTAGAACACTAACCTATCTATCAATTTTTGATCCTTTCAATTGGCATTTGATTCTTTATCTTATGTTTTGGTACCTTCAATCGGTATTAATTGGAATTTAATATCTCCTCCATAGATATTTGTTCCAATTGATATTTATTGTGGGAGTCTTGATATCTTTTGCCTTATTTTACTTTACTTGATTTCGGTCAAGTATCACCCTCTTCTTGGTATTTTTTTCCCCTAGTTGATATTTTTTGTTTTAATTGGTATCTTATTTTCAATTGGTGTCTTATCGATCATTTGTTGTGTTGATTTGATTCCTTTTGATATCACACTTCATGTGTTGATGTGTTATGGAATCAATCATATGTTGATTTGATTTTTCCTCAATCATGTGTTGATTTGGATTTTGGTATAATTTGGACAACCTTTAGTATCACACTTTTGTGTGCTCTCTTCTTGGTTTACTTGGTGTTTTGTCCAAATTGTATATCTTTCTTGTAAGTCTATGTATGCATATTTACTAATATATATTTTATATGGCATGCTAGCCTTTCGTGATCCAATATATAGGGGATACTCCACCGAATCCTAAATCGGCTAAGATGTGCATGAAATTCAGTTTCATATCTATATGCACATATATTTATGTGGAGTGTTTCCTATATATTGTAGTTATCTAACTACTATGGGACCCAATGAGTTTGGGAACCATTTTGTACTCTAATTGTGTTTTAGGTATAATTGAGATGCATTGGATGCTTGCCTCATTCATAAGGAAGGTGTTCTCACCGTGTGATTGTCGGAGTCAAGCTTTGATGACAAACCAACTCTCATCATCTTCGTCGTCAATACATCTCGGTAACAAGTATCTATCCCATGCATACCTTTTAGTATCCAACCTTGTGTAGGTTGCCTCTTGGCATGAAAGCTTTTATATGCAATTGTTGTGGTTTTGGCCTTTTCCTTCACTTAATATATCTTTGTGATATGTGTGTTGAATTTGCAAAAACCGTTTCTTCAATTGATATTATTTCCTTGTGATACTTGTTGCCTAACTCAAAGCATCTTCACTATCTCTTGTTCCCTTAGTGATATGTGTGATGCATTTTATATATTTGAAGTTCATTCATATACAATGAGATAAATTTGAGCTATGTGCTATGCTTTTAAGCAACAATCTCGTTTTTATATTTATGACTTCCTTTTGGATACATTGTTCTCCTTTTCCCGAACCCTTTCGTATGTATATGTTTCTTTGCGAATGTATATCTTCAATGGTTTGTCTAATTAGAAACCTATACATATGAGAGAGGTCATCTTTTAGTTGGCATCCTAATTCTTTTGAGCTACCTTGTTTTAATCTATAATCCTTTGGTGGCTCCAAATTTGTCTCATGAGTGCTTGTCTTATTGTTTATTGGTATCTTTGCACACTCATGTATTTCTTGAAGATCTTTGACTTCATGCCTACCATGGTGAGCATGTTGAATTTTATTGGCTAAATGTTCTCACTAGCTTTTGGCATTTTCAATTGGTTTTAGTTTCCAATCGGTATCCCTAAGCTTGTGAACATACCGTTTTAAAAGATCTCTATCTCGGTTGGGCCTATCTTATGTTGAATTTTTGAAAATTGGTATCTCCGTATGGCTCAACCACATCTTTGGTGCAAGTGCTATGATTTGCTTTTGCATTATGCACTCTTGCACTTGTTGCGTGTTCTAGATGATTTCGGGGGAGCAAGGATGCCATATTTGTGCACTCCTCAATAGTGCATGAACATTGGGGAGCTTCTCCGTTTTTATTTAGAACTCTCGCGTTGGATCTTTCTGATGGGGTCGCAGCATGGAAAACAAAAATTTTCTACGCGGCAAAGCGGAATAAACCCCAAGGATCTAGATCAACGAGATGAAGATAGCGAAGATGAGATCCAATCTCTTACCCTCGAAGATCAACAAACGCGTTTTGTCGGTGCAGGGGTTGGCTAGTCGATCCCCGCAACTAGACTCGTCTAGTCGCGAGGAGATGTATTATCCTCGAGATCCAATCCGGTGAAGTGCGGCAACGGGCAGCACCTCCGCGGCGTCCACACGTACAGCTCGATGAAGACGTCGACTCCTTGATCCCGCAAGCGAGACGACGTGGCCTTGATGATCTCAGCAGCACGACGGTAGTGCCGGTGACGATGACGATCTCCGCGAGCAGGGCTTCGCCAAGCCAAGCAAGAGGAGAGGGAGAGGAGGAGGTGGCGCAGCAGCCCTAGGGTATAGGGGTGGTGCGGCTAGGCGTGGAGGTTGGATGGCGGCAGCCCTCCGGGAGAGGAGGGGTGCGGCTAGGGTTGAGGGAGAGAGAGGGGGGTGCGGCTATGGGGGGGGGGGTGCGGCTGCCTCCAAGGTGTCTGGTGCGCCCCCCCCTGCCCCTCCTTATATAGGTGGCGGCTAGGGCAAGGGCAGGGCCGGCCGGCCCCCCCTTTGTCTTGCCCCCCAAGTTGGAGTCCAACAAGGACTCCTCCTTGGGCCCCTTTCCTAAAGGGGTGGGAGCCCACCTCCTAGTCCAACTAGGAGTGGGACTCCCCTCCTATGCCGCACCAGCCCATGGGCTTAGGTGGTGCGCCCCACCTAGTGGTGGCAGCACCCCTTTGCACCATGTGGGCCCCATACAATTTATGCGGTCCCACTTCTAGACTCTTCTAGAACATTCCGGAACCTTCCGGTACCCTTCAAATAATTTCCGGAACTTTTCCGAAACCTCCGGAAACCACTTTCCATATATGAATCTTATTCTCCGGACTCCTCCGGAACTCCTCGTGATGTCCGGGATCCCATCCGAGACTCCGAATCACCATTCGTTCAGGTCATCATTTAATTCATCGCAAAACCTAATTTCATCGGAACGTTAAGTGTGTGACCCTACGGGTTCGAGAATGCATAGACATGATCATATCAATAATTAATAGCGGGACCGGGATGTCCATATTAATTCCTATACACTCAACGAAAACCTTTTCTCGATTGAACCACAATGCCGGAGATTCAATTAATCTCATATACGATTCCCTTTGTCTCACGATATTTTACTTGCCCGAGATATAATCGTTGACATCCCCATGTCCAGTTTAATCTCGTTACCGGCTAGTTCTCTTTACTCGTCCATAATATAGGATCCCGGTGATTACAACTTAATCACATGTCTGCAGACTCTTGATACTATATTACCGAGAAGGCCTGGAGATATCTTCTCCGTCACAAGGAGGGACAAATTCCACTCTCGATTCATATCACCCAACAACCCACCATCGGAGATACCTGAAAGCCACCTTTATAATCACCCAGTTACGAAGTGACGTTTGATGTCCACAAAGTATTCCTCCAGTGAACGGGAGTGATATAATCTCATGGTCTAAGGAAACTATATTTGGCATATTAAAAGTGTTGACAACAAAACTTTTGTGACACGATTAATTGCAACTCTTTATTTGGGTCATGTCCATCACACCATTACTCCTAATGATATGACTCCGTTATCAAGTGACTATAACAAGTCCATAGTTAGGAAACTCTAACTATCTCTTGATCAACGAACTAGTCCTGTAGAGGCTCACTAGGGACTCCGGGTGTTTATATTCCACACATGTATTATGTTTCCATTTAATACAATTATAGCATGGATAATAAACTATTACCATAAACTTGAATATGCTTAATAAACCATTTTATTATTGCCTCTAGGGCATATTCCCAACAGTCTCCCACTTGCACTAGAGTCAATAATCTAGTTTACATTTCCTCGATCCAACACCCATGGAGTCTCACTCATGAAGTCTCAGTGCTGATCATGTTTGCTTGTGGAAGAGGTTCCGTCCGTACTCTGTACCTTTACAGTTCTTTATGTCCTTTGCAAAATTTGTAACTGTCACCTAATTTGACATTACTTTATCATCATATGATAAACTTCCTATCATCCCATGATAAAACCATTATCATATAATGCATATAATATGTTTGGTTATAGAGTGAGATAATCATATCCTTTCATGCCATATGTATGATTAGTCAAAAGGACTTTCTCATAACACATGCATCTGGAACTCACTCAATCTTGAAACAACTTTCTCAAACCAAAATATTATATCTTATTTCAATCCTTGAATTAACCATATACTCCTATATGTTGTAGACTTAACAAATCAACAGTGAACCTTGTCACTTTGACATTCCGATCATGCTTTCGCTGTGCTACTCTGCTATTAAGAGATCCCTAATTAGTCTGGCTTTATGACTTCAACCAAGTCCACCATTTACTAAATTTATCTCAATTTCATGAAAAATGACTCCTCATTCAACATGTTCTTACAATTAAGAACTTGGGTCACATATCGTCATATACAAACACATGGTATTTATATGTTGAGATCTATGAACAATTCATATTGAATTCCAACATATCCTCCAACCATCAATTTTGTACTGAGTTCTCTAACTCAATGCTTCACCTATATATCACAATGAGATGAACCATTCTTCTCTTGTTTCCATTTGAACTCCTTCAAAAAATTATTTAGGCTAGACATCTGACTTTAATGTTTATCAAACTTATCTATCTACCATAGATACATTCATCTACATGAATATTTGACGTTCAAACTAACTTCATAAGTTATGCAATGGTCCATGACAAACATTTACAACATTATGAAATCTCCATTCATTCAAACACTATGTTGTAAACTCCCACTCAAATATACCTCATACACATATTAAATCGTGAAGCCACTTTGACTCCNATCGATGCCAATGGGGGATAGGTTTAGAGGGTTTAAGGGAATTTGGGTTTTATGCTTTTGTTGCATTTGCCCTTAATGCGCTTTGCATCCTTGCTTGTTTGCCTTGCAAAGATGCTTTGTTCAGTATATAAACCCTCTTAATAAGGGATTGTCATCAATTACCAAAATGGGGGAGATTGAAAGTGCATGGTTGCCCCCATGCATGGTTTTGGTAATTAATGACAATCTCTATGGACTAATGTTTGCATTGAGCTATGTTTATAGGGCTATGTTTATAGGTTTGTCCATTTGAGTTGCTTGATCTCCATTTGTTCGAGTCAAGGATAAGGGAAGAAAAGTTGTGTTGATCAAGGCTATGTCCGTGTTGATCAACACTCAAGTCCAAGTGAAGATATGCCGAAGGTTTCTTCTCCCATCTTGGTGTATGGGGGAGCAACATGTGAATCTTCACCGAAGCGCAATGAAGAAAGGTGGTGCGTCTTGAGGAGTTGAAGATCGTCTTCATCGACCTCAAGTGGATTATTGCGCAAGGCAAAGGTATGATCTTGATAGGGTTTCTATTTTACCGGTCTCATGTTGTTTAGTGAGAGACCGGATTATAGGATAGATAACCGTACTATCAAGAGGGGCTCTCGACCGAATATCTTGACCGTATCGTCGTAGAGAGCACAAACCTTTGCATCCATGCAATCATCTTTATTGGTTCTTATTTGTCTCTTATCGTGGTGTGGTCTTGGTGCTTGTCGTGCTTGTCATGACAAGGCTAAGTTCACCGAAAACGGTTTTCATATGCGTTCCCTATTGCGTTTTTGGTATTGGAGATTTTGCCGGTTCATCCGTGCCGAAGATTTCTCTCTTCCATTTCTTTGCAAAATCTCCATTGCTTGTTTGCCATTTTCAAAGGTTGCTTTTGTTGTCCTCTTTCCAACAAAATTGGTTTCACTTCATTCGGACTTCAATTGCAAAAGTTATAGAATTTCCGGTTTGCGAAAATGAGTTTGTAAACTTTCCCCACTTGTTTTTATAATATTTTCTTGGACTATTATGTTTCTCTGCATAATCTTGTTGTGCTCGTTGTGACGATTCCAACGAGTCCAAGATTATCGAAAACGGAGTTCGTGGGTGAAAGTTATCGCGGTTTCAGTTTCCGGGTGTTCTGCTATTTTTCCAGTTTCCGGTACTACCGGTCCCTCTGGCGGAACTACCGCTGGAATGTTCCGGACCAACTTCCGAAGGCCACTTCCGCTTACGAATTTTCGGTTCTATTACCAAGCAGAAGTGGCACCGGAACTTGTTCCGGTACTACCGCTTTACCGGAAGTACCGTACCTTTTTCCGGAAGTTCCAGTTCCTTGTATCGGGACCTCTTCCACCTAAGTTTTTCAGTTTGCTGTTTTTCAGTGACCGGAAGTACCGGCCACCCGAGCGGTACTACCGCCGGCCACTTCCGCGGCTACTTCCGGATACCACTTCCGCTTATGAAAAGTCGTTTCTGTTTCGAGCGGAAGTAACCCCGGAAGTACCGGTAAACCGGTACTACCAGTGCTCACTGCGGAAGTACCGCCCCGGCGGGTTTTGGAGAGTACCGTTGGTGCGCTGATTTCTGTAGGGCGGTAGTACCGCCCTCTGGGCCGGTACTACCGGTCCTGCGGGAATCTGTGCCCCAACGGCCAGTTTTTCTGGGCTACCTACTTAAGGAGGTTTTCTTTCACAACGGTTCTTTAACCTTTTTGACTATCTTGAGCTCACTTGCTTTCCTCTCTCCTCCATTGTTACTAACGTTGTGAGCTTGATTCCTCTCAATCCCTCCAATGATTCTTGCCCAAACTTAGGGATTCAAGAGAGGAGATCTAGATCTACCTTTCCACCAATCAAAATCCCCTCTAAGTGAGGGAAACTAGCGGATCTAGATTTTGGGGTTGCTTTGTGTTCATCCCCTTTGTTCTTCTTCTCTTATTCCCCCCAAAGCATTTGTTGCTTGGTTGGAATTTGAGAGTGAAGGACTTGACCACTTTGTGTGTTCTTGCCTCTTGCATTAGTTGCATCGGGTTGCTCTCTCCACGGTGATACGTGAAGTTGAAGGTTGAGAAGCTTGTTACTCTTGGGTGCATTGTGTTCCCAAGAGCTTTGTGCCTCTTGGGTGCATTGTGTACCCTAGACGGTTTGGAGGTGCCGCGAAGACTTCGAGTTGTGAAGCTTCGGCACGAGTTTGGGAACGCCCAATTGAGTTGTGGGTGTGTGCCCCAAGAACGGTGAAAAAGGGCTCCGGAATCCGCCTCGAAGGATTCCGATAGTGGAAGGTGAATCAATCCCTTGGGTGAGGTTGATCGGAGAATAGGGTGAGCCCTTTGTGGCATCTTGAGTAGGCCTCTTGTGGCGAGCTCACACCCCGCCAACGAGACGTACTCCCTTAACAAGGAGGAACTCGGGAATACATCCTCGTCTCCGCGTGCCTCGGTTATTTCTATACCCGAGCTTTTACTTATGTAATTTACATTGTGATAGCCTTCGTGCTTAAAGTTTATATCTAGCTATCACCTTGTTGCTTGCCTTGTTTAGCATAAGTTGTTGGTGCACTTTAGGTAAACCTAGATTTTTAGGTTGTTGGCTTGTTAATTTAAACACCTAGTTTTATTCCGCAATTATCAAGCCCCTAAATAGAAAAAGTGTTAATCGCCTATTCACCCCCCCTCTAGGCGACATCCGGGACATCGTTTGTTCTTTCACCAATGTCATGGGGCAGCATCTCAACTATGGCATAAGAATCCCGGTGTAAGTTGTAGGAAAAAAAGTCGTAGGTAATTTCTCAGAGAAGGCCTCTGCGCGGCAGACATAGATTCGGTGACCTGACTTTGCCCATCTAAACGGCGTCCGATCGTATCCGTTATAAATTTATAAATTTTAAACTCAAAAGTTAAACTAGATAGAAAAAATTCCAAGAAGTTATATGTGATGGAAAAGTTTCGGGTCATTTGGATAAATGGTTTCGAATTTAATAGATGTTTATGTTTCGAGTTAAAAACGTTATTCGATCCAAAGCCATTTATCCAAATGACACGAAATACCTGGTTCAACGAGTGTCGAAACACTTCGCAGAGCGGGGTGGAGTGACGATGACGACACATGACTCTGTTGGCGCACATGTGGTCAGGCTGAAGCGGAGCACAGACGAGGAACTGGGTGTACGCCCGATCGTGGACAGCCTAATGGATGTGTTTGCTGTGAAACGTCACACATTTAGCTACGATAATTTACTTTATGTGTCTCTGCAACACATATTATTTTTCTCCCGTTACAACGCACGGGCATATTTACTAGTAAATTTTTATAGGCCCCGGGCCACGACGATCTTGGTTTCCCGGGCCCAGTTCCGCCCCTCCTAGAAATCATATTGGAACGAGCCAAATGGAAAACCTCATGTTATAGCTGGGATACCCGTGCTGTACCATGGTCTACTTTTTACTTTTAATTTTCTGAACTTTGGCATGTTCGGAACCTGAACCTGATGATCTGAAAAGTTTAGGCTCCATTTTTCTCGGAGATTTTCCAACATAAGCATAAGCATAAATGGTTGTTCCCCTGCAGCTTCTTAATAAAGGTTCGAGGCGACTAGAGTTAAAATGCAGAATTGTTTGCACATACATAGCTACTACTTATGTCTTAGCCGACATACTTATTTCATAAAAAACATACTCCTTAATTAGTACTACATATACAAAAAGAAAAGAAACCATTCATGCTCTTAGAAATGCTACCCAATAGCCCAAAGATTCTCAGAGAGGTTAGGCTGCATGAGGAAATAAGAAAATAATGAGCAAGAACATGACAATGATGAAAAAGCATGGATCTCCTACTAATTCTGGATCACACCACGTACATAGAGAGAGAGAGAGAGAGAGAGAGAGAGAGAGAGAGAGAGGAGAGAGAGAGAGAGGCAATTAACCTAAAACCCTACACGTGCATAGCTAGCGACAAGCTAAGTCGCACACAAGTTGACTTTGACTAGCTCCTACGCCCACAGGGACTCCCTCTTGAGGTGGTCCTGCTGCTGCACGTAGTGATGTATGCTGGATGCCGGCGCGCCGCCGCCGCCGTAGCTGCTCATCGGCTGCGGCGGGAAGCTCCCTCCGCCGTTCTGCATCAGGAAGGCCTCCGCCGCAGCTGCGTCGTCGACGACCATCTGCTGCATCGCCCCCATGCTGTGATCGGCGTCGTCGTTCATCTGGGACGACTGGGAGCCGTCCCGCTGCTGCATCTGGATGCACAGGATCTCGGCCTGCGCGACGGCGAGCTGCATCTGCAGCTGCGACACCTGGTTCTGCAGGAAGGAGATGGCCCCCACGCAGCCGTACACCGGGTCCCGCACCCTCGCGTTCGCCTCGTACACCAGGCTGCTCACCGCGTCCCCACGCTGCTGCACCGGCAGCTCCTGCAGTTAAATACCATGGCGCCGCCATCATTTCATGACCTCTTGCTTGCATGAGGTGCTATATGCATCTAGGCAATATCATCTGTACGTACCAGGAGCATCTTGCTGACGTTGCTGGCGCCGAAGACCTTGTGGACGATGGCGAACTTGTGGGGGTCGTCGGCGGGGAAGAAGGGCGCGAAGATGCAGTCCTTGGTGCACCGCCGCCGGAGCAGCTTGCACGACGCGCACGGCGTCCCGCCGGCCATGTGCGCGATCGTCGCGTGTGCCTGCACCGTATCAGCGCCGCCGGTGGCTGGCCGGAGATCTCTAGTGCTATGGTACCTGCAAGGGGTTACAGAACCTGAGCCTGCCAGCTTGAGATCGAGCTGTTAGAGCTAGCGAAGCAAGTTCAGCAAGGCGAAAGATGGCGACCGGAGTGTGTGAGGCGAGCAGATATTTATATCGGTCTCGACGACACGAGGACGCATGTGTGTGACTGTGTGGTGTTGAGACTTCACACCCCGAGAGAGACAAGGGTAATTAGTAGTGCTGCTGTGTTGGCTAGTTTCAAGAGATGCCCTGCCCCTGTGACCTAGACCACTTGAGAAGAAATGTACTGTAGTAAGGGCAAGCTTATCTTAATTAGTCTACACGACATTGACATAGTTTTTTCACGGAGGTAAGTGACAGAGGCGATGCTTCCATTGGACACGAGGGCATCAATCGAAGCCACCGTTATTTAGCTACTAGAAGGAATCTTAGTTAGACTTAGGACACCCCAACCATGCATGCAATTAATTCTGTCAGAATGTCAGACCGATTTGGTCGCTACCATATTGCAAGATATGTCGTGCATGCATGTGATGGTTGGATTTACTCGTGCTGTTGCAGACAGTATTAATATGTGATGTCTACGAAATAAGGCTTGAAAGAAACCAAAATGATGCAGTGTACAGTTCGTGTGGTTTGGGTTATTTGATTAGAAGATATGTAATGGAGATAGTTAACTACAAGCACCAACACATGGCATATGTGGTAAGCCATCTCAAATCGATCGTCAAAGTAAGAAAAGATTAGGGATATGCACGCGACCGGAGCAGATGAGAGATCGTGGACCTGAAGCAAGGAATCCATGAAGCAGTGTAGAGTTTACTCCTTCCCCTCGCGTAAAACCAACGGCGCAACTAGCTGCTGTGTCAAGAATCCTCCAGAATTCCCCCTTGTCTCGAGGTCATGTTTTTCCTCGATCTGTTGTGGCTCCAAGCCTCCAATATATTCATTACATATATATAACCTCTCTCTAGTGTGCTGCCTTCGTGTATTTAGCCCAGAAATGGAACACTATCCTTTTTTCCCAGAAGACACTACAGAAAACAACGAACAAAAAAATGAGTTTTTGTGTGTGAAGAAACATGGAGAACATGGTGCAAAATGGAACCTCTCCAATTTTCACGAACAGTAGACCATATTGGATGGACAACTAGCTCCCAAGTATTGAGAATTTTCTCAACTTCTACCTATTTTCGCCCATTTAAATGATTTTCAACAGATTTTCAAAATTTAATTCAAATTAGAACTATAAATGTGTTATAGCTTTTTACTAAGAAATTGCCAAAAAAAATCATTTTAAGATATGCATGTATGATTCCCTACAACATCCGATTCATGCCCTACCTACGAATAGTTTCGTTCACAGTTTTGACCCTATTTGAAAAAATCAAAGAAAATGAAGGAAATTAAAAAAATGGAATCCTTTGGCATGAAGTCCTTTTATGTTTACTATTTGTAAGGATAAAAAAGAGAAACAAGGATTTCGATATATTTTGTACAAAAAACTTCACAAAATGGACTATTATGTATGAACATTCATTATGTTTGAGGCAAATGACCATGTTCATGACCATATCTATGGCATAGTTCATGATAATGTGAAAATATTTGGCACAAAGGTATATCTTCTCATGGCAAAACATAGTGTCCATAGGAATTTCCAACATTTTGTTTTTTTTTCATTTTCGGTGTGCCAAAAACGAGGTTTTTCTATGCAAGTGCAAAGAATATGGTGAAACATATCACCACTCTGATTTCACACAATGTAGACCATATTTTATGCAAAATTACCAATTTTATGAATTTTCAAATTTATAGCTACATTTTCAGATTTAAATGAGTTTTGGATGATTTCCCAAAATTAATTCAATTTTAAATTACAAGTGTGCTCTAGTTTGGTCCTATAAATTGTCATAAATCATTTTAAGGTAACCAAATAGGATTCCATAAAATATCCACGAAGAACATTGAAACATTAATGTTGTAGCCATGAATAGTTTTGTCATCGATTTTGACACTGTTTTAAAACAAATTACAGAAAATGAAGGAAATTTTGAAATATGGGATCCTTTGAAATGGAGTCCTTTTATGTGTACTAATTGCAATAAAAATGATAAACATGGATTTGAACATATTTTATACAAAAACATTGAATGAACTATCATATATGAACATTCATGACTTCCGAGGCAAATGACAATGTTCATCGTGGCCATATCTATGGCATATTTCATGATAATGTGAGAGTATTTGGTACGAAGTTGTATCTTATCATGCCAAACAATAGTGTCGGAAGGAGTTTCCAACATTTGTCACAAAAATATTTGTTTTATTTCCGAAGTATACACAATGGGGTTATTTGTGAAGCAAGTGCAAAGAATATGGTGTAAATTAGCATCAATCATATTTTCACACGAAGTAGACCATATTTGATGGACCATTCCGATTTTTTTATGAATTTTCAATACTTTCTCCCATTTAAATGAGTTTATGATTCCCAAAAGTAATTAAAATTTTACGAGGTGCGTGGCGGAGGAGGAGCACACATGTAGGTGTGTACTCTTCTCATACTCATACAAGTGATAGAGAAAGTTCATTTATAAGGAGGTCCAACTCCCACTAAAATAATAATGTGGGACTAAACTTTTGTCTCATATCTTGTCATACAGGAGTGGGACAAGTGGGACTCTATATTTATACTCCCTCCGACCCACTTTAGGTGTCGTGAGGAAAGAACTAAGCATGTACAACTCATAGCACAACTCACGACAGTTATTTGGGATCATAGGGAGTACTAATTATTGAATAGAAAATAGGCTGGACCAGCTTAGCCAAAATTCCAACAAGATATACCATTTCGATTATCTTGTTTTTTTTCAAAATGGGGAGAAAACCCCAGCCTTTGCATTCTCGGATGCACACAACTTTTATTAAAACATTCAGAGGTTCAGAAGTTACAATTCATGGGTCGCACAGGGTCGATACAAGAATCAACCAGCGAAAGAAAACATGCATATTACAACTAGCCATTTCCTAGTCGATTAACATGCTGCCAGGTAGCCCGGCTGAAGATATCCTGAACGACCGTCTGGAGCCATGTGCATCCAATAGCCATAAGCGGCCGCTAATCTGTCGGAAGAAGTAGAGACCAAAGCTGAATCCAATAGGTAACCAAATGAATACCCTGCAAAATATGAAAGGTTTTCTTTCTGTTAAAGACAATATCATTTCTGCAAGTCCATATTGCCCAACATAAAGCTGAACACCAATTCGGATTCTAGCTTTAGTTTTAGCATCAATTCCATTCAGCCAATTACCAAACAAATTAGTAACATTAGATGAAGGGGGTATGTTGTATGTACTAAAAACAATACTTCATACCATACGTGCTAAAGGACAGGTGATAAACAAATGATCCACGGTTTTGGGGAACCACAAAAGATACAATTCAAACAACCATTCCAATTACGTTTGGCGAGATTATCCTTTGTGAGCACAACTTTATTTATTAAGAAACCACATGAAAATCTTTATTTTTAAGGGTATCTTAAGTTTCCATAAGTATTTGGATGGAACGGCGTACGAGTATTCATCATATCCTCATACATCGACTTAACCGTAAAAACACTAGAATTTGTGATCCGCCACACAAAGGTGTCATTTTCAGTCGACAGTCGCACCGAAATTAAGCGACTACATAAATGAATTCACTCGTCCCATTTAACTCCTGTTAACAATCTTCTAAATTGAATATTCGGATGTTGATGGGACAAAACATGAGCAAAAGTGACGTTTCTCCGTTGGACAATATTATCTTGTTGCATTAGCGAAATGTGCCTTACAAACAAATGTAATATTTTTTATTTGGCCAATCCAACGATGATATCCTTAGAAGCCCTAAGGTCGTGGCTAGGGATGCGAATACGAGACCCACTTGTCCCACTTATACTCCATGTTGTACATGTTTAATACAAAATTTTGATCTAAAATTTTATACTAGACATGTGCAAAATAGAGTATAAGTGCGACAAGTGGGTCCCGTATTCGCATCCTTAGTCGTGGCTCAAACCCCTCTCCCTTAGTGGTTGTCAAATTTCCATTAAATTTGGTCCTGAAATTGTAATGCTAAGCACCCTTAAAAGACCAGGGTTTGTGATCGACATTAGCAACCAAATAAGGCTGACCCACTTGACAAAAGGTGCCTTGATTTAGCTTAATAGTGTTACAGTTTTTATCAACTTCTTTTGCCACTAGTTAGCCCTTGAAGACCGAGTAAGTACGTCTTGAGTTGCAAGAGGGCGAATTAGTATGTGCAACTAACTGCTCTTACCAGAGCTAGATCATCATTAAGCCATTTTTTTTGTAGAGGTTGCAAGTTGTGCCAAAAAAACAACTTGTTTACAGAGCCGATCATGTGCACGTACGGCACAAGATGAAGCATCCAAAGGTAGAAATAAAACATCAATTTCCCGGGCCGGGACCTAATCAGTCGAGCCAATGTTGTTGACATAGTACTACATTGTCTTTGCGTCTCCAGTGTCATTAATTACAACTTGAAAGGGTCTAACGCAAGTTAGTTGTTGGAGTGAGTTAATTAAGACTAAGCGTAGAAATTACTCTTTAGTAAACATTTCTGACTTGTCACCTAAACCGCACTCTACTACAGAATCCCAAGGCTCAAACCATCAGGGTTAAGTATAACAAACCTGGATGGTTTTGTAAAAAAAAAAACCATTTGTGTGAACATGTTTGGAGCTTCATTTTACTCGAAGCAATCTCAAATGATCTGTTGATCTAAATTCTTTTTATTTGGGATAAGTCACCGAAGGTGGTGGAACTGTTATCTATTTTTCATAACCCTAAAATGCACATCTGAGACATTTCTTTGGATACCTTGTTATATATCCCAGCTATCTTCTATCAAAACAAGCTAGAAAACTGACTGGGGTGTATTATAAGTGACACCTAATCCCACACAGTTCCAAATTCCTTGTCAAATGTGAATTTTGATTCTCTAGGACGACAATTTCGGTATTCTGAACAAGCCCTAAATGTTCTATTGAACGGTGTTTTTGTAGGGAAAGGTTCTAAGGTTTAGTGCAAGCTCTATTAAGAAAATATTTACTCGGTTCCGGTGATGGAGGGTCGAGGGCGGTGGCGTACCTTGGACTCGCTTCAGTACTTGTAGTCGTCAATATATGGTCCAAGGACCTATTTGTAATTTTGTTTACTTTTGGAGTTCTTTGTAGTGGTGTTTATGATTATTAATAGCTCGGTGTAACATTTTGAAAAACAACCTATTTTTTTGAAATATTGAAAAACAACCTATTGATATTGAATACATAATACAAAATACAAGCATGGTTACACAAATTGAACATTAGAGCACTACGAGGCAAAAGCCAAAAGATTAATCTTCTGCTCGAACTTCCAACTTCATGGCAACGCCGAACTACAACAACAAGGGCTGAAGAGCGACACTTGCATGGGTGTACAAGCCGGTGAAGAACCTTGGAATACTTCTCACCCCACAAGAGAAGGAACTCACCAACGGTACCATATAGATGATGAATGGAGATCCAGATAGCCCTCTCCACAACTCCAATGGAAGATAACCTAGCATCAAACGACCCGACCCGGACTATAGAGCACCATCGCCAGCGCCATAGTAGCGCTAATGATCCACAAAATTTACGTCGCCGCCATAATGCAACAAGAGAGTGTAAGACTAAACCTATCCTCTTTATTAGACACTGAAAAAACCAAAAAAAAAACTCACAAAACCCCCCAATATTTGAGTACCGCTGGGCCATCCATGTCGGGCTACTCGGAGGTTCAGGAGTTCCATTGATGAAGCACCCAAAACCATGTGCCCCCAGCGAGGCGAACTATGACCCGTCCCGGCCTTCACAGCCGACACATAGCAATTGTCGGCAGCGCAAATGATGTTAGGCTATGGAAATATCATAATATTATATGGAAAATATAGCAGCCAACACAAACACATATTTGATTGTGTGGAACTCGCTTATGGAAAAATTGTACTATTTTGTCTATGTAGTGTGTGTGTGGGGGGGGGGGGGGGGGGGGGGTGCTTTGCTAATGGGTAGCTCCTATGTGTCCATCTCCATAAGCAGTCAGTACCTAATATTGTATGAGATGCTACCACTGACGGATGATACACTCTTACCGTTAGTGGTGAAGGAGCAATATTGATCGTCAACATGGGACACCCGTAAGAAAAGACACGCCGCCATCAGCGTGTAGGTCGTCGCACTCCTGAAGGGCACGCCCAACACTCCAACACTTATTAGTGCAGACTTCGTATTGTTGCCCCTGGTGGTCAACTGTCGGCAGCGCACCATTTAGCGCTCGTCTATGGCGACTGATCAAATAGTTGTTTTCCTAGTACTACAAAAGTTTCATTATTAAGAAATTTTGTTTTCATATCTATAGGTCTGGAAGGCAGTGGCTAGGCGGAAGGACCGCGATGTGGTAGGCGTGGTGGTTGATAAGAGCATCTCCACCGGGGTGCCTAAGTTGTGTCCGACACCCCTAAGCGGAGCCCCCTTGGGGGGGGGGTGCCCCCCCCCCCCCACCCCCACAAACGAAACGCCGACATAAAAAAAAGACGAAAAATACGGAAAAGGTTCCAGTTTCATTCAAATTTTGTTATACTTTACAAGAATGAAATTTAACTAAACCTAACCCTAATTCAAGTCGGAGGCGTCGGACCAGTGGAAACTGTCGTTGCTGTCGAGGATGCTCTAAGATCCGCACTCTTCTTAGCACACTTAGGGATAGGTAGATCTAGTCACCATCTTGTCGGTCGCATGTGGCCATTCGGAACTTGTATTTGCGGTAGTGTGCGGTTTTTGTATCCAGTTATGTACTATGTATGACCTTACCGGCGTTGGCTTTATTAATTTAGAGCACGGATCTTATCGATCCTTTCGTTTAAAAAAATTTGTTAGCCACTAATTAGTACTAGCATTAGCTCCCAACAAGGCAACAACCATATATATGCTTATTTGTATTTTTGTCAGATTTTGTGACATGAAATATTTGCATTCGGGCTTATAGTAATATCCCTAGGTATGAAATTTGTATTTGACATGATGTGCTGTTCAGGTACTCCATTTGACCAAGAACTGTCACGATTCCATTTCGTGGTTTTTTTACGCGGCTTTCGAGCAGATAGTGAGAGAGTGTCCAAACATAATAATGTAACATGAGGATCGAGGCTGTTGGTAAATTGACGGTGCCGAATGCCGATCGAGGTAGAGACTAGCTAGCTAACCCTAGAGGGAGAAGGCTGGACGTGAATGTTTGTTTGGGAGACATTCACGTGGGCACTACGTCTCCTCTCTCCTCTCGTACAAATTAGAATATTTTTGGTCCAAGTTCTAATACCAGACACTAGCCATGGATGCATTCTTTAGTTCAGCGGAATATATGAGTGCAAAATCATTTACTAGCAAACGTACAAATGATACTAGAAAAAACTGTCCACACACTCAGAGGCCTAGCTATTTGATTCACAGGATTATATGAACGCACTAATAAGACAAGAACACAGAATCACGTCATGTCTAATCCGATCTTATGTATGATTTAGTCTAAACTAAGTAAAGAATTATTTTCAAGAAGTTTGAGTCGATATATATATATTTTTTTTGTGAAAACAGTGCAAAAAAATCATGTGAAATTTCTATAAGAATTAATACTGTATATCAAACACTCCAATATTCCGTAAGAAAAACAATTTCTAAGAATTACAAACCTTCAAATATCCTATGAATCAAATGGACTGTGAGATGCAAAACAAAAAACCTGGACTTGTAAGTAAGCACCTTCACCAAGAAAGGGAATCTCAAGTTTCTGAATTATGAAGCCACGGTCATTAAATTCAGCATTGGACAATACAGTAGACCAGCGAAAGATGTCTGATCTAGCAGTCGATCGCACGGTCTGATCTCCCTCGTGCTCAGAGCTTCTCATTCGAAAAGGAAGCCGAATCAACATCTTTTCAACGCAACACATGCGTCCATGTGTGCGTGTGAGAGAGAGACACAAACTGAAGTAAGTATTTATTAAGTCAGCAGCTTAAGGTACAGTACGTTTTGTGTTTTTCAATTGCATCCATGACAGTGTTTGTGTTTGTGGTGTGTCAGAGCGCAATTAAGAGAGTGGCTCCGACCGTTTGATTCGGTCCGTTCTTCGAGGTTCGATGGACGAGTTGAGTTATGCATGCATCGAAACCCTATGTAAAACAACGTTGCTTAGCTTGCATCCTGTCCAGACTATATTCTGTTTCATCGATCAAACGTCTGCTCATTATTTTTATTTTTGAGAGTGATGCTGATCATGTCGTGGACCATCCCTACATATATTCACAATTAATTAATGCAACTACTGAAATGCAAAAATTAAATAAGGAAGATCGGTTGTCTTCTGCTATCTGCATAAAATGAAGGTAAGAAACAAAGCAAACAAAGCATATAGAAAATGGAAAGCCGATTTTATTTCGGAAAACAGGGAAACTAAATGTTTCTCCCTATGTCCCTAAAATATAAGACGTCCTAGCAGAGATGGAGGGAGTACTTAATAAGTAATTAGCGGAAATATCATTCTACCTGTCCTGTCTATTTACTACTCCCTCCGTATCAAAATATAAGATGTTTTAGCATTTCTCTTTCCATCCGAATCTAGACATGTTTTAGTAAAAGGTTCAAATGAATCTTATACTAAAATATGTCTACATACGGATGGAAAGAGAAATGCTAAAACATCTTATATTTTGATACGGAGGGAGTAGCTACTACTTATAGTAGTACGAACCAAATTCAATCAATTGGACATTCAAATTTGTAGCAAGAAGGTTCGCTTTCTAGCTAGCCATCAGGTGATAGACTTTCAAAGGTTTGTGTTGGTGGTGAATTCACTCACCCTTCTCTAATCTTATATGTGGGACTTCTTGCAAAAACTAGGTAGAAATAAAATATTGAGGCAGCGGAGAGTCCAACTTCGCACTAAAAGGGCTCTACCTTCTTACATCCTAATCCATACAAGGAGTATGATAAAAGGGATCGAACGGTCTTCAGTGAAGTAGCACACAATCATTTTGTGATAAATATGTCGTATTTTTCACCAATAATCATCGTCCTCTAGGCTCTTCTCCTCTCTAAGCGTCGTCCTCTAACCTTTCAAAATTTCCCAATGCCCCCTTCAACTCCGCACCATGCCGCCAAGGAACCCCTCATATCTTTGTACGTCTTTTACCCTGCCAAAAACTAAAAAATGACGTGTTTTAGTTTTCTAGGAGGATTGTTGTATACTCGAACACCTAACTACCTAAGAGGACTAGAAACGTACCGCTTCGTCTCAGGAGAGAGGCGATTGGATCTCACAGGCGATCCGATCTGCGCTCCTGTCTCTCGTCGGCGCCGTCGTAGGTCTGCTCACCTCTGTGGCCTTCGGGCCATGGAGGTGCGGTGGATCTCGGCCCTCGTCGGCGGGAGGGTTCCGGGTTTCTGGTTTTAGTGTCCAGGTTTGCTGGAGCGGCGCTTTGTTGGTGGCGGCGGCGCTTCTTGCAATAATGTCTTCCCGGCTTCAGCCCCATCTCAACGGTGACGTCGAGAAGCTCGTGGGAGTGGTGTGGTTTTCGAGGACTTCTTCTGGCGGTGACGGTCTCCGGATCGTCATGGAGTTTCATCGGCGGTCCATCCTTCATTTTCGGCTCTGGGACGGATGTGGTCTTCTTGACCCGTTCGGCGACTTCCCGTCCGCAACCAACAACGTCAGGTCGGCTCTAGGAGGTTGAAGACGAAGGACATCTCGAGGATCTCGTTGTAATTTTCATTTTTGTTGAGATGTTTTGTACTGTTCGCTGTTTCTTTTAATGTCAGGTCCTTTTAGCAAAAAAAAACTACCTAAGAGGACTAAAACTGGGGTGAAGCCATGTTTGTAATGTTATACTCCCAAATCAGGATGACACCTAAGCAGTATGAGTGGTATAAAGTATTGAAATCTAGATACTGGTTTACTTTGGAACCGGAGTAATGCGTCCACTTGCACTATGCGTCTATGCTAGTTTAAATAAGTAGATGAACTAATCATGTTCTTGTTCTTGTCCGTTTCAAAAACTAATCAGTTCTTTTTTCTCTTATGTCAGTCGAGATGTCATGTCACAATCAAGAACTGCGGTGCAGTCAACTCATGTGTGATAATCCAAGGTAAAAATAACTCTGATGTTACTGGTGTCAAATAGATATTCTGTTGGCCATGCTAGATAGTCTCGATTAGATTTAAAAAAATACTCCCTCTGTCCCGTATTACATGTCACTGAAACGGATGTATCTAGACATCTTTCAGTGCTAGAGGATGATAAGAGCATATCCGGCCCTTGGCGCCACCTTCGAGCAGTGGCAGACTCATGAGGAGAGCACTCGTTGCTTTGGGCCACCTTCGAGCTACAACAGTTAGTACTCTGTACTATAGTCTACGGGCCTCGCGTGGCCTGGGGCCTGGATCCGCCCCCTACAGACGAGGCTCTCGTGGGCGGCCTGGGAAAAACGCTAGCCGCCGTTGGAGGTCTGATGATTGTTTGATACATCCAAATTGAACTGCAACAATGACCCCGCTATATAGCCCATCAACTACCCGACTACCTACCCGTTT
Organism: Puccinellia tenuiflora; assembly: GCA_012064385.1. NCBI lineage: Eukaryota > Viridiplantae > Streptophyta > Magnoliopsida > Poales > Poaceae > Puccinellia > Puccinellia tenuiflora. Next base: position 716,350 of record QRDG01000021.1, on the reverse strand, counting down.
TATCAGAACAAAAGTTTACCACCATCAGCACCAAGAAAACTAAAGAGGAAGGCAACATCGGGCTCCCCAAAGTTATTTATGTGCCATCTAAGGCGGACGTGGCTGACGTAGAGAAGCCGATAGACCATGTGTTTCATGTCCTACACCAAGGGGCATACTAAGGTTATGGTACCAAGGGTTAGAGGACACCCCGTAAAAATACATTGTATCAAATTGTAGTGTGACACCTCTAACTTTAGGTGAAAAATGCGTGTCACTTGTATAGTGACACCTAATTATATTTGCTCTAGGTTCGCCCCTGCCTAGACCACAACATGGACAATTCAGTTTACATGACTTATCAAGCAATCCTCTCCATCACAAATGATAGCGTCGATGGAATAAATATGCACATGATTGAGCGTTTTTAGGGTAAGGTGATGATCTACTATAATTTTGACTTTCGATACTCTTTGGAGATTCTCAACTCTCTGAATTCTAACGGGATGTCCATGCATGCTCTCAAACTGATAAACTCACCTGCTACACCGCTGAGAAACATTGACCCAGCTAACGGGTTGTGTAACGGAACGAAACTTGTGGCATGTGGGTTCCAGAGAAACACCATCGACTGGAGAACGTGTTGGGATTGGGACAACACGTTGGGTGGAAAGTGTTTCTTCCTTGGATACCTCTTTGCCCCTCCGATGAAGACATGCTCTTGTTTAGATTCAAGAGAAAACAGTTCTCGACCAGGGTTCGTTTTTTCCCATTACAATCAACAAGCCGCTAGGTATCGCCATCAGATATTCTGATTGTCGGCGTGTACATACCAGAACTGGTATTCTCTCATAGCCAACTCTACATCACGTTGCCCCGATCGGCCACGAAGAGATACATCAAGATTATCGCCATCAAGAACAATGGAAAGGATAGGACCAGTAATTCAAAGAAGCAAAACATAACTGATTCCACGCGGAACATAGTGTACAAGAAAGTTTTTAGCATTTGAACTCGCTAGACCAAGAGCACTGGCGCTAGAGGCGTGGCCAGCACTCGCCCTAATAGCGATCTCCTGTCTAGCCTGGGGAGAGAAGCTCTGTGCCCTGATTCGCTGGCGTAAAAGCCTACTGTAGTACGCAACGTCGAGCAGTCTGTACAGAAATCTCGGCCCCTCGCTTCCGCCTCAGTCGGCGGCACGGCAGGCGTGCAGCGCTTGCAGAAACACGGTTAATTTTCTTCCTGGCGGGGTCCGCCCCGACTGAACGTGATGCTTGCCGGGTCAGCGAGATTTCTGAACCTCACCTGAGCAGCGATGAAGTCAACTTAATTCCACGGAAGGAGCTCTTAAGCTTCATCATTTTGCGGACGCGCGAGAATACTAAGTGGACCGCCGCATAAGACATGGCGGCCAGTTCGGGCAAGCCGCTAAATGTCCACCAACTTGCCCACTTACATCCTGAGTAAGAGGAATGAGGAAACAAAAAGGCTGTGGAATTTTAAATAGGTCAGACACCTTATGTCAACCATATCTTGTGTCCAAATTCGGGGTATTTATCTCAGGTTTAAGGCTGGCAGATAAGTAAGCACCGCCCTTGTAGCATCTCAATTAGCCATGCATGCATCAATTTAGCAAGGTTACACCTACTAACAAAAATCTGCTAATCAAGTTTAGCAATACATACTTATTTAGACTCCAAATAGCGAGTGGAGATTTCGTGCTCCCGAGCTCCGGTGATCCCATAATTTTGAAAAATTCAAAAAACATATTTAGAAGTTTTAAAAAAATCTGAAAAAAAAAACATGCACGTTCTCAATGATATATACTATAACTGTGCAAATGTTCAATGCAAAATAGTTTGGGCTTTCAGCTACACAAAAATGACAAATATACAGATCTGATTATAGTGAACAGTGTATAGTTTCAAATCTCCAACTTTTGTCATTTTTTTGTAGCTCAAACCCCCAAATATTTTGCATTGAAATTTTGCACGGTCGTAGTATATATCATTGAGAACGTGCATGATTTTTTTTCAAAAATTTTAAAACTTTTAAATATGTTTTTTGAATTTTTCAAAATTGTGGGATCACTGGAGCTCGGGAGTCAAAGTAACTTTCCGCCAAATAGCATACATAATTGAAAAATAAACAAGACACAGATCACGAGTTCACAAGACTGACTGGTTGCATTCCAGGATAATTTGAAGCAAAAGTCTCAGCGCACTTCTTCCAACATGCATCCAAAAAGATACAGATGACAGTGATACATATTCTAGCACCATATCATGATCACACTGGAAATATTGAGTCCCAACAGTCCTCCTCCCCATCCTTGGGTTCAATGCGACTTTGATCCAAGATCCGAGCAATACGGCGGATCATGCTGATGGTCATGTCCTGATCCTCATCGTATTGGAAATATTGGGTCAAAGCAGTCCTCCTCCCCATCCCTGGGTTCAATGCGATTTTGATCCATGTTCTGAGCAATACGCCTGACCATGTGCATGGTCATTTCCTGATCCTCATCATCTGTCTGAATCATGAGGTTGCATGTCACTAGACTTGGAAGCTTCGACCATAGAGCGCTTACCAAGTCATCCCCACGAATTGGGGACTCCATTGTAGCGGCCAGAGCCTCCACATGCGCAACCTGCTCCAAAAGGGGTATGCTCCGTCTGAACCTGAACTCTTTGAACTCGCGGCCAGCATCTTGAGGCGTGTCCAGGTCGTACGTGCGTGCCACAGCCTCCCACACCTCCCTTCCAGTGGTGTGGTGGACATAGTCAGGGAAGATGTCGTCAGATAGAGCAGCAAGGATGTGTCCACGACACACGCCGTCATCTCGTGCCCAGTTCCTGGCTGCACGAGCGCCCTTGTCACTGGCCGGCCGGTCTTCAATGAGAACGTGAGTGACACCAACGGTGTAGAGGCGGAGGAGCATCGACTCCCTCCAACGGAGGTAGCCGTCTATGTGCTCCAGCGGCTTGACAGACAATGCCATTGATCAAGTAGCACCTGATACAGAAACCCAAAGGAGCATCAGCAACGGTGGGACTGAAATTTGAAAATGGGCCTGTGGTGCATTTGCACAAGCAGCTGGCGTGCATCGGAACACGACAAGTCTACAGAGACTAGTGATGCAGTGGAGAACAATTATGCCCGTGGTTCGAGAGATGGTAGCTTGGTAATGTACGGGAATGCGTTACCCTTGGAGTTGGAGTGGCGAATGCACGCAAAGTACACCAAGCGAACACAAAGAACAGCTGAGCTCTTTTTGGGGACAGCGGAACAGCTTGGCGTCCCCTTTTATCTCCCTCTCTTCTGCAAAGAACTTAAAGCAGCATTAAGGTAGCGGATCCAGGTGATGTGCGTAATCCAGGACAAGGTATGAAGATATCTGTACCCCTTACGGTAGCGGCGGAATGCCGGCGTTGCTATCCGAGGAGGCAGGCGACCGCGGGGGAGCGGCTCTGAGTGCAGATCTATGACAAGGTAAAGTTTGGAGCCGTACCGGAAGGCGTCGACAAGCTCGCTCAAGAGGCTGCCGTAACCCGCCACCGCTGCTGCTCGGCTCCGCTCCAGGTTGCACCTTCAGATTCGCCGATTCGGTGAAGCGGAGAAGAAAACCCCAGCGAGGCAGTGACTGTGAGGGAAGTGGGGTGGTTTTAAACCTAAGTATTCCGAAAATCCATTTTGACTGCCGAACTTAAATGCTCCTGTCTGATTTTGAAATTGAAAATATAAAACACTTCAAAAACATCTGATAAAATGGACAACAAACATATGCTAGTATTTCACGTATGTGCAAAGTTTCATGATGAGATAAGATTTATGATGCTCTGGGCGGAAAAAACAAAATCAATGCTCATTTTGAGATACGTTTATTGCTACAAATGAGCATTGATTTTATTTTCCACCCATAATATCACAAATATTATTTTCACCAAGAAAATTTGCACATATTTAGAACACTAGCATATGTTTGTTGATTATTTATTTTTTAGAATTTTTTGAACTGTTTTAATATCTTTTTCAGTGGTGAAGTACTCCCCACTTATGCCAAGAGGTCCTGGGTTCGACTCAGTCTCTCTGCATTGCACTTTACAGTGGTAAGGCTTGACTCGTATAATCCTTCCCCAGACCCCACCTGGTGTGGGAGCTTCTAGCACTGGGTCTGTCCTTTAATATCTTTTTCAGTTTTGAAAATGGACAGGAGCAGGTGAGCCCAAGGTTAAAATGGTGCTCTTGGAGTATTCTTTAAAATTTTAGTTTTTTTGAAGTACTAGAAAAAGAGGTCTGGCCATCTTTCTTCAAAATTGAGAAAGGAGAAACACTATAATATGTGGTTTGATGTTAACTTTTAATGTTTTGCAAATTAAAGTGGACACATGTATGTTTGTACATCCAAATATACATACAATATTTTATCCTTAGGGGCTCATGTTGTCAACTTTGCACTAGGGCCCAAAATATAGAGCTCGCCCGAGCCCAACTCATCTCCTATTCACCGCAGCAAACCAGGTCCTCATTTCTCCCTTCCGCGACGAGCACTACCCCACTCTTGGTGCTCACTCTGCCCCTTCTTGAGCGGCACCTCCTTGGAGTATTGCTGTTGCTCGGTCCACCATGGCGGTCAATGTGAAGCTGCAACGACTGGAGCGGCCACAACCAGTTCGGGCACCACAAGGGCGTGTGCATCTGCTAAATCGAGACCCATCGCCTTGTTAGCTCTTGATGTCTCTCTCTTTCACTGTACCTCGAGCCTGCATGCACGCGGCAGCGACCTTGCGAGCATGTGGGCGGGAGCAAAGTCTCAGAAGAAGAGCAGTTGCTCTCCTCGCTCGGTCGTCCACATCTTTTTTTTTTCCAACCGGGCTTCACCCCTTTCCATTTTCATCAAACGGAAATACACCAGTCTTTTTGTGCTTACTTATAGACAAGAAAAGCAAACAGGAAGGGGAGGAGAAAAAAGTTGGAGCATCTTCAGGTAACCCACTGTACACCTCTCGATCTCCCCTCAATCTCGAGCAGGGGCGGATCCAGCAGGGTGGAAGGGTGGGGGAAGATTTGGCCCAACCCATATATGACCTATAGAAGCAGAAAAATGAAAAAGAACCAGCCCAAGTTAGGTCTGCCACACCCTAAGAAATTTAGCTAGATCCGCCACTGATCTCGAGTGGGACTACGGGGCAAAAACCTGACAAACACTATCGACACGAGCTTGCTAATACCAAGTCCACCTCAAAAATTAGAAATAATCATCCATGTCAATAGGGGAGGTGCCCGACATACTACCAGACCGAACCAAAAACTACCACGCTAGGAGAACGTCGATCACTCAAACTACAGAGATCATCATCCCACAACCAGCATTCTTTGCCTCCTAGTATCGTAAAATGACGTAAATCTATGATAATGACACAACAAAGAAATAAATACTAGTATATCATGAATAGGTAAATCTGTAACAAGTTTACACAAGCGGATAAAAAAGAAGGTGCCGTTAGACGTTTGGCAGTAGGCGAGTAAGTTGCACTGTCGCAGTGCAACTTCGTATTTACCACACAAAAGGTATGTCCAAACAAAGTTCATAACTCAAATAGAAAATAATGGAAACCGTAAACCAGAAAAGAAACTTTGGAGGACTTTAGGTTCAAACGATCGTAATTATCTAGGCGAGTAAGTTGCACTGTGGCAGTGCAACTTCGTATTTACCACCCAAAAGGTATGTCCAAAAAAAGTTCATAACTCAAATAGAAAATAATCGAAACCGTAAACCAGAAAAAAAAACTTTGGAGGACTTTAGGTTCAAACGATAATAATTACCTAAAGAAGGAAATTGTATAATAATTCATGACTGAATGAATATTCAACAATGAAATTATTAAATGTGTAAATTAATTGGTAAAACAGTGGCAACACATGAAAACTGAAGCGCCCACCGTGGGGCTCGAACCCACGACCACAAGGTTAAGAGCCTTGCGCTCTACCAACTGAGCTAGACGGGCCTTGTGTATTAAGTTAAATTCAGAAACATATTTTCACGTAATGTAACTTGAACTGTCAGATTTATTTTTTCTCTGGATAGAGATGCAGATAGCAGAGCTTTTTGTTTGCGAATGAGATAACAGAGTTGAACTACCATATCTTAATGGAATATACCACTGATAAAAAAAAACCCAGGAACATATCTGCATCTATGGTACCGTAGCATGCCTTGCCAGCCATTCACTAGCTACAGCCTATAAGATGCATATGGAAAAGGTCGTTTCTTCAGCCTTCGAACAAACAAAATCAAAAGTTGATTTAGCCACCTGATCGAGCGCACCAAGGTCAAAACGTGTAGTTCCACATACGTTTCACACATATAAAGCATAGACAAGACATAGTGACGCTTCATGCCGATCTGTTGGCATCGAGTTGGTCCGTCTCCTCCGTCTTGTGCCTGACGACTAACTCATTCCTGCCACCACCAATTATAGCATGGTATTATGTCGAATGCGCCAGACATATATGATCCATCTCGTCCGAATTCCGGCCATGTCAGATGTCCTGGATCGATAAACCAGCATGATTGACCACCACCAGTAAGTCTTACCAGGAATTCATCGTGGGAACAAATGGCATCGATCAGAAACGATGTGTTTCGAGAAAACCTGAAAGTTGGTCTAGAGGCTGAAAAGTTTCCTTAATTAAGAACATTTCTTCTGAGTGCCATCGATCATTTCAGATGCATACTGAGAGGTTCCAGCACTGAATCGTGTCATGTCAATGCGTCTTTCTGGTTTTACTTGTTCTGTTCCGTGGGGAACTGAAAACGAACTTGCTGCGAGCCGATGCCGGGAGATCAGTCTACGTGTCCAGTTATGCTGTCTGATCACTGAGTAAGAATATACCATTCAATATGTATGCCATTTTGAAACCATTAAATTTTGTCAGGAGCGAGACTAGCATGCATAGTTCTTCTGAAATCTGAACCAAAATAAATTCAGCCAGCAGAAACATGCAGAAGCACGTACATAAGGATCGGGTACTATCATAATGTTGACCGCAAGCGACTTCAGCTCGGCCTGGACTGGTACATAGATCGGGTACTATCATAATGTTGATCCAGCAAATTGGCATGAAGCATACATAGATGTTCCGTCGTTTTCATCAGATGGGTGCTTTCTTCTATCACCGAAACTCTTCCAGGACCAGCCTTATTGTTTTTTCTTATTTGACTACAGTTCTGTTAGCGAGACAGAAATGAGGCATGCATACATCCCAGCTAAATAAGACAGTAAAACACCAGCGGGTTCTGCGGATCCTGTGTATAAGATAAACAAGATGTTACCGATGATGATCCATATGTGGGTACTGCATTTGCTCACGTTTGGACGTCGCGGTAGAGTATTGTATTAAATTAATTAGCGGAGGACTATGTCGAGAACAAACAGTAATCTATATTTTGGGCAAACAAGGTGGTGGTGGATACAAGTCACTGTCGACCAGATTGCGTGGACATAAGGCAAATCTGGAAAGATGGGTAGGCTTCTGAAAATTACTTTAGACTCCTCACAGAAGCAAATCTATATTTCTGAAACTTATCATCTGCATAGCCTTTAAACAGGATGGAGTTATTGAACTCAATCAGTCGTGTACGTTCGGACTAACGAGCCATGTATTCTTTTTTCCATTTGCGGGTAGTCGTGTATTACTTCTATTCGCTCTTGAAAAAGACAGGAAGAAACATGCTTAAGGTGTTAGACTTCTCGAGGACATAATTATAATTGGCAAGCTATCTCAACATTTTAATTGCGGATCACTAAAAAAGGTTAGCTAATGTTGGACTCACGTACTCTCCTCACCCAAGGAACTAGAGTGTGCTGAAGGATATGGGAGATGCTAGTTTTCCATGGTAAACTAGTTTTTGTGGGAGATCGATTTTTGGTTCGTGATTTTCGGACCGAACTGTTGTGATTCGTTGCATTTTTCTTTACATGTTTATTCATGTTAAGTCGTAAAATCATTATGTGTTCATTTAAATACTATTTATAAGAAACTAAAAGTCTAACCCAATGCTCACAAAACCTAAATGGAAGGATACGAGGCGACATGCGACATCGAGGGGACCACTCACAATAGTTTTTGTTTATCCTAGTATTTTTAATTTTTTATAGCTTGTTTGCTTTCATTCTTTAGGGACGCTTTTTCCACAATGTTTACCATGAAAACAAGAACTATGAGGAACTGCATCCAATCCATACAATGTGTGATGAGGGCGCTGTCCACCAAACATGTGATGTAATCCAATGATCCGTAAACAAGTTTTGTAGTTGCTATACACAAGTGATATTATTTATAGTTTTGCTAGCTTCAGATTTTTGCTTCGCTTTTATTACATTATATGTTGAGTGATTCTTGCTTGCTAGTTCGAGTTGGCTACGTACCTTTCAAATCGAATGAGATAACCCAACCTGGAAATATGAAGGGGAAGGGCAAGACAAACCAGCAATCCAGTGATGAGAAGAAGATCAATGAGTGCAAGGGGGAGGGGGGGTAGATTGATTCATTCTTATATGAATTGTTGAATTTACGGTTTATTAATGTTAACTTTCAATTTTGAATTGGTTAGGAATTATGATGAATTGGTATTGTGTTATATCATATGATATGCCTGCATGTGGTTGCATGGAAAACAAAAGTTTAAGCATATAGGGTGTGATTGTCAGGACATATAGCAGGTCAAATTTGACGTGTGCAGTTAGAAATGCTCTAAGAGCATCTCCGGCGGGGGGTCGTAAAAGGGCCTGTAAAGCTTCATTGGGGTGCCGGACAGATAAACTGCCACACCGGGGGGTCGTAAAGCTCTCGTCCGGCCCAAATCCTGTCCGACACCGCGAACAGGGCCTCCAACTTTGGGGACTGCCTTCGCGGTGCCGGACACAGTCCGTCCTGCGCCTCCGACAGATATGGCCCACCGTCATACATACGAAATGAACCAGCAGTCATTTGTGCTTCCACCCCTCCATCCTCTATTCCCTGCCAGGCGATTCGCGCTACCGTCGCCACCCTCGTCATAGCGATCTCCGTCGTTCCCATCTCCATCGTCGAGTGTCGTCCCCCAACCGCAACACTCGCTATCGCCGCTCCCTGGCAAGGCCGGCCTTCTTTCTTCTCCGACGCAACCTCTTCCCTACCGGCGCGACCAGTAAGTCCCTCCCTCCCACCCGCAAGGTGTTCGGTTGTTTGCCGACAATATATTCTTTTATGATTTCCCATATTTTGATGCTTGATTAGGCTATGGACTCGGACGATGAAATGATGCTTCACCAAATGACGGAAGAGATGAGCGCACTTGAAATGGATAATCAAGACAATGAAGAGGTCCGCATCCTTGTGGCAGTGGTGGAGGAGGAGGAAGCCGAATCCAAACGCGGAGGATCTAGGCATGAAAAGAAGAGCAACACGAACCGGGAGCGGGCGACAGGACATATGCTATTGTTCAACGATTATTTTGCGCACCAGCCGACAAACGATGAGGTTGCTTTTCGCCGGCGCTTCAGGATGCAGAGAGGTTTGTACAAGAACATTGTGCATGGTGTGCGAGAATATGATGAGTACTTTGAGCTAATGAGTGACTGCACCGGACTTCTTGGATTCTCATCTATTCAGAAATGCTCTGTTGCTTTACGGTGTCTTGCATATGGGGCTCCCGCAGATCCTATGGTCGACTACTATTGTATGTCTGAATCGACAGCCATTGAAGCCACTTACATGTTTTGCAAGGCGGTGAATGCGGTGTTTGAACCCACGTACCCGAGACATACAAATTCTCAAGACACTGCTCGGCTCTTGGCATTAGCTGAAACGAGAGGTTTTCCAGGGTCGATTGCATTCATTGGAAGTGGAAGAATTGTCCATACGCTTGGCAGGGGATGTATAAAGTAGGATATCTTGGAGCATGCAGTGTTGTACTTGAAGCGGTGGCTGACTACGATACGTGGATTTGGCATGCTTTCTTTGGTATGGCCGGTGCTCACAACGATATCAACGTGTTGCAACATTCTACGGTCTTTTCCAGACTTACGAATGGTCAAGCTCCCGAATGTAACTATGAGATCAACGGACATCAGTATAACATGGGATACTACCTAGCGGATGGCATCTATCCAACATATTCTATATTTGTGAAGACCATTCGCAATCCTGTTCCTCCGGCAAAGAAATATTTTTCAAAGAAATAAGAGAGTGCTCAGAAAGATGTGGAGTGAGCATTCGGTGTGCTTCAAGCCCAGTTTTGCGGTCGTCAGGTATACTTCTCTATCTTGGACGGTAGAACAAATGTGGGAGATCTGAATGCTTGCATTATTATGCACAGTATGATCATCGAGAGAGAACGCGACCCTACCGTGTTTTGTCGCCCCACCTTCCAGATGACCATTATGTTCGGAAACCGTTTGATGGGCAGGGGCAACTTGAACCGGTGGTGCATGGCCCGCCGCAAGACTTCTCGGAATTTCTTGCGGTACATCAGCAAATTCATGATGGAGTTACGCATCAACAACTGCAGGATGATTTAGTGGCACACCTGTGGGAGCGCCATGGCGGAGTGGGCGATGGCCTTGTTTGAAGCACAATTTATATTAGAGGATTTTAAAACTTTATTGTTATAATAATAACTAGATTTTTACTCGTACCAACTATGCAATTATTTGCGTACGTTTGAATCAATATTTGATTTTTTGTTAAAAATTGTGTTTGAGATTTTTTGGGGGGTGCCGGTGTGGGAGGCGCAAAAAAAAAGCGTCGGACAAGTGTTTGACACCCCCGAAAGGGGCCTCCAATTGAGGTGTGCCGGACACAATTTAGATGCCCCCGTGTCGAGATGCTCTAAGGGCAACTCCAACGCGTCGACCCAAACGTACCAATAACTGGTCCGTTTTTCATCTGTTTGGGTCGGCAAACGGACACTGCTCTGTCCCTGTCCGGCCTTTTCTTGCCACTGCACCCAACAGGCCGACCCATTTCGTCCGCCCCTTTTCTTTGTAGACAATAGATTTCAAAATAATTTGCAAATAACTAAACATAGACAATGGTAACAAAATAATAGTGCCATATAGGCATCAACATAGTACCCAAAAGAGGAGGCCGAGGTCCCATTTGCCTCGGCATAACATGAGTAAATTACAGAAATCTACCACATTTGGGGCAGAGTTTTCAAGTCAGTACCATTTCTGGGATTTTTCGCTAAAAACTACCATCTCTGGGGTAATCACTAACAGATAGGGCAAACGGCAGTGTGATAGCAATTTAACGAGTCTGGGCCACTGTCAGAGCTGACTAGGATCAAACGGCCGTTTCCCCCGTTAGGGATCGATGCGGGTCAAAGACTAACGAGCCGGTCGGACCCCGACCGCAAGCTCACGCTCCTCCCCCATTCTTTCCCGCTCGAGGTCGAGCTCATCTCCCGCGCAGATGGAGGAGCCGACGAATCCAGGTGGCGGCGGATGGAACGGAGGCGGAGGGCATGGTGTCGGAGGGCACGGCAGCGGGAGTGCCGTCTCCGGTGGTGGCGGTGACGGCGGGGGAAGCGGCGTTGAAGACCTCGACGATCTGTGGCCGTCGCAGCCGTCGAATGCGGCGGCGATGCTTGCGAAGATTTCTTCGTTCGACAACCCGGCAACGACCGACCGATTCACCCTCGGTCACAGGTATGTTTCCCATCTCGCTCCTCCCCCATTCTTTCATTAGGCGCAAGTGAGGATTCTAGGGTTAGGGTTTTCTGATTTGGGTATTTTTTCTCAATTCTGTAGCTTGGATCCAGAAATTTGGCAAATCAGAATTCACTTAGGTGGTATGGATAACCTAGAGAGGACAATCTCCCGTGATGATATAACTGTCATGAATCTGTATGCAATGATAGAGACACAGGGATTTAGTTTCAGTGACACTATGTACTGCAGAAAGGGGGATGACATGGTCATAGTTGAGAACAATGCACAGATATATGAATTGCTAGATCAGTATGAGTTAACCAAGGTGCTTCACTTCACAGTCAAGAGAGGGAGACAGAAAAACCCTGTTGCTAATGTGGTTACAAATGACAGAGATGTTACTGCAGGATCTCAGTCTGCTTCAAGCATTATAAGTTATTCAGATCCTGTTGTTTATGATCTTAGTTGGTGCTGGTTCTTGACTCAACTCAAGTATGCACTAGGTGGTGAAGAGGGTCAGTTTGGCAAGTACACAATCATGTCCGACAGACAAAAGGTTAGTACTAAGTGTAGTATGCATGATTATTGACATGTTTGCATACATGTGTATGAACAATGTTAGTATTAATGCATTATTATTTACTTGTTTGTGTAGGGCCTTCTTAAGCTGTCAATACAGTGTTCCCAAATTCCCCTCAAAGATTTTGCCTACGGCACATGTATGCAAACTTTCAAGCTGCAGGGTTCCGTGGTGAGGATCTTAAAAAATGTATGGACGCAGCAAGTTATGCTTTCCATAAGGATCAGTTTGATGTTGCAATGGAGAACTTGAAGAAAGAGAGTGAAGATGGATGGAAGTGGCTCAGTGCAATCCCTGTACATGCATGGGCTAGACATGCATTCGACACCAATTGCAAAACTGACTTGGTCGTGAACAATCTAAGTGAGGTATTTAATAGGTACATACTGGATGTCAGGAAGAAGCCGATCAGAACAATGATTGAAGGAATAAAAAACAAAATGATGACAAGGAACCATGAGAAGAGGGTGGGTGGTGGTAATGCAAAGTGGGAAATCACTCCTCACTTTAGTGAGATGCTAGAGATGTCCAAGAAGTATTCAAGGTTTTGCACACCAAGGGTTGCAGATATTGGTCTGTGGCAAGTGACTAATGCTAAGGGTACTGCCACACATGAAGTCAACTTTGAAGCAAGGACTTGTGGCTGCAGAAGGTGGGATGTCACTGGATGCCTTGCAACCATGCTTGCAGTGCCATAATTAAAGCAAGGAAGAGGCCAGAGGATTATGTGCACCCTTTCTTCAAGAAGCCATGTACCTTGAAGCTTTCAAGCCTGTGATATATCCAGTCCCTGGTGAGCATGATTGGACAAAGACAGATACACCAGATATAGTGCCACCTGAGTTCACCATCAACAGAGGCAGGAAGCAAGAGAAGAGGAGAAAGGGCAAGTATGAGTTGCCAAAACCAAAGGATACATCAAGAATGGGCACAATTACCTGTTCTAACTGCAAACCTGCAGGGGCATAAGTACACAAGCTGCAAACAACAGCTGAGGCCAGACCTACTCATGAGGAAGAACAAGCATGTGGTTAGTTCTTCTGCTTCAGTATAAATTATATGTCAATACTTCTGCTTCAATTAAATGTGCAAATCTTTATCTGTGTAGCAACCAGTGAAGGTGGTCATGAATCTCCTCCTGAAGCTCCAAGGCAACCTGCTCCTCAACCTCCAAGGCACCTGCTCCATCAACCTTTGTGCCACAAAGTCAGTTTGTTCCTCCAAGACAAGCTGCAACAGATCAGCAACAAGCTGGACCAGCTTACCAGACAACAAGGACCTGGCAATACTTCAACTGTGGGTATGTGCCAGATGGTGAAGGTGGTTCTTCTACCTAGAGATCAAGCTGCAACAGATGAGTGAAAATCCATTTGCTGTACAAGACAAATGATATTTTGGTGGTGATGCAGATGTGCTAGACAATGAGCAATCTGTATATTTTGTCTCATTTGTGCTGTAATTGACTTAATGCCTTACATAAGCACAAATGGTTGCTAAGTGCAATGCTACTCGTAGACTGTGTACTAATGTCATGGATTTTAGTAATGTTAAGTGCTCCTGGAATGCTACTGGAATTGTTACTTAATTTCCTGTTAAGTGGTACTGGAATGCTACTGGAATTGGATTTTATGCATGATTATGTGCTACTGGAATGCAATGCAATGCTACTGGAATGGCATGCAATGCAATGCTACGGCGACAATAAATCGGCGGCGCCGCCGTGTGTTTGGTCACGACGGCGACCATAAATCGGCAGCGCCGCCGTGTATACTGGTATTACAGGTTCAACATCATAATGACTCCAGAAGTAGCAATTAAACATCAACTGAAAATTAGTTGAACAACATTTTTTACTTCAACAACAATTAAAATCCATTACAGCTAACAATAAAACTTACTTCAACAACATTTAGAATCCATTACAACTACTACTTAATCCATTACAGCTAGTACATAATCCATTACAGCTACTACTTAATCCATTACAGCAACCAAATTAGTTCAACAACATCTAGAAAATTCAACATGATAAGACACCATTACAGCTACTACTTCATTAAATGCAGAGAACTCATTCTCCACATATCTGCACTATCTTCTTCATCTTATCCTTGTGAGCATGGGCTAGCTTCAGCAAGTCAGCAACATAGTACTCCAACTTTTTTTTTCTTCCTTCAAAGTTGCAACTACATCATCTGGCTTCTGCTTGTGCTGCTGTAGTTCCACCTCCAGCTGCTTCTTTTCCTCTTCTAGCTTCTGCCTTTTACCCAGCTCCACTACCCAGCTCCACCTGCAGCTGCTTCTTTTCTTCCTTCAGACTAGCAACCTCTTCTTCTAATTTCTGCCTCTTTCCCAACTCTATCTCGAGCTTCTTCTTCTCAAGCTTCAGACTAGCAACCTCTTCCTCTGCCTTCTGCCTCTTTGCCACTTCAAGCTCAAGGTCATGGGTAGTTACCTCACCAACATACTCCAATGCATTTCCCAGTTGCTTATGCAGCTCCATGTTCTTCTTTTCTAATTCCTTTTTTCCAAGACCAACTGGTAATTCTTGGTGGCATATTCTACATTGCCATGAATTCTGCTGCTCCTTTCTTCCTCATGCATGGCCCAAATCTTGACCAAACTGTCCTTCATGATAGTTGGCCACGGCAAATCTACCCATACAACCTTGTCACACATCACCTCTTCCTACAAAATTTACAAATAAAAGACATATGCTTGTTAGACATATGCTAAATCTAGCGAGCCAGCCTTGACTAATTAAAATAAGCAAGGCAGTGAGTAACTAAAATAAGCATTGACTGATTAACTTAATATACTAGGCAGTGACTAAATAAAATAAGCAATAATATATCCAGTAACTCTACAAAATGCAATTATAACCTACTTTGCATCCACAAGCTAGAAATCTTCTCCCTGTGTCTTCTCCTTCAAAGCAGACATACCTATACATAGGCATGTCATGCTTGCACCTCAGGTCAGCGTCCTCATAGCCAGTGTGGTCTTGGTGTGTAAAGTTCTCTGGGATCTAAAGCGTGGCAATGAAAACAACTTAAATTTGACGAATCAAAGGTTGAATCGAGGAATCCCCAAATCATATCAAACCCTAACCCTAATCTTACCGGGGGACGAGGGCTCCCGC
This sequence comes from Puccinellia tenuiflora, assembly GCA_012064385.1. NCBI lineage: Eukaryota > Viridiplantae > Streptophyta > Magnoliopsida > Poales > Poaceae > Puccinellia > Puccinellia tenuiflora. The sequence goes on along the minus strand of QRDG01000021.1, from coordinate 700,950 downwards.
CATGATCGAAGAACTCAGAGAGGAGGCTGTCGTCGGTGGTGCTTTCCTCTCCGTCATTCCACGACGGCATGGCTACGGCAGGAACGGGGCGGCGCAGCACCGCGGCGGCGGCGGCGGCGAGAGCAAGAGAGGAGAGGAAGACTGGGTGCGCGTCGGGGTCGGGGTCCGACCAGACCTAATGGCTGGTCTTAACCCGCATCGATCCCTAACGGGGGAAACGGCCGTTTGATCCTAGTCAGCTCTGACAGTGGGCCCAGACTCGTTAAATTGCTATCACACAGCCGTTTGCCCTATCTGTTAGTGATTACCCCAGAGATGGTAGTTTTTAGCAAAAAATACCCAGAAGTGGTACTGATCTAAAAACTCTGCCCCAAATGTGGTAGATTCTTGTAATTTACTCGCATAACATAGTACCCAAAAGAGGAGCCTGAGGCCCCATTTTGCCCCATTTTCCACATAGTTTATGGGCAAGCAACACACAATTGAGATGAATCAAGCATCTCGTTCCATGTAGAGCTTTTGCTTCTTCTCGTGCCATGCCCTTTTCCTCGGGGTCATGCTGTTGAGATCGGCCATCATGATCCGGGACTCCTCCGCGAGCAACGCGTGCTCCGATTCCATGACCCTAGACCGGACATTGATCTGGTCGATCTCGAGCTTCTTCTTTGTAAATCAAAGAAGTTCTTCATGTTCTCCTCTCTCTCCCGCCGCTTCCTCTCTTCCCTCTCCTTCTTCTCCTCAATTGCCTTGTCCTTTTGGCATATGAACCCCTTCCAGGTCTCTTGCAATGCAAGTGTCGTTGCATCACGCTTGGCCTCCATATTGGAGCTTCTCTGTCCCCTCGGCCGTTTCCCATCATTTGGGCGAACGGCCTCATCGTTGTCGGCCACCGAGTCCCCTCCTCTCATCATGCTTGCGATGAGGTCCTTCCATTTTGGAAAATCCTTGAGCTAGTTCTAACAATGAGTCAAGGTAAAGGGTTTGGACCCATGTTGGGCCTTGAATGTTTCCAATGATAAACAAAATCGTAAACACATATTGATATGGATAGTATGACTCGAATGGACGGAGAAAACGATCGAAAACATACCAAATCCTTCACCCCAATGCCACTCACGGGTCGGGCAACAACATGCTCGTAGGAGCCAACGAACTTGCTACACTCCGATTGGATGAAACCCCATCTCGTTTGGAGTGAACAGTCATTCCGTTTGCTCTCGAATGGCCGGCCAATATCCCGGGTTGCAGCAAACTTCCGGTGTTCATGGAAGTAGTCATGGCACCTCTTCCAAAATTGTTGCCCCTTTTTCTCGGCCCCCTTGATTGCATCTTGCCCAATCTCCATCCATGCTTCATAGAGCATGATGTCTTCCGCTTGGGAGTAGGCCAAAGTCCTTTGCGAGACGACCCTCTTTTCCGTGGCCGTTTGGTGAGACAGCTCGTCGGCAAACAACGGCTCGTCCTTGACGTTCATGGCCTCCTCGAGGTCGACGACCTCATGGGTCTAGGTCTCGTGGCCACCTTCATTGATCATGTCGGCCTTGTAACCCTCCCCATAGCCATGGCCGTCGTCGTCATAGTACCTCGGGTCATCCGGGACCAGCGGGGTCATTTAGTCGAGCAGGTTGCGCGCGTCGGGGAGATCGGCCGCAGGGATGACTCGCGGGTGCTTTCCTCCGGCCACCGGCGAGTCGCCGGCGAGAGGGACCGCGTTTAGACCGAGGGACGCGGAATCAGCCATGTCCGACGATGTGGACAACCTGGATCCTGCGGCTAGGGTGGGGGCGTGGCCGGGCAGATAGCCATATGTATGCGAGTCTGTCGCGCCAGGTGAATGGGACTTTGACGGACGCGCTAAAACAGCCGAGCTCGCCGCTGCCGCGACACCGGACATGACCTGTTGCGGTGGGACGAACCCTCGCATGAGCAGAGCCATGGTCTTGGCGGCGATGACTTCGGCGTCTGGGGCAGCGGCCGCGGCGGCGGCTACGGCGGCCGCGGTGGCCGCGTCCGTGACGGCCAAGGCATGCATCTCCTCGGCCTTGCTCTTCGTCCTCTTCCTCTGCATGCCCCTCTTCTCCGTCTCAGACTTCCTCTGCTCGTCGGTGAGCACTTTCTTCGGCCTCTTCGGCTTCGCGGCGACGGCCACGCTGTCCTCGGCGGACGGTGGGGCTGAGGTGGTATCCGCGGCGAGTAGAAGGGTGCTTTCCTCGTCAGCGCCGCCGCCAGCCATGGAGTTTTCGCGGGAGAGGAAGGGAGATGGCGGGAGGGAAAAGGGCAATTGGGAGGGTTCTGTGGCTGGTGGGCGGGCCAGGGGTGAAATGGTGCGGACTCCGCGCGGCGTCCAGACGCGTCCGTGCAGACGCAAACCCGGCTCAAATTTAGGCTGAAATTGGGACGCCGCGGACGAAAAAACGGACGTCGGTCCGTTTGCGTCGACGCGTTGAGCCGTGGTTTCCTCAAACGAATAAAAACAAAGAAAAACAGACCAAATGAGTTGGCGCGTTGGAGTTGCACTAACTATAGTGCTAAGAGCAACTCCAGTCGTCCCCCCGAGAGCCCCCCAGGACCCCCTTTTTGACGCCGGCGGCCCATTTTTCCCGTAGTCGCCCCCAAGCGCCCCCCCAAGGCCTCTTTTTTCGCCGGATTTGGCCCAATTTTTATCCGGCGTCCCAGGCCGAACCCAGCGCGCCGGGTTCGGCCTGGGGACGCCGGCGCAAGGGAAAATGGCGCGAAACGGCGCGGAACCGAGGGAAACCGCGCGAAAGCTCCGGCGGGCCTCATCGCCTCTCCTTCCGCGTCCCATTACTGCTCTGCCGCCGGTCAGGCGAACCGCCGTCGAGTCAAATCGGCCACACGACGGAGTTAGGCGCGCCGCAGTTACTGCCCCGCCCTCTCCCCGCCGGTATTTTATTTACTACCCCTCCTCTCACAGCGAGCACACCCCCGCCGAGTACGAACACATCCTCGCCGAGCACGAACACCCAAACCCCTCGCACACACACCGGAATGGATCCAGCAAGCGGCGCGGCGGCCAACGGCTTCGGCCGGAACTGGCTCCAGGACCGGGAGGCACGCCTGCTGCACGAGGCGGGCTACCCATGCCCGCCCGGCATGAGGCTCCCCGGAACCTGGCGGCTCAGCCAGATGGGGTTCCCGGTCCCCCCCACCCCCACCAGCGATGAGCGGCTGGCGGAGATCTATGCCGCCCGCGAGCGGCTGACGGAGGAGGAGCAGGCGGATCCCGTCTGGGATCCGGAGAACAACGTGACCTGGAACACGTTCTTCTCCGACCGCCGCCAGCGTCAGCTCAACGACTACCCCGGCCCGGCGGCCCACGCGCCCAAGCGCAACAACAGCGACGGCCGGAAGAAGTGGTGGGGCATGCCCGGCCGCTCGCTGGCGTACGTCCTCGATTACATCGAGGACGGCAACGAGCCGCGCCTTCAGGGCCCGTCGGCGGCGCGCCAAGGATGGACGCCGCGGAGGATGTCCTTCTCGTCGTCCTCCTCTTCCGACGCCGCCCGCTCCTCTTCGGACGCCGCCCGCTCGATGCCGTTCGCCCGCGTCAAGGAGGAGCCGGCGGACGATCCCTCAAGAAGGAGCGGCTCCCGCGGCATCGTCATCAGGGAGCCCGGCACCGGCGGGAGCTCCTCCGGCCTGCTGACGCCGAAGAAGGAGCCCGGCACCGGCGGCCACGCCCTGAAGAAGGCCTTCAAGAGGAAGGCCGTCATGAAGGAGGAGGCCTACGACGAGGAGGAGGCCGTGCGGGCCGCCATAGCGGCCAGCCTCAACGACGTCCCTCCGGCACCGGTGGACTTCGCGCTGGAATGGTCGGCCCGCGACTACGAGCGGGAGGAGGAGGAGCGCCAGAAGGAGCTCCTCGCGCGCTACGAGCGCCGCCGCCGTCGTCGCGCCGGGGCGGATTACATCGTGCTGGACGACAGCGACGAGGACGGCACCGGCACCGGCACCGGCGGGAGCTCCTCCCGCCTGCTGACGCCGAAGGAGGAGCCCGGCACCGGCGGCGACGGCGCTGGGTGCAGTGCTCCTGCTGCTCCTCCGACCGGTGGCGACTCCGACGACTCCGACGACGGGGACTACACGCGGCTCTACCGCCACTTCGGCATGTAGACGCCGCGCCGCCATTTTTTAATTTTTTTATGTTTTTTTAATCTTGTTCGAACAAATATCGTTAAGTTTGAACAAATATCGTCTATGTTTGAACAAATTTCGCGTAAGTTCGTCGAACAAATTTTTCTGTAAAATAATTCTATCGATCGGCCTGAGGCCCGCGGCTGGGAATCGGCCCGCCCCCAGGCCGTTTTTTTCCGCCGGCGCCCCTCCAGTAGGCCCAAAAAAATGCCGGCAATTCGGTCTAGGGGGTCGACGGCTGGAGTTGCTGTAAGAGACGAAGGAACCGAAAGATCGTGGTCCGCTAGTAGTGCCATGCCCAAAAGAAAGTTGTGAGCTCCTGCCCCCACCTACCTCGAACCCAGAAAAATCATGGCGGCCCAAGCAAGCAGCCCATGTGGCAGAAACCCCCCTGTATTTATGCGAGTCAATGACTGCCGCATGCTGCATATGATTCGTCATCAACTGCACTCTCGCTGACGGCGTGGGCCCGCCGTGTCCTAAGCTGACGTGACGTCAGTTCAAAAGTGAGGTCCAGCGCAGCGGGGGTGCAACAAAAGTGGCGCGGGCCCCAGAAAAAAAAAAGGGCACAAAGAACCAAAGACGCTCTCAAATTAAGAACCAAAAAAACTATGGCTATAGGTACCAACCAACCAGACACAATGAATATTGAGCGCAGCGCATCACGTACGGCCTACACCCTCAAAGAAATAATTGCATGTGGCGGCTCGGCGTCTTTTGAGTGGGCTGGAGGGAACGCTGTTCATCTGACCCTGTACAAGGAGAATTTTTTTCAATTTTCAAACTTTTCAGTTCAATCCATGTAGATGTAGGACTGGTACTAGATTTGCTTCTGACTGCCTGTCGGCCATTTTTACATCTTGGAGCATTATAGTTATTGGATTCTTGTACCCGCTAGCACTAGTTTTGACTGCTAGCTTTGTCTAGCGTAGTCTATATGGCATATACGTACTGTACGTATCAATTCATGCAAATGTAAGAGCTACAAAAGAAGGGTATCCCTTTGAACCAGCAAGTATTTTGTACGGCGTCCATTTCATTTTGGAGAAGAATCATAGCTGGGACTATACGTCTATGATCAGAAAGAACAATGGAACAGCTAGCTGGTATCAGTTGCACATTTGATAATATATATGCATTACGTATATATAGGTTGGCTCTGGTGGTTAGGTTACTTGTGATAGAACTAGCCCACCCAGATTCAAGTCCTAGACTTGGTATGTGTGTTTGCTTTACCTCGATTTATTCCAGGAATTAACCGGCGCTATTATTTTAGTGGTAGGTGACGTGTCCGTCAACAGCGAGGCGTCTGTGGTAACTTCATCAATCTCAAGATCTGCCGGCTCAATCCTTCGAAGGTGCTCATAGTGGTATGATGTGCGTGTGTGCGTTCTTGGAAAAAGTATACGTGCGTGTTTGTGAGCGTCTGCGTTGTACTGTGTTCTAAAAAAATAATATAATCACATCTCTCTAGAGGGAGATTGAGACTCTACTCCCATCGCATGTGCCCTAGCTAGAAATCCTTTTGCAGAATAAATAGAACTCGTAAAAATATAAAAGTATGTATTAATATGTGAAATAGTGTACACTCTCACTCGACTAAAACATTACTTGCTGCATTTCTGGTTCAAGATTTTCATATCGCATATGCCAACTTATGTATATTATTACTATAAAAATGAAGCATCTATTGTGTGTATTTCTGAAATGAAAATATCTTTTCCGTACATACTTATAAGCCCAACAAATAAAGTCCCATGTCTAATTAAATCAACGCTCAAACATATTAAACAGCTGACCCAAAATCTCCAGTGTATCTATTTTATTTGATGTATATATCTAAAAACTTCATGCACACTAGGTTCTAACTTTTTTTTAGAAATGGAGGATGCTCCCCCGGCCTCTGCATCCAAAGGATGCACACAGCCTCTTTTTTTTATTAATAAAAACAGGAACCACATAGCCTTACAAAGAGATACATCAATCAACCGGAAGCCACCATATAGGCGAAAAGTCGCTACACCTACAAGCTTGATGAAGGGGTGGACCGATCAGAGCCACCACTATGACCTCACTCACCAACGCACATCATCTAAATCCGGTGGCCTCATCAAGCCGCCCATCAGCGAGCTAGGAGCACCAACCGGTCCAGCCGACACTCGACGCACACCACTGCACACGCCGAGAGCCGCCGCCGCCGTCTTCCGCGTACCCATCTTCAGGAGACATCAATGCAATAACCTTGTCAGGCCTGCCATCGACGTCGCCACGACGCCAGACAGCACATCCAAACTGCGCCACCGTGCGCGAGTCCTTCAAGTCGAGTCAAACGCCGAGACCCCGCTGCTCCATGCCGCCGAGACCCGTCGTCGACGACGCGAGAGAAGACACACCGCTCCACCTCTTGCCTCTTCCCTCCGGCACTGCTCCACAAACGATGCCCCCAAGAGGGAACACGACACCGAAGCGCCGCCATCGCCCGATTCGGAAGCCCAGATCTTAGGGTTTCCCCCGAAGCAGCACGAGCAAGTTGACCATAGTTGCACGGCGATGCCTTCGACAAGGGAGCGGCGTAAACGCCGCCATCGCCCGCCATCCGAAGACGGCTCGGTTTTCACCGGCAACTATGTCAACCCGACTCGCAGCCAGGACTAGATGACGAAACGGATCCGCCGATCCAGCCACGAACTCGGCCGGCCACATCCGGCGAAGGACAAGACCACCACCGCCATGACCAGGGCAGCCGCCCCGGCCGTCCTCGTGGTGCGGAGCCAAAACCAGGACCTCTTCCACGCAGCGCCCCGGACAAGACGAGCAAAGGACGGCCGCGCCGCCTCCCGCCCGCCGCCACCGCACGACCGCCATGGAGAGAAGATCCCGCCGCCGTTCGTCCGCCCCCACCGCCGGCAAGATCTAGATCAGGCCGCCGCCGACCCGGATCCCTCCGTCGCTTGAGGATACGCCGCCGCCGCCGTGCCGCCCAGGCTTAGCCCTGGCGACGTCGCCGACGGCGGCGGAGGAGAGGGGGGGCGGTGGTGGGCTCTAGGGGAGAGGAGGCGGGGCGCCCCGGTGCGGGCGCGGCGGCGCCACACGGGGACGAGCTGGTTCATAATTATGCGAGCTCACCTGATATATGTGTAAACTTAATGTTGGAACATTTTTCTAGGTCTATATGTGAGCTCGATATGCATCTAATATTGAGACGTGCAACCTTGGCAAGCAATTACAATAAATAGTCCAAGTGTCAGTACACAACTGATCAAGACAAGAAGACATATCGTACCGGCAACCAGAAATGAGAAAAGGAAGGCGATGAGATCACCAAAAAACAAAAACAGAAGGAAACGGAAAGGAAAAGACGAGTGGGACGGCATTGCACTTGGAAAAGAAGTAAGATGACAAGGGAAGGAACTATAAGGATTCGAGAAGCTTATGTTATACTGATATATCTCGTATCGATACCGACATGCGATGTACTCCCTCCGTTCCAAATTAGTTGTCTTCATTTGTCAAAAGTGGATATATCTATACTTATAACATGTCTAAATATATCTACTTTTTGACAAATAGAAGACAACTAATTTGGAACGGAGGGAGTACAACTTTTCGTGTATGTGTAATTGTGTATACCGCTTTGTGTGTTCATACATTCACACCACGTCTAAATAGATAAATCCTGCAACTATTGTTAAGTGTACTGCTCATTGTCTCCGAAGTCAAAGCAAAAAAAAAAAAACTTATTTTTCTTCCTACACTAAGGACACCACAACTAATATATGGTGTACGAAACTGTATATATAACTAAGGCCTCGGCAGCCACTATTCGTAAACACATGTACGTCCCTTTCTGAATAGTGTCAGATGAGACTGAAATGGTGATGATTCATGAATGGGACCAAGAAAATGGAGAGGAAAGAATGGAATATAATAAGGGACAAGATTAGGGAAGGCACTAAGACAAATGGTGATCGATTGCTAATCAGCAGGACCCATATGGGGGTAGCCATTCATATCAATGTGGCCCCTATTGCACTCAAATCAACTAATAGTGAAGCCTAATGCATCGGAACAAATTAAGAAAAGAACATCATCTTTCGATTATTCTAAAAAATTCCCTAGTTAGTGCAGACATGTTCTTGATGTACTCCGTTCAGTCATGATCCCTACGAACCCTTTAGACCCTCTCTCTTTCATATATAGTGTATATATCCAACAAGTCATAACAAGAGTAATTATAATAACAAACAACTAAAAATTATAATGTGGTAGGATTAGAATTTGGATGTGATGGAATAATCAAACGGGTAAATTAATGGGCTACACTTATCAAGCTGATCCTTCTGCCGCTTCCTTCCCTCTCGTCGTCGACGTGGTCGTCGCCGCCGCGGCTGCTGCGGTGGTACTTGTAGCGCCGGCGCTACTACTTCGAGTTGGGGGAGTAGCAGGAGACGCCGGCGTCGTCTGGCGTTGTTCGGCAGACTGTGACGGCTCGTCCTCGTCGTCCTCGCCCCGTCCCGACGTCCCTGCCGCCTCCGCCGCGGTGACCACGGGAGGTGGCGCCGTGGGGGCGACCGTGCTCCCGCGCTTGCGCTTCTTCTTCTCGTAGGGGATCCCACGCGCCTTGGCCTGCGCCTCGCGCACCTCGCGCAGGTAGATGCGCACGGCGCGCGCGGCGAAAGGGTTGGACTCGGGGCGGCCGCCGGACTCCTCGTAGGCGGCGCGGAGGCGGCCGATGAGCGCGTCAAGGCTGCCCCATGCCTGCCGGAGCGGGCACGCGCACGGCGCCGGCGGGTTGGGCTGGCCGAAGTAGGCGCAGCCGTCGGCGTGTACCTTGGTCTTGCCGAACTGGTCGAGGTACTTGAGGAACTCGATGACGTGCGCGCCGCTGCAGCGGGGCAGCGTCAGCGGCGGCTTGTGGTTGCGCAGGTACTGCAGGAACGTGTTCCAGTCGCGCCGCTTCTGCGACTCGTACCGGCTCAGTCCCGCCGGCACCGGCGGCTGCTGCGACAGAGGCTGCGGCTGCAGGTGCTCCTGCACTACAGGTTGTTGGGCTCCGGTACCCGCTCCCTCCTGCTGCTGATCCTGTTGCTTTTTTTCTTCTGCTTTCTCAACGGGAACCGAGGATGACGACGGTCCAGCCTTCTCCGGCGTGCTCGATCCCTCGCCGGGAGCCGGCTCCATAGCGGCACGTCGGCTTCTCACTGCTATCAGTGTTCTCTCTTTCCTCGTACGTAGTTTCTTGTTTGTCGGCAGGAGCGGGGGAGGGAGAGAACTACCTCTAGGTGGCTAGAGAGAGAAGGGAATGGAATGGGTTCAGGTGGGGAGGTAGAAGAAGACTTGTTGGCAGTGTGGTGTGGCATCCTTTGCGGCTTTTGTCTTTGGTTGCGTTAATAGCGTCTCCACTACACACTGTCGAGTGTCGAGGCGAGCTGCCTATTATGATGATCATTACTTTATATATAATCATGGTTCTTAGTGTTCGGCATAAGTACCCGTCCTTGTTGTTCCTTTGTGTTTGTAGGAGTATATGTGATTATGTCCTTTAATTTTTTATATCTTTTCATTGGTATATTTGGAAATAGAAAAGTACCATGCAGCCCGTGGCTATATGTTTGTTTCTGCATGAACTCTGTATCCTACCTATAGGTGACTTTTTTAGTTATGAAATTGGAGCTAGGGTTCACACTCTAGCTCTTTTTGTCTTTTTCTTTTTTGAAAAAGATCATGTCCTTGTTGTTCCTGATCGACCAGTTGAATACTCACAGTACTAGTTCTCTATGAAATTCCTGCAAATTTCCGTGATGCTTTACGCTTCCAAGTAGACTCTACTTTTTGTTGCGTATGTGTACGTTTGTTTTATTTCGTTGCTGCTTCTGTTCTGTTTTGCACATATAATTTCGGATTTATTGTTGCAGCCGAGAGAAGTGACCTGGCAGAGTAGGGTGAGGTAGGGGTTGTGTATGACCCCGCTAGCTTAAAGATATACGACATGATATTTGGTATATATAGCGTCATCAAAGGTAGTATGTGATATATAAAAGTATACATGTTATATTTTGGAGATTCCATTATTAACACGAGCGCCGAAGAAATCCGAGTTATCTTTGACAGCCATGATACATGATCAATATGAAAAATGTGAAGATGGCATAAGGCCTATCGATAATGAGCGAACCAAAGATTTATTTTATGATCATATAGTACGTATTACAATTTTTCTTTGCTAAGTGTAAAAGAGACGTAGTTGTGCTATATTCCACGATCGATTTGTCTCCTCGAGATCATCATCGATGTGCCCGCTTATTTTGCGGTATTTTTTATTCTCGCAAAAATTGATGAGGTAGTATGACCTGTTGTACAAATCCTTGCTGACAACAAAGGGTCCTTCCCAAAGAGGGGGGAAGTTTATGCATGTCGTCTTTGTTCTGAATAAGGCGAAGGACTAGGTCGCATTCTCGAAAGGAACAACACCTGACCCTATGAATGTGATAGCGACGTCGGTACTGCTGATAGACGATGGATCGTGAGAAAGCCAACACCCTTTGCTCCTCAAGGAGGTCGATGTCGTCGCCTTGCTAGCTCAACGTCTTCTTCGATGTAGGCGGTGGTGTGTGGAGGTCATGGATAATATATCTTGGTATGATGGCTTCTGCTCCATAAATCAGAAAGAAAGGAGTGTAACCCGTAGACTTGTTTAGAGTGGTACGTAGGCTCCAACGAATAGACGACAACTCTTCAAACCAAGCGTCGGCTGACCGATGCTGGGGAACTTTGATACGTGGCTTGATACCTTGCAAGATTAGGCTATTGGTGCATTCACATGTCCGTTCGACTTAGGATGAGTCAAAAAGGCCAAATCTAGTCTGATGCCCATCTCTTGGTGGTAAATGCATATTAGCCTTGCGATAAGGTGGTACTGTTATCATTAATGATACTATGTAGCAGGCCAAACCTAATGGCGATCTCCTTCACGATTTTGGTCACGGTTGCACCATACAACTTTTTAATGGGTTTAGCTTCAACCCACTTGGTGAACTTGTCCACTACAACGAGTAGATGGGTGCATCCACTCCTTGTCGTCTTAAACGAACGAACCATGTCAAGCCCCCAAACGGTGAAAGTCCAGGTAATGGGATGGTTCTCAGTCCTTGAGCCGGCATATGTGATTGTCGGGAATGTTATTTGGCAGCCAACCCAAGTTTTGACAAGTAACTTTGTGTCCGCTTTTGCTGTTGATGCTGCAAGTCCACAGGGTTGTTGCAGTTGTATTTGAAGTAAGAGTATCGAACCACTGGAGCTGAGGAAATGATATTTTGTCTCTCGTTTATTTGTTTATTAAGATGTACCTGCAAGTTATCTTATTCCAAAGCAAGCAAGATTGTATTGAAAGTGTTTGTGGCGTTGATGTTTGAGAGTAAAGCAATATGAAATGAAAGCAATTAAAAGAGAATATAGAGTAAACGGTGAAGTGATTGGAAACTACAATATGGCTAAACCGTTCCCAGGAACTATTGGTTTCACCACTACCATATTACTAAATTGAGTAGGTGTATATTGTGTATTGTGTGTATGTCATGTATGTACGAAGTCCAACATAAAGGTGTGCCCTGATATCTCAGTTACACACCCCGCACAACCACTACTAGTCCTCCTAATAGCCAAATCAACCGGAGTACACTAGTAATTAAGGGTCTCCCCGTGGATGTGGAGTAAGAACTTGGATATCTGTTACTCCCACGTTGATGGTCAACAGAGGAGAGGGGAAACTTCATTCACCGCTATTCCCACAAAACACCTCGTCTTGCACCAATGTTAATGACCTTCAGGAAAGTCCCTTACTAAAAAGATTGTGCAGCCAATGTTCACACAATATCTTGAACATCACGCCTATATTAAATCATGCCATGAATAATCCTAATCATAGAGGTAAAGTTAATTATAATTTAATAGCTGCTCAACTGTATTTTTTTTAGCCAGCACTAATTTAATTGTTCGAGAGAGATGCCTCTAGTGAACATATGCCCCCCGATCCATGTTTTAATATTGTCTTGATCGTTCCTCAACTTGTTTTATTACTTTTTACATACTGGTCACTTTGCTTATTTACTCTCATTTATGAATTCCTACGACACCATACGTTTAAGTCTTGTAACTAGCGGGACAGGAAACTTGACAACCTTTCTGAACGTTGGGACAAGCTGTGTCTGGTTGTTGTGTGTAGGTGTTTATACTTGGCTGACATCATGATGTCTCCTACTAGGTTCATAAACCTTGGTTTTTAACTGAGGGAAAACTTGTTGATGGACTACATCCCTTCCTCTTGGGAATCCCAACAATTTCTCTCGAAGTAACAAAAACTTTGACATATAATGCATCCATAGGGAAATATTTCACCCTAGGTGCTGCATTATTAGGGAATTTTTGTGATTACCCTAGTAATTCAATAAAATACGGTAGGAAAACCAATACACAATTGATATGTGTTTATTGTTTACTCGATACTACCAGCCAAAAATTATTGCACAGGAAAAATACAAGTTGCATGAGACACCATAGTTTCCTACTCACGGATCACCCTTTTAGGTACACGACTGAGTCATTTTATAACGAGGAAGATCTCAAAGGAACTCCAACTACAATTTTTAGACATGAAATTGATCACCGAACTAGTATTTGGAAATAGTTAGTCAGATGATAGAAGAGCATAAGCAAGCAAAGAAGCTGCAAATCGAGAATGTAATGATGATGTTGTTGATGATGATGGTATTGATATTGATCAACCTAAAATTCACGTTGAGAGGATGGTCCATTTTTTAGGAAATATGTAGGATGGCTCTTAATATGCCAATGAAAGACGTAATACTATCGTTAACGTAAATGTTCAACCTCAAATTTACAACATTCATTCTCTAAATAAGTACTATTTATAATATATACACATTGGCTTTGTGTATATATGCGATAAATCAGGCAGCTAGCAACACAAGAAAGCAATGATGGATTGATGGAAGACACCAACGCAAGAAAGGTACCAACAATGAGCATATCTGGTTATATATTCAAAACTTCATTATGTGATCGATTGTGAAAAACTTAGATCTGACTGCGGACTGTGTGTGCGAGATTGTGAAAAAATTAGGCGGAATTTATTTGATGCAAGAGTTATGTGTTTGGTTGTGGAATTTGTTGTCAAATAACTTATACTATTTGATGCAAGTGGGGAGGCCGAAGAGGAGTGGGGTATGTGACAAAATTTATCCAAACATTGCTAAAAAGACTCACGCAGCATTAATGTCAGTAGCCATCGTTGCTAATCTATCCCTGATGGGGTGATTTGGACTGAGTGGTGAATTCCTATGCCAAGTTAGGGGACGAGTTTGAACGGTTTGTATTTTGTTGGACTAAAGTATTCCCACGCGCGAAGTTGTAGGTTCCGAGTTCAATTTTCTCATTATTTTGCCACGTGTAATAAAACTACTGTATAACATAGGCGGTACGTGTTTAGTATGTACTCTATGAGTGTGTACCACAACGTAGAACCGACAGCGTGTTGCAGAAAGTGATTGGGTGATGGCCTGTCTTTTATGCCGAAAATACAAAAAAAGGAGGGAACAAGATTCGTGCGAAGAGGACCTCCGAACTGATCGAACGCGCTCTTTTCGTAGACCACGACACGTTACACGATACAAGAAGGACCCACTATGGCGTAGGTTTCCTTCTCTGACAGGGCGGCCATCAACTGCATAACACCCCTTTTTTTTAGGGGAAACTGCGTAACTCCTGATCATTATGAGTACGTGCTTGGCTGGTAGTTTCTTCTAGAATACAGTAGGCCTAGTAGTTTCTGATCACTCCCTTGCAAATTAGTCTCTCCGTTCCAAAATAGATGACTTTTATTTGTCTATATACAGATGTATCTAGACATATTTTAGTGTGTAGATGCATTCATATGTAAATAAATGGAAGTCAAGTATTTTGGAACGGAGGGAGAGAGAGTAGATCACATCCAAGGATAAATTGTGCTTCGAACTAGATGGTACTGCTGTAGTATTATCTTACTTTTTAGACGGAATAGTATTATCTTACTAGTGTGCCCAAACTGAAATTTCCTCTATTTGGATTCACGCCAGCAAAATCAATCTAACTTATACATGTTTTCCTAGCTAGTTAAGCTAGCTAATTAGTAATACCTACTTCCATACCCAAATAAAATACATCCTACGTTAATAGCTTTCACCACACGAAACAGATCTACATAGAAGAATAATCACAAGTGGTTGAGGCCTACTGAGTCACAGATGGGACAAACCTTACTTATGATCACACACTAAACTTGATTAAAACAAATAGTACAAGATGATAAAATAATTAATGTAGTGTGTGTTTGGCAATTGGAGGCACTCAAGAACAAAGCGGCATCGATCTTACTGGCATCACGACTAACAAACAATATGTGCAGGCGTATGTACTATGCATATGAAGTTCACTATTAAGTATATATAATCTTTATGGGGCCAGAATGATGAACAACCCACAAGTTAATTTATGATTTGCTTAAAGGTGGCGTAACATGATGGCTAAATCGTACGGGCCCATGCATGTCAGTGCTGAATTTTGTTCTAAATAAATAGAAATATGCAAATTACGAAGAGGCGCATAGGCTAACAAAGCGAATGACATGTGGGTTCGATTAGTCGACTTGATTTGGCTTGCGCGCTTGAAATAAGAGACATCCACTCTCGCTCGAAATAAGAGACATCCACACGAACACGAGGACCATAGAATCAGGAAACAACAAGTTCGATTGAACAACTGAAAATGAATTCAAAATGGTATATGTCTCGCATAAACCAAACTGTCACTAGTAGAGAAAAGCCTACCAGTGGCGCACCACGTGGTGCGCCACTGGTACCACGTCACTGGTAATTATTAGTCGTGGCGCACCTGTCCAGTGTGCCACAGGTAGTACAGATAGCCGTGACGCATCTCGGTGCTGCGCCACTGGTAATGATTTACAGGATAAAAAAAAAGAACACCACGTCCTGACCCAACCACCCCCGATCCCACGATCCAGCATTGACTGCGCCGACGCATGCTCCACCTCCACTGCGGGCGGTCGCCGACCCCGTCCAACCCAGCGCGCCGCTGCACCTCAGCTGCCCCTCTGACCCAGCGCGGGAGTTCCCCTGGAACGCGTTCTTGGCGAGGGAGATGCCCTGCAGCGACAACATGTTGAAGAATCCCCGTGGGATCTCGCCGGTGAGGTTGTGGAGGCCCGGAGAGGAAACGAGCGGAGGTAGGAGGGAGGGGGAGGGAGGGAAACGGAATCGATTCCGGTGAGGCCGGAGGAGGCGCCGACCTCGATGACGGTGGCGCCGCCGAAGAGGATGAGGCGCGGGCCGTGGGCCTTGGTGGGGGCGATGTACGTGAGGGAGTGGCCACAGGGGTACCCGGGCGAGTCGTCCCCGGCGCCCTCCCAGACCTTCACCTCCCGACGCCGGCGCCGGCACCACCCACGCGGTCTTCTCCGCCGTCCCCATCCCCCTTCAAACCCTAGGTAGCTAGCTCTTCCGCCGCGCCGCCGCGAGCATGGGATCCGAGGTGGGGGGTGAGGAGCGGCCGCCGGATCTGGATCTCGGTCGGCGGCTTCGTCCCGGAGGCGTTCGGTGGAGGGATTGGAGCATGGGGACGGAGGGATTTGGATGAGAGGGAGGTCAGAGGAGAGGTTGGGAGACAAGGGGGTGGGACTCGGGAGCGTGGAGAGAGACGGGAGGATAAGGGAGAGAAGAAGAGACAAAAATGAGAAGTAAAAGAAAGAAAAAAATAAGAGATAAGGGAGAGAAAGGATCGGTCTAGTTGTGGCGCACTTCACAACGCCGCGCCACGGCCAGTAAAATACGCGTGGCGCATCTAAATAGCGTGCGTCATGGGTAAGGAGGGGCATTCCAGCCAGGACGCATGTGCTGCTTCTCCTCGGTCAACGCACGTTTGGTACCAGTGGCGCACTAGTACCGGGTGCGCCATGGGTAAGTAAATACCAGTGGCGCATAGGTCTGGATGCGCCACGGGTAAGTAAATACTAGTGGCGCATCGTGGTCTGGTGCGTCACTGGTAAGCTTTCATCAGCCCAGGCAGTACGACCGCCACTTACCTGTGGCGCATGGGCTCGTGGGTGCGCCACTGGTAAGTCGCATACCCGTGGCGCACCAGCCTCGGTGCGCCACGGGTATATTACCAGTGGCGCACCAAAGCATGATGCGCCACTGGTACCATCCCACCTATAAGCCTTTTCCTACTAGTGCGTTGATTAAGTATGTTGCAAACCATACAAGCATATCAATCAAATTTTCCGCCCTAACCCTGGTAGCCGCCTCTGCCCGGGCGGCTCAGGGTCACTGTCGCTACCTCCTAGCGCCCCTCCTTCCGCCCCCTCCTCTGCATCGCTGCAGGAGGACGCTGCTGGGCAAAGCCCGAGCAGCTGATGGTGGTAGCGCCGGAATCTCACGCGTCGTCCTGAAATCTTGGACGGAGGTTCTCGACGGTGAGCGGTTCGCTAGTGCACGTATGGGTGGTGCTAATCGGCGTGTGGCGAAGGGGCCAAGCGAGCGGTGGCGGCTTGAGATGGTGGACCTCCGGTTTGGGCTGTGAGTCATGGAGGCAGACGACGATGGCGTCACGCCGAATCCGATGCCCTTGCACCCCGGTTGATTGCAAGCTCCTCCGACCACAAGAATTCCGAGGGAAATCTCAGATCTCCCTTGGGATCAGACAATGGTGGC
The DNA here is from genome assembly GCA_012064385.1 of Puccinellia tenuiflora. Classification (NCBI taxonomy): domain Eukaryota; kingdom Viridiplantae; phylum Streptophyta; class Magnoliopsida; order Poales; family Poaceae; genus Puccinellia; species Puccinellia tenuiflora. The sequence continues at coordinate 684,016 of QRDG01000021.1, read as the reverse complement.
GTTTGAAAGAACAAACAATGCCCGAGATGTCGCCTAGAGGGGGGGGGTGAATAGGCGATTAACACTTTTTCTATTTAGGGGTTTGATAATTGCGGAATAAAACTAGGTGTTTAAATTAACAAGCCAACAACCTAAAATTCTAGGTTTACCTAAAGTGCACCAACAACTTATGCTAAACAAGGCAAGCAACAAGGTGATAGCTAGATATAAACTTCAAGCACGAAGGCTATCACAATGTAAAGTGCATAAGTAAAAGCTCGGGTATAGAAATAACCGAGGCACGCGGAGACGAGGATTTATTCCCGAGTTCCTCCTTGTTAAGGGAGTACATCTCGTTGGAGGGGTGTGAGCTCGCCACAAGAGGCCTACTCAAGATGCCACAAAGGCCTCACCCTATTCTCCGATGAACCGCACCCAAAGGTTTGGTTCAGCTTCCACTATCGGAATCCTTCGAGGCGGATTCCGAGACTTTACAACTCTTCTTGGGGCACACACCCACAACTCAATTGGGGGCTCCCAAACCTTGCCGAAGCTTCACAAGTCGAAGTCTTCACGGCACCACCACCGTCTAGGGTACACAATGCACCCAAGAGGCACAAAGCTCTTGGGAACACAATGCACCCAAGAGTAACAAGCTTCTCAACGTCGATCCTCACGTATCACCGTAGGGAGAGCAACCCGATGCAACAAATGCAAGAGGCAAGAACACACAAAGTGGTCAAAATCCTTCACTCTCAAATTCCAACCAAAGCAACTAATGCTATGGAGGGAATAAGAGAGGAAGAACAAAGGGGATGAACACAAAGCAACCCCAAATCTAGATCCACTAGGTTCCCCTCACTTAGAGGAGATTTTGATTGGTGGAATGGTAGATCTAGATCTCCTCTCTTGAATCCCTAAGTTTGGGCAGGAATCATTGGAGGGATTGAGAGGAATCAAGCTCACAAGGTTAGCAACAATGGAGAAGAGAGGAAAGCAAGTGAGCAAAGTGAGCAACCAGGTTTTGGGGAAGAAGGAGGCTTTTTATAGCCTCCCCCAAAAACTAGCCGTTACAGCCTTTCCAGGCCGGAGACTCCGGTGTAAGAGGACCGGAGACTCCGGCCTGGGCCGGACATTCCGGCCAGGCTCCGGGTACTCCGGGTCATCGGGGAAGGTCAGATATTCCGGTCCAGAGGGGCGGAGACCGGCCAGGCCGGAGACTCCGGACCTTCTCCGGGGTGTTCCGGACCCCTTTCTAGTACCCCACCACAAAGACGCAAACGAGATGAGAAAACCTGGGGCCGGAGATTCCGGGTCCCTTGGGCCGGAGACTCCGATGGGCCGGAGACTCCGGTCCATCTCCGGGGTACCTCCAGACCCCAGTCCAGTACCGCACCACACAAACTCATTCGGCAGCGAAAAACAGGAGGCCGGAGACTCCGGGTCCTTTGGGGCGGAGACTCCGGTGTGACCGGAGACTCCGGACCATCTCCGGGGTAGATCCAAACAGAGAAATCAGAACCCCATAACTTTTGCAAATGAACTTCGTTTTTGATAATCTTGGACTCGATGGAAACGTCACAATGAGCACAACAAGATTATGCAGAGAAACATCATAGTCCATCAAAATATTGTAAAACCAAATGGGGAAAGTTTAAAAGCTCTTTTTCGCAAATCGAAAAACCGTTTCTTTTGCAATTGAAGTCCGAATGAAGCAAAACCAATTTTGTTGTAAAGAGGACGACAAAAGCAACCTTTGAAAATGGCAAACTAGCAAAAGAGATTTTGCAAAGAAATGGAAGAGATAAATCTTCCGCACGGATGAACCGGCAAAATCTCCAATACCGAAACCGCAATAGAAGACGCATATAAAACCCGTTTTCGGTGAACTTAGTTTTGTCATGACGAGCACGACAAGCACCAAGACCACACCACGATTAGTTTTGTCATGACGAGCAGGACAAGCACCAAGACCACACCACGATAAGAACCAAATAAGAACCAATAAGGATGATTGCATGGATGCAAAGGTTTGTGCTCTCTACGACGATACGATCACGATATTCGGTCGAGAGCACCTCTTGATAGTACGGTTGTCTATCCTATAACCCGGTCTCTCACTAAACAACATGAGACCGGTAAAATAGAAATCCTATCAAGATCATACCTTTGCCTTGCGCTTTTAATCCACTTGAGGTCGATGAAGACGATCTTCATCTCCACAAGATGCACCACCTTTCTTCAATTGCGCTTCGCTTGGTGAAGATTCACATGGCTCCCCCATACACCAAGATGGGAGAAGCACCTCTTCGGCATATCTTCACTTGGCCTTTATCTTGATGACGAACAGCTTGGCCTTGATAAACAAATGATCTTCTTCCCTTAACCTTGACTCCAACACATGGATAACAAGCAAGACATTGTCTCCAACAAATGGAGACAAGCAAGCTAATGGACACCTACAAATATAGCTCAATGCAAATATTAGTCCATAGAAATTTTCATTAATTACCAAAACCATGCATGGGGGAAACCATGCACTTTCAATCTCCCCCATTTTGGTAATTGATGACAATCCCGTTTAAGAGGGTTTATATAAAAAATAAAGCAACCTTACACGACAAACAAGCAAGGATGCAAAGGGCATTAAAGGCAAATGCAACAAAAGCATAAAACCCAAATTCCCTTAAACCCTCTAAACTTCTCCCCCATTGGCATCGATTGTTGAAATGGGAAGAAAAATTTAGAGAGCCAATATAATAAGAGTTCCTGCATAAAGGTGTGCATTTCTCAAGATATGAGTGAAATCAAATGCACTTATTCATTGACGAATAATTAGAGGAAATCAAACTATATTGAGGATCCAAAGATTACAAAAAAAAGATGAAATCATTTTAAACATCTCCACAAAGTAGAAAAGCAATCGAAAAGATCCAAAGCGAGAGTTCTAAATAAAAATGGAGAAGCTCCCCAATGTTCATGCACTATTGAGGAGTGCACAAATATGGCACCCTTGCTCCCCCAAAATCATCTAGAACACGCAACAAGTGCAATAGTGCATAATGCAATAGCAAATCATAGCACTCGCACCAAAGATGTGGTTGAGCCATAAGGAGATATCAATTTTCAAAAATTCAACATAAGATAGGCCCAACCGAAATAAGAAGATCTTTTAAAGAAATATGTTCACAAGCTTAGGGATACCAATTGGAAACTAAAACCAATTGAAAATGCCAAAAGCTAGTGAGATCATTTAGCCAATAAAATTCAACATGCTCACCACGGTAAGCATGAGGTCAAAGATCTTCAAGAAATGCATGAGTGTGTAAAGATACCAATAAACAATAAGACAAGCACTCATGAGATAAATTTGGAGCCACCAAAGAATTATAGATGAAACACAAGGTGGCTCAAAGAGAAATAGGATACCAACTAAAAGGTGACCTCTCTCATATGTATAGGTTTCTAATTAGACAAACCATGAAGATATACATCCGCAAAGAAACATATACATACGAAATGGTTCAGGAAGAAGAGAACAAGGTATCCAAAAGGAAGTCATAACTATACAAACGAGATTGTTGCTTAAAAGCATAGCACATAGCTCAAATTTATCTCATTGTATATGAATGAACTTCAAATATATCAAATGCATCACACATATCACTAAGGGAACAAGAGATAGTGGAGATGCTTTGAGTTAGGCAACAAGTATCACAAGGAAATAATATCAATTGAAGAAAAGGTTTTTGCAAATTCATCACACATATCACAAAGATATATTAAGTGAAGGAAATAGGCCAAAACCACAACAATTGAATATAAGAGATTTCATGCCAAGAGGCAACCTACACAAGGTTGAAAACTAGAAAGGTATGCATGAGATGGATACTTGTTACCGAGATGCATTGACGATGAAGATGATGAGAGTTGGTTTGTCATCAAAGCTTGACTCCGACAATCACACGGTGAGAACACCTTCCTTATGAATGAGGCAAGCATCCAATGCATCTCCATTGTACTTAAAACACAATTAGAGTACAAAATGGTTCCCAAACTCATTGGGTCCCATAGTAGTTAGATAAAATACAATATATAGGAAACACTCCACATAAATATGTGCATATGGATATGAAATTGAATTTCATGCACATCTTAGCCGATTTAGGATTCAGTGGAGTATCCCCTATATATTGGAACTAGAAAGACAAGCATGCCATAATATAGTAAGTATAAAGGCTTATAAAAGATACAATTTGGACAAAAACACCAAGTAAACCAAGAAGAGAGCACACCAAGGTGTGACACAAAAAGTTTGTCCAAATTATATCAAAATCCAAATCAACACATGAATGAGGAAAAATCAAATCAACAAATGATTGATTCCAAAACACATCAACACATGAAGTGTGATATCAAAAGGAATCAAATCAACACAACAAATGATCGATAAGACACCAATTGAAAGTAAGATACCAATTAAAAACAAAAGTACCAACTAGGAGAAAAGATACCAAGAAGAGGGTGATACTTGACCAAAATCAAGTAAAGAAAAATAAGGCAAAAAGGTATCAAGACTCCCATAATAAATATCAATTGGAACAAATATCTATGGAGGAGATATTAAATTCCAATTAATACCAATTGAAGGTACCAACACAAGATATAGAATCAAATGCCAATTGAAAGGATCAAAAATTGATAGATAGGTTAGTGTTCTAAATAAAAAGGAATGCTCCCCCGATATTCATGCATTATCTTTGATATTTGCATTTGAATACAAAATGCATGCACAAGGGATCATTACTCTCCATATTTTATTTACAACACTAAACACTACCAATTGAAAAAATAGGATCCTTGCAAGAGGCAAAGAAGGCAATAAATAGGGCAAATTAAAGCAAGAGCCAAAGTGAAGATGATCTACAAAATCCATCACAATTACTAGAATCACTTGTCATGGACAAGGAGTATATGGAGATATTTCTCGGTGCTATATAGGAATGATGTTCAAGACCAACTTCACAACAAATAAGCATATGGCAAGAGATAAGAATTAAAACGTAAGAAATGAGAAATATGGCGTTTTATTTCAAAAAAGGTTTGTTGGTAGTTTCAACTATTCGAACCAACCGGCCAAGCCATGGTTAAAATAAGATGAAACAAATGGTTTCTCAACTCATATATGGAAATGGATATTAGAGAAAAACCATCCCAAGCAAAATCACGCAAACAAGAGCCAAAAGATAACCACAAGAAAATTTGGAACTTGATCGAGCAAACATGCCACATAGGAATAAGATAATTTACAATATCAACTCTAAGTAGCAAACCTCAAATGTTCACATTTTATGGGATTGTAATATGCACATAGCTTATTACTCCCCCATAATGTGATAATTCATTTTATTTTTAAACAAGAGGCAAATAAAACCAACTAGAGAAATTAATGGACATTATAGAATTTGAATTTCTCATGAAAATGACATACCACATAGTAGCTAGATAATATTGAAATATCAAGACTAGGTGGTGTGCCTCATGTACACACATTTTTAGGTTTGTGAGGTGCACAAAGCACATCACTCCCCCAAAATGGGATAGTCCATTAATATCTCAAAGAGCCAAATGAAATCCACACAAGATTCAACAAAGCTCAACACACAAATTACACATACATGATATACAACTATCATACACAACCTTGAACAACAAGACAAGTAGGAAAGAAGCATATCATATACAAGCACATGCTAGGAACAAAACTAACACATGCAAGGGAGCAAGTAACTTTCAATGAATATATGAATTAAATACAAGTTACCGCAAGGAGGAAGCATTGGATATGAGATAGGTAAGTGATAATCCAATTGACTTGGCTTGATGAAATAAAACCATGAAGATCCCTTAATTCTTCAAAAATAGCCAAGTCACCAATGTCCTCCACCAACACATATTGATCAAGTTGAAGCTTGTTGGTCCCCAACCAAGTTGGGTCCTAAGAAGTTAGTCACAATAGGCTTGGGAACCCAAATGGTGCTTTTCTTGACACCACTTTGAGCTCCCACATACTTGGCAAACACATTGCCAACTCTATCCTTCCCAAGAGAATAAACATCATTAATTATGATAGGGTTGGATGAGGTACCGTTAGTGCATGAAGAAGCAAAATGACCTTTGTCATGGCAAAGGTAGCAACACCGACTCTTCTTCTTCTTAATAGGCTCCTCAACTTGAGGAGCAATAACTCGAGTCTTCTTAGGAGGTGGCATTTGTTCAACTCGTGATTGAGCACGAGATTGAACAAGAGGCCGCTTCCCTGGTTGCTTCTCACTAAGAGGCTTCTTCTTCATTGGGCAATCCCGAACATGGTGCCCTTCAACCTTGCACTTGAAGCAAATAATCTTGGCCGGAATCTTGATTTGAACTTGGCCCTTCTTCTTCTTCTCAACCGTGGACTTGATCTTGTTGTTGGAGTTGAATCCAAGTCCACTCTTGTCATTCGGGGATTGTTGTGCACTTAACATGTTGTCAAGTGCACGCTTCCCTTCATGACGCTTTTCCAAGTCATCCTTCAAAGAAGTGACTTGGGCCTTGAGGTCTTTTATTTCCTCTACATGGTTAGTGGCAACAAAAGCACTAGAGGAAGTAGAAGCTTCATTGTTAGAGCAACAAGGCAAAGCAAGTAATTCATCACATGATGTACCAACATTCTTAGTGGATGAACTACTAGGACTAGCACATGGCAATATAGCATTGTTAATTAAAGTTGTGCTAATATCCACATGAGGCTCACTTGATGTTACCTTTGTAGTGATGACCTCATGAGCTAACTTAAGACAAGCATAGGATGCAAGAAGTTCATCATTAGAGCTAGATAGCTTTTCATGATTTTCGTCCAACTTCCCATAGGATGCTAGAAGATCATCATTAGAGCTAGATAGCTTTTCATGACTTGCTTCCAACTTCTCATACTTGCTAGTTAGCAACTCAAGTTGAGCCCTTAGCTCAACATTCTCCTTCGACATAGATGCTTCACAAGAAATTGAGTTAGTAGCATAAGCATCATTGACATTAGGGATGGAAGAAGAAATCTTAGCAAGCTCTTCATTTAATCTAGCATTTTCATTTTTCGTGACCTTATATTTAGCAATGGCATGGTCACGTTCTTTAATGATTTTAGCAATTATTTCATTATGAGACTCCTCGATAGAATCTAGTTTCTCCTCAAGAGAAGCACGAGTCTCTTGCTCTTCCTCAAGAGTAGGGATGTAAACGGATCGGATTGGATCGGACTTTGACTTTACCATATCCTATACCACATTTTTTCATCGGATTCGGAGCGGAGCGGATAATGACCGGTTGCGGATTCGGAGTCGGATATATAATATCACGGATCCGGGGGCGGAAACGGAGTGGATTCGGGGCGGAAAATAATTAATCGGATATATACACGCATAAGTACATCAACGAACCATACAATAAAAAATAATAGTTAATATGCTACTACCTCCATCCCAAGGCTTAAGGCCTATATTTTTTTGAAAAGTCAACCAACTGAAGTTTGACCAAACTTTTAGAAAAATCTATCAACAAATTATGACTATTGTAGATATCAGGTGAAAATATATTTCATTATCTATCTAATGATATTGATTATGTATTTGTATATTAATAATTTTTTGTAAAAACTTGGTCAAACTTGACATAGTTTGACTTTTCAAAAAAAATATAGGCCTTAAGCCTTGGGATGGAGGTAGTATTAGCTTAATAAGGTTGTACTCCATACTCGAACAATCACTATGTAAGTGAGATTTTATTTAATGATGAACTTTATAACTTAGTAACAGCTAATTATGTTCTATGAGGTTAGACATTTCGGTAGAAAATCGGATTATTCGGATTAAAATCATCGGATAATCCTATTTATAATTCGGATAATCCATATTCGGGGCTATTTTTGATACCATATCCTATACCATATCCGGTGTCAATTTCGGAATCGGATATCCTTATCCGTCGGATTCCTTCAAACCGGATATGGATTCCTCAAAACGGTTTCGGAATAGGATTCGGTGCGGAAATTATCCTATCCGTTTACACCCCTACTCAAGAGCATCTTCTAACGATGCTTTCTCTATATCATCATCTCTTTCGATGTTACCCTTTTCTTCAAGGCTTGCTTCCAAGGCCTCAATAGTTTCCCCACGCTCAATAACAGTGCTCATGATTTCAAAGAGGTTAGCTTGGGCACTTTTATTGCTAGGAAGGGCTTTAAGAATCATTAGACCTTTATTTTGAAGCATAGCATTAACCTTTTCCACATCATCTTCTTCATCATTATTATCATCATCATTATCATCATTATTATGATCATTGCTAGAAGAAGATTTAGCCATAAGGCAATGAGAGGTGGATGAAGATAAGCAATAAGATTTTGAACTACTTAAGTTCACATCTTGTTCCACAATTAGTTGGGTTTCCTCTACATTAATATTCATGCAAGAGTTAGAGGGAACACAAGCATTTTTATCATTGGAACAAGATAAAGCAAGCATATCATAGAGAGAATTATCCAAGGAAGTTTTAGATGATATGCAAGGACTATCAACACTAGCATGTAAATCATTTATAGTGCTATGTGTGTTTAGGTCCAAAGATGAATCATTGCAACTAGATAGAGATGGAAAATCATCAATAATGAGCTCACTATCCAAAATGCAAAACCCATAGGTACTCACCATCACATTAGTTTGTGGCTTACCACATTTTGGTGAAGTAGATGACGACGAGAGCTCGTCACGGCTGGAGGTGGAGGGAGAGCAATCATCCTCAAAAGAGTTGGACACTCCATATTTTTCTTGAAGCTTGGTCCAAAGCTCATGAGCATCCCGGAGAGGCATGATTGACTCGAAAACTACAACACTCACAAATTTGCAAAACTCATTAGAGGCTAGAGCATCTAGATATAAGTTTTTCTCATCCTCTAAAGTCGTACTTTCGTAATCCTTTGGAGGAGAAAAACCTATATCTAAGATACGGTCAATATTGGGGTCCAACACCCGTAAGTGACTAAGCATATGAGTTTTCCAAATATTAAAATTTGTGCCATTGAATATAAACATGGAATTGTGCACTAAATCCCTAGACGACATCTTTACTCTCTAGGCGGTAAAGCCAAACAAGAGAGACGAGGCTCTGATACCAATTGAAAGAACAAACAATGCCCGAGATGTCGCCTAGAGGGGGGGTGAATAGGCGATTAACACGTTTTCTATTTAGGGGTTTGATAATTGCGGAATAAAACTAGGTGTTTAAATTAACAAGCCAACAACCTAAAATTCTAGGTTTACCTAAAGTGCACCAACAACTTATGCTAAACAAGGCAAGCAACAAGGTGATAGCTAGATATAAACTTCAAGCACGAAGGCTATCACAATGTAAAGTGCATAAGTAAAAGCTTGGGCATAGAAATAACCGAGGCACGCGGAGACGAGGATTTATTCTCGAGTTCCTCCTTGTTAAGGGAGTACGTCTCGTTGGAGGGGTGTGAGCTCGCCACAAGAGGCCTACTCAAGATGCCACAAAGGCCTCACCCTATTCTCCGATGAACCGCACCCAAAGGTTTGGTTCACCTTCCACTATCGGAATCCTTCGAGGCGGATTCTGGAGACCTTTACAACTCTTCTTGGGGCACACACCCACAACTCAATTTGGGGCTCCCAAACCTTGCCGAAGCTTCACAAGTCAAAGTCTTCACGGCACCACCACCGTCTAGGGTACACAATGCACCCAAGAGGCACAAAGATCTTGGGAACACAATGCACCCAAGAGTAACAAGCTTCTCAACGTCGATCCTCACATATCACCGTAGGGAGAGCAATCCGATTCAACAAATGCAAGAGGCAAGAACACACAAAGTGGTCAAAATCCTTCACTCTCAAATTCCAACCAAAGCAACTAATGCTATGGAGGGAATAAGAGAGGAAGAACAAAGGGGATGAACACAAAGCAACCCTAAATCTAGATCCACTAGGTTCCCCTCACTTAGAGGAGATTTTGATTGGTGGAATGGTAGATCTAGATCTCCTCTCTTGAATCCCTAAGTTTGGGTAAGAATCATTGGAGGGATTGAGAGGAATCAAGCTCACAAGGTTAGCAACAATGGAGAAGAGAGGAAAGAGAGTGAGCAAAGTGAGCAACCAGGTTTTGGGGAAGAAGAAGGCTTTTTATAGCCTCCCCCAAAAACTAGCCATTACAGCCTTTCCAGGCCGGAGACTCCGGTGTAAGTGGGCCGGAGACTCCGGCCTGGGCCGGACATTCCGGCCAGGCTCCGGGTACTCCGGGTCATCGGGGAAGGCCGGATATTCCGGTCCAGAGGGGCGGAGACTCCGGACCTTCTTCGGGGGTGTTTCGGACCCCTATCCAGTACCGCACCACAAAGACGCAAACGAGCTGAGAAAACCTGGGGCCGGAGATTCCGGGTCCCTTAGGCCGGAGACTCCGGTGGGCCGGAGACTCCGGTCCATCTCCGGGGTACCTCCGGACCCCAGTCCAGTACCGCACCACACAAACTCATTCGGCAGCGAAAAACAGGAGGCCGGAGACTCCGGGTCCTTTGGGGCGGAGACTCCGGTGTGACCGGAGACTCCGGACCATCTCCGGGGTAGATCCAAACAGAGAAATCAGAACCCCATAACATTTGCAAATGAACTCCGTTTTCGATAATCTTGGACTCGATGGAAACGTCACAATGAGCACAACAAGATTATGCAGAGAAACATCATAGTCCAACAAAATATTGTAAAACCAAATGGGGAAAGTTTAAAAGCTCTTTTTCGCAAACCGAAAAACCGTTTCTTTTGCAATTGAAGTCCGAATGAAGCAAAACCAATTTTGTTGTAAAGAGGACGACAAAAGCAACCTTTGAAAATGGAAAACTAGCAAAGGAGATTTTGCAAAGAAATGGAAGAGATAAATCTTCCGCACGGATGAACCGGCAAAATCTCCAATACCGAAACCGCAATAGAAGACGCATATGAAAACCGTTTTCGGTGAACTTAGTTTTGTCATGACGAGCACGACAAGCACCAAGACCACACCACGATAAGAGACAAATAATAACCAATAAGGATGATTGCATGGATGCAAAGGTTTGTGCTCTCTACGACGATACGATCATGATATTCGGTCGAGAGGCCCTCTTGATAGTACGGTTATCTATCCTATAACCCGGTCTCTCAATAAACAACATGAGACCGGTAAAATAGAAACCCTATCAAGATCATACCTTTGCCTTGCGCTTTTAATCCACTTGAGGTCGATGAAGACGATCTTCATCTCCACAAGATGCACCACCTTTCTTCAATTGCGCTTCGCTTGGTGAAGATTCACATGGCTCCCCCATACACCAAGATGGGAGAAGCACCTCTTCGGCATATCTTCACTTGGCCTTTATCTTGATGACGAACACCTTGGCCTTGATCAACAAATGATCTTCTTCCTTTAACCTTGACTCCAACACATGGAGAACAAGCAAGACATTGTCTCCAACAAATGGAGACAAGCAAGCTAATGGACACCTACAAATATAGCTCAATGCAAATAGTAGTCCATAGAAATTGTCATTAATTACCAAAACCATGCATGGGGGCAACCATGCACTTTCAGCGTTGTCAGTCAATAACACCTTTGGGCCGTAACTCTACTCTGGCCACGTTGTTCTTGAAGTCAGCACCGATTAGAGGGGGGGAGGGGGCGTGGTAGCTGGGGTGTTCGGAGGTGGTGCTAGATGACGTGATCACGTTTCATCCATGCTATGGATAGGCCTGAAGTCTCCTCCTGAAGTCAGATTTAGCGACCTTGGTCCTCTTTGGATCACCTCGCTCCCGTGCGATACACCTCCCTTCTCTTTGAGATGTGTTGGCGGGTGGCAATATGACGGCTAGGCTCAAGGTGCTCACCTTGCTTGGTTAGACGAAAATGGAAACGAAAGACCTTCTCAGCTTTGGTTGACCCTTCAAAATTTACGAAGTCGAGCACTATGTCATTTTCTGTTAAGCATGGGTGTTTGTTGGGCCATGTGTATGTGTAGCTCTTTGGGCCATCTAGAATGTCAAAAATGATCTTGTTTTTAATAAGACGAAAAATGTATCTTTTTTTCAGGTCATTCCCTTGGTTATCCACTGGATCCGTACGTGGTTTTATCTTCAATCAGTGGAGCAACGTCGTGCATGGATTCTGGGTGCAACATTATGGAGACGGTCGCCAAGGTTTTAGACAACCAGTGCGGCTGGCGACAACAACTTAGAATTGATGATTGATGTTTACTAGAGTTGAGCTTTAAGTCCTTTTTAGATGGTTGATTCATGTCTCGACTATGTGTGATCCATGAGTTGTAACCCGTTTTTACCGAATGATTAATAAAAGACTATATGCATCACTTCGATGTAGAGGTCGGGGTATGACCCCATTTCGAAAAGATGGGTGTTTGTTGTCGTTGTGTTGTATCCTCTTCTTTCTTAGGGAGGTTGAGCCGTTGGCTCTGCTTATTTTTTATTTTTTTGAATCATCTGCACTCTTTTGCTCTTACTACATCAATGAAATCAGAATTATTGCCGCTTTTCATAATACCAAAACAATTCACTAGTTTTCAGTACAAAAATACAAGGTGGTTCGCTTCACAACCTTCTTGTGCACTCATTAGGCAACCAGAAAGGATGTTCTCGACCTATGTAAATGAATAAAATTGACCAGTTCAGGAAATGAAAAGGTGTACTTCTTAGTTTATGTCTACTTATTTTAACAACCGTAAAAACAAACTGATGAGTTTTTTTAATTGAGCACATTCACATTTTATTTTTCACAGATATTTCCCTGGGACATCTCGTATATATTTGTTCATGCATTTGAATATTTCTTCTCAACTGCCACCCTTTGCCAACGAAGTTTGATCATTTTGTCTTTTAGATGATAAGGATACCTAGCTTGTCATCCTCTCAATATTTATTCCAGGAGAATGCATATTTGAAGGGTGGCCACTGGCCCCTCTGGAGAAAGTTCCAAACAATTGAATGAGCATCCATTCTTATTGCTAAATATATGTTAGCAAGTCAATATTCACTTGATAGATGTTTAGTTTTATTTTGGTAATGAATCCTTGAGATATGTTCAGTGGCCCGTCACAATCTGTACCCAGTTAATTAATCGGCTATGCAAAGTGTAACAGTGACACTGCACTCCCAGAAAAATACATTTTGACTCCTTTTTTACCTAGACTTTTGATTTTCTTTCTTCCTTGATCTTCCAAGATCCTTAATGTGAATGTCCCTACCATTCACCAATGGATTGATCCTTTCAATCATGCAGGACAGCAAAAGCTACATGGCAGTACGAAAATAAAGGCCTATTAAGTTAGGTCAATTAAATTGTAGGGTTCACCCTAGGCAAGTTCTATAATCTATAGTGCCAACTTGTGATACTAAAATATCAATGATGTAGATTAAGATAGTCCAAGTTGTTCATGCACAGTGATGTGAAGGACGACGTGGAGGTTATTGTATTCTAAAGTAATTATAATCACCTCTGTAAGGCTTACGTAACGAATCTATCTCGGTGCTTTATACACCAATTAATCATTTCGCCGGTAATCAACTCGCCGGTCCTATAATCCCCATTTGAAATCCGATTCCTGACATTTTCTACTAAATCTATTTCCATGTTGTTAAATATAATGTTAATTATTTTATTCCTCGCAATAAAAGTTAATCATTATTTTCAAATGAATAATGAGATACTGAATATGTCTAGTGCTAGTGTCGAAGTACTTACAAACATCCTGACACAACCAAGCATAATGTACTTACCTATTTCTGTGAGAGGCCAATAATAACAACTATTTTCTGACCACCTGCACCAACAGAGTCCATTAATTGTTTTATGTACCAAATAACTAATGGTTACTGAGATGACACAACAATGCAGTGGTGTATGTAAGATAGGAAATAATTAGTAGCCAAAACTAGCTTTCCCCAACCTAAGAATTAAAATAAATAAAAGTACATGTGGTAACCTGTTTATGGCCAAGAGGCTGTCCATGTATACTTCCAGCCTAGTCAGATGATGTCTCGCTTTCAACCATATATTCCGCATATCCTTTTAATCTACCATGTCCGGATCAATGGAGCAGACTTTATCTAATATATTTACAGTGGTTAGAACTTAGAATTACATTCCGGTGCATGTAATCAGTCTACCTGCTAGAGTAAGCGATGATACTCGAACGCACCAACCTAGCTATTCAAAAATATATGTTCTTTTAGTGGTACGTGTGTCCGACGATCCTCCTTGACGGATCCTGCTGTTAAAGATAAAAGTTAAGTCCAAGTCACCGACCTGCCCGCCAACCAAGCTTTCTAAACGGGCTCGGAACACTCGCTTCGTTATTAGGCTAGTCACAATGGAAAATAACATAGAGTGGTAACATCACGTTTTACTAGATTATGTTACTACCTCCATAGGTGGGTAGGTAACATATGTGTGGTGTCATGCCAAGGTATATTTAGTAGGTTGTACACTCATATTATCTTCATAAGTGTGATGTTACAGGAACTAGCTATATTACTCTATTCGTCTCTCTCATCAT
>QRDG01000021.1:409226-663772 GCA_012064385.1 Puccinellia tenuiflora | reverse complement strand
TTGCTTAATAAGGTTGTACTCCATACTCGTAACAATCACTATGTAAGTGAGATTTTATTTAATGGATGAACTTTATAACTTAGTAACAGCTAATTATGTTCTATGAGGTTAGACATTTCGGTAGAAAATCGGATTATTCGGATTAAAATCATCGGATAATCCTATTTATAATTCGGATAATCCATATTCGGGGCTATTTTTGATACCATATCCTATACCATATCCGGTGTCAATTTCGGAATCGGATATCCTTATCCGTCGGATTCCTTCAAACCGGATATGGATTCCTCAAAACGGTTTCGGAATAGGATTCGGTGCGGAAATTATCCTATCCGTTTACACCCCTACTCAAGAGCATCTTCTAACGATGCTTTCTCTATATCATCATCTCTTTCGATGTTACCCTTTTCTTCAAGGCTTGCTTCCAAGGCCTCAATAGTTTCCCCACGCTCAATAACAGTGCTCATGATTTCAAAGCGGTTAGCTTGGGCACTTTTATTGCTAGGAAGGGCTTTAGAATCATTAGACCTTTATTTTGAAGCATAGCATTAACCTTTTCCACATCATCTTCTCATCATTATATCATCATCATTATCATCATTATTATGATCATTGCTAGAAGAAGATTTAGCCATAAGGCAATGAGAGGTGGATGAAGATAAGCAATAAGATTTTGAACTACTTAAGTTCACATCTTGTTCCACAATTAGTTGGGTTTCCTCTACATTAATATTCATGCAAGAGTTAGGGGAACACAAGCATTTTTATCATTGGAACAAGATAAGCAAGCATATCATAGAAGAATTATCCAAGGAAGTTTTAGATGATATGCAAGGACTATCAACAATAGCATTTAAATCATTTATAGTGCTATGTGTGTTTAGGTCCAAAGATGAATCATTGCAACTAGATAGAGATGGAAAATCATCAATAATGAGCTCACTATCCAAAATGCAAAACCCATAGGTACTCACCATCACATTAGTTTGTGGCTTACCACATTTTGGTGAAGTAGATGACGACGAGAGCTCGTCACGGCTGGAGGTGGAGGGAGATCAATCATCCTCAAAAAGTTGGACACCCATATTTTTCTTGAAGCTTGGTCCAAGCTCATGAGCAATCCCGGAGAGGCATGATTGACTCGAAAACTACAACACTCACAAATTTGCAAAACTCATTAGAGGCTAGAGCATCTAGATATAAGTTTTTCTCATCCTCTAAAGTCGTACTTTCGTAATCCTTTGAGGAGAAAAACCTATATCTAAGATACGGTCAATATTGGGGTCCAACACCCGTAATGACTAAGCATATGAGTTTTTCAAATATTAAAATTTGTGCCATTGAATATAACATGGAATTGTGCACTAAATCCCTAGACGACATCTTTACTCTCTAGGCGGTAAAGCCAAACAAGAGAGATGAGGCTCTGATACCAATTGAAAGAACAAACAATGCCCGAGATGTCGCCTAGAGGGGGGGGGTAAATAGGCGATTAACACGTTTTCTATTTAGGGGTTTGATAATTGCGGAATAAAAACTAGGTGTTTAAATTAACAAGCCAACACCTAAATTCTAGGTTTACCTAAAGTGCACCACAACTTATGCTAAACAAGGCAAGCAACAAGGTGATAGCTAGATATGAACTTCAAGCACGAAGGCTATCACAATGTAAAGTGCATAAGTAAAAGCTTGGGCATAGAAATAACGAGGCACGCGGAGACGAGGATTTATTCTCGAGTTCTCCTTGTTAAGGGAGTACGTCTCGTTGGAGGGTGTGAGCTCGCCACAAGAGGCCTACTCAAGATGCCACAAAGGCCTCACCTATTCTCCGATGAACCACACCCAAAGGTTTGGTTCACCTTCCACTATCGGAATCCTTCGAGGCGGATTCTGGAGACCTTTACAACTCTTCTTGGGGCCACACACCCACAAACTCAATTAGGGGCTCCCAAACCTTTGCCCGAAGCTTCACAAGTCAAAGTCTTCACGGCACCACCACCGTCTAGGGTACACAATGCACCCAAGAGGCACAAAGATCTTGGGAACACAATGCACCAGAGTAAACAAGTTCTCAACGTCGATCCTCACATATCACCGTAGTGAGAGCAATCCGATTCAACAATGCAAGAGGCAAGAACACACAAAGTGGTCAAAATCCTTCACTCTCAAATTCCAACCAAAGCAACTAATGCTATGGAGGGAATAAGAGAGGAAGAACAAAGGGGATGAACACAAAGCAACCCTAAATCTAGATCCACTAGGTTCCCCTCACTTAGAGGAGATTTTGATTGGTGGAATGGTAGATCTAGATCTCCTCTCTTGAATCCCTAAGTTTGGGTAAGAATCATTGGAGGGATTGAGAGGAATCAAGCTCACAAGGTTAGCAACAATGGAGAAGAGAGGAAAGAGAGTGAGCAAAGTGAGCAACCAGGTTTTGGGGAAGAAGAAGGCTTTTTATAGCCTCCCCCAAAAACTAGCCATTACAGCCTTTCCAGGCCGGAGACTCCGGTGTAAGTGGGCCGGAGACTCCGGCCTGGGCCGGACATTCCGGCCAGGCTCCGGGTACTCCGGGTCATCGGGGAACGCCGGATATTCCGGTCCAGAGGGGCGGAGACTCTGGACCTTCTTCGGGGGTGTTTCGGACCCCTATCCAGTACCCGCACCACAAAGACGCAAACGAGCTGAGAAAACCTGGGGCCGGAGATTTCCGGGTCCCTTAGGCCGGAGACTCCGGTGGGCCGGAGACTCGGTCCATCTCCGGGTGCCTCCGGACCCCAGTCCAGTACCGCACCACACAAACTCATTCGGCAGCGAAAAACAGGAGGCCGGAGACTTCGGGTCCTTTGGGGCAGAGACTCCGGTGTGACCGGAGACTCCGGACCATCTCCGGGGTAGATCCAAACAGAGAAATCAGAACCCCATAACATTTGGAAATGAACTCCGTTTTCGATAATCTTGGACTCGATGGAAACGTCACAACGAGCACAACAAGATTATACAGAGAAACATCATAGTCCAACAAAATATTGTAAAACCAAATGGGGAAAGTTTAAAAGCTCTTTTTTGCAAACCGAAAAACCGTTTCTTTTGCATTGAAGTCCGAATGAAGTAAAACCAATTTTGTTGTAAAGAGGACGACAAAAGCAACCTTTGAAAATGGAAAACTAGCAAAGGAGATTTTGCAAAGAAATGGAAGAGATAAATCTTCCGCACGGATGAACCGGCAAAATCTCCAATACCGAAACCGCAATAGAAGACGCATATGAAAACCGTTTTCGGTGAACTTAGTTTTGTCATGACGAGCACGACAAGCACCAAGACCACACCACGATAAGAGACAAATAATAACCAATAAGGATGATTGCATGGATGCAAAGGTTTGTGCTCTCTACGACGATACGATCATGATATTCGGTCGAGAGGCCCTCTTGATAGTACGGTTATCTATCCTATAACCCGGTCTCTCAATAAACAACATGAGACCGGTAAAATAGAAACCCTATCAAGATCATACCTTTGCCTTGCGGCTTTTAATCCACTTGAGGTCGATGAAGACGATCTTCATCTCCACAAGATGCACCACCTTTCTTCAATTGCGCTTCGCTTGGTGAAGATTCACATGGCTCCCCCATACACCAAGATGGGAGAAGGCACCTCTTCGGCATATCTTCACTTGGCCTTTATCTTGATGACGAACACCTTGGCCTTGATCAACAAATGATCTTCTTTCTTTAACCTTGACTCCAACACATGGAGAACAAGCAAGACATTGTCCTCCAACAAATGGAGACAAGCAAGCTAATGGACACCTACAAATATAGCTCAATGCAAATAGTAGTCCATAGAAATTGTCATTAATTACCAAAACCATGCATGGGGGCAACCATGCACTTTCATCAGCGTTGTCAGTCAATAACACCTTTGGGCCGTAACTCTACTCTGGCCACGTTGTTCTTGAAGTCAGCACCGATAGAGGGGGGGAGGGGGCGTGGTAGCTGGGGTGTTCGGAGGTGGTGCTAGATGACGTGATCACGTTTCATCCATGCTATGGATAGGCCTGAAGTCTCCTCCTGAATTCAGATTTAGCGACCTTGGTCCTCTTTGGATCACCTCGCTCCCGTGCGATAACACCTCCCTTCTCTTTGAGATGTGTTGGCGGGTGGCAATATGACGGCTAGGCTCAGGTGCTCACCTTGCTTGGTTAGACGAAAATGGAAACGAAAGACCTTCTCAGCTTTGGTTGACCCTTCAAAATTTACGAAGTCGAGCACTATGTCATTTTCTGTTAAGCATGGGTGTTTGTTGGGCCATGTGTATGTGTAGCTCTTTGGGCCATCTAGAATGTCAGAAATGAACTTTTTTTAATAAGACGGAAAATGTATCTTTTTTTTCAGGTCATTCCCTTGGTTATCCACTGGATCCGTACGTGGTTTTATCTTCAATCAGTGGAGCAACGTCGTGCATGGATTCTGGGTGCAACATTATGGAGACGGTCGCCAAGGTTTTAGACAACCAGTGCGGCTGGCGACAACAACTTAGAATTGATGATTGATGTTTACTAGAGTTGAGCTTTAAGTCCTTTTTATATGGTTGATTCATGTCTCGACTATGTGTGATCCATGAGTTGTAACCCGTTTTTACCGAATGATTAATAAAAGACTATATGCATCACTTCGATGTAGAGGTCGGGGTATGACCCCATTTCGAAAAGATGGGTGTTTGTTGTCGTTGTGTTGTATCCTCTTCTTTCTTAGGGAGGTTGAGCCGTTGGCTCTGCTTATTTTTTATTTTTTGAATCATCTGCACTCTTTTGCTCTTACTACATCAATGAAATTAGAATTATTGCCGCTTTTCATAATACCAAAACAATTCACTAGTTTTCAGTACAAAAATACAAGGTGGTTCGCTTCACAACCTTCTTGTGCACTCATTAGGCAACCAGAAAGGATGTTCTCGACCTATGTAAATGAATAAAATTGACCAGTTCAGGAAATGAAAAGGTGTACTTCTTAGTTTATGTCTACTTATTTTAACAACCGTAGAAACAAACTGATGAGTTTTTTTAATTGAGCACATTCACATTTTATTTTTCACAGATATTTCCCTGGGACATCTCGTATATATTTGTTCATGCATTTGAATATTTCTTCTCAACTGCCACCCTTTGCCAACGAAGTTTGATCATTTTGTCTTTTAGATGATAAGGATACCTAGCTTGTCATCCTCTCAATATTTATTCCAGGAGAATGCATATTTGAAGGGTGGCCACTGGCCCCTCTGGAGAAAGTTCCAAACAATTGAATGAGCATCCATTCTTATTGCTAAATATATGTTAGCAAGTCAATATTCACTTGATAGATGTTTAGTTTTATTTTGGTAAATGAATCCTTGAGATATGTTCAGTGGCCCGTCACAATCTGTACCCAGTTAATTAATCGGCTATGCAAAGTGTAACAGTGACACTGCACTCCCAGAAAAATACATTTTGACTCCTTTTTTACCTAGACTTTTGATTTTCTTTCTTCCTTGATCTTCCAAGATCCTTAATGTGAATGTCCCTACCATTCACCAATGGATTGATCCTTTCAATCATGCAGGACAGCAAAAGCTACATGGCAGTACGAAAATAAAGGCCTATTAAGTTAGGTCAATTAAATTGTAGGGTTCACCCTAGGCAAGTTCTATAATCTATAGTGCCAACTTGTGATACTAAAATATCAATGATGTAGATTAAGATAGTCCAAGTTGTTCATGCACAGTGATGTGAAGGACGACGTGGAGGTTATTGTATTCTAAAGTAATTATAATCACCTCTGTAAGGCTTACGTAACGAATCTATCTCGGTGCTTTATACACCAATTAATCATTTCGCCGGTAATCAACTCGCCGGTCCTATAATCTCCATTTGAAATCCGATTCCTGACATTTTCTACTAAATCTATTTTCCATGTTGTTAAATATAATGTTAATTATTTTATTCCTCGCAATAAAAGTTAATCATTATTTTCAAATGAATAATGAGATACTGAATATGTCTAGTGCTAGTGTCGAGGTACTTACAAACATCCTGACACAACCAAGCATAATGTACTTACCTATTTCTGTGAGAGGCCAATAATAACAAACTATTTTCTGACCACCTGCACCAACAGAGTCCATTAATTGTTTTATGTACCAAATAACTAATGGTTACTGAGATGACACAACAATGCAGTGTGTATGTAAGATAGGAAATAATTAGTAGCCAAAACTAGCTTTCCCCAACCTAAGAATTAAAATAAATAAAAGTACATGTGGTAACCTGTTTATGGCCAAGAGGCTGTCCATGTATACTTCCAGCCTAGTCAGATGATGTCTCGCTTTCACCATATATTCCGCATATCCTTTTAATCTACCATGTCCGGATCAATGGAGCAGACTTTATCTAATATATTTACAGTGGTTAGAACTTAGAACTACATTCCGGTGCATGTAATCAGTCTACCTGCTAGAGTAAGCGATGATACTCGAACGCACCAACCTAGCTATTCAAAAATATATGTTCTTTAGTGGTACGTGTGTCCGACGATCCTCCTTGACGGATCCTGCTGTTAAAGATAAAAGTTAAGTCCAAGTCACCGACCTGCCCGCCAACCAAGCTTTCTAAACGGGCTCGGAACACTCGCTTCGTTATTAGGCTAGTCACAATGGAAAATAACATAGAGTGGTAACATCACGTTTTACTAGATTATGTTACTACCTCCATAGTGGGTAGTAACATATGTGTGGTGTCATGCCAAGGTATATTTAGTAGGTTGTACACTCATATTATCTTCATAAGTGTGATGTTACAGGAACTAGCTATATTAGGCCATCCGTAATGCATAGTATCTTAGCACACTATCCTAGGTAGTAGTCTATTATAAGATACTACTACCCTAATGCATGGTATCTTAAGTATTGTATCTTAGAGAAGTTGTAATAAATTGGTTTTGTGATCATGTTTGCATTTCAACATTGTGGCCTAATTGTGGCATGAGCTATACGCTAGTTATTTTACACACACGAACAAGACTATGAAATTTAATAGCGTTATAGAAAAATACCAATATATTATCATAAGAAACATATCGAAATATATTTCGAGCTACATGAATCAATTCGCGAACACATATTACTTTGGCCCAAACTTTTCCCAAATATGATCAACCAAGTCATTTTTAAGTGCTTTATGTGCCGAGCGATCCCGGATCGCAGAATCTCTTCGTAGTACGTTGGCGAAATCCTCCATTCCATCATGAGAGAATACTGGTGGTAAAACAGTCGACGTGCTTGCATTCTCGTTCAAGTCAAGAATATCGGACGCCTCCTCCTTTTCATCAATGACAATCATATTGTGAAGAATGATGCAAGCTAACATGATCCTCTGGAGAATGCCTCGGTCATGTAAACGAGCCGGGCGACGTAAGATAGAAAACCGACCCTGCAAAACACCAAACGCACGTTCAACATCTTTCCTTGCTCCTTCTTGATGTTGGGCAAACAGTTTGTGTTTTGGAGTTTGCGGGAGAGATATTGTCTTCATAAACGCAGCCCACTCTGGGTATATGCCATCTACAAGGTAATAACCATGTTTGTATTGTTTGTTGTTGACGTAATAGTCGACCCGAGGTGCTTGTCCTTTCAACTGTTGAGTGAACAATGACGACTGATTAAGCACATTGATATCATTATTTGATCCAGGAATACCGAAATAGGCATGCCATATACGAAGATCCTGTGAAGCAACTGCCTCTAGAATAAGTGTAGGCACACCTTTATCTCCACGAGTAAATTGACCTCTCCATTCTACGGGACATTTTTCCCAATGCCAATGCATACAATCAAGACTTCCTAACATTCCAGGGAACCCACGGCTCTCATTGATACGAAGTAAGCTCTCCACATCTTCAGTGTTTGGTCTTCGCAAATAGTCAGCACCAAATATTTCAATCACACCTTCTGTGAAATTCTTCAAGCTGTCAGCTGAGAAGTTTTCTCTCCAAGCTTGATGTACTCATCGAGCAAGTCTGCAGGGGTACCGTATGCCAATTGGCGAATAGCTGCTGTACACTTTTGAAGCGGAGATAGCCCTTGGCGATGAACAGCGTCTTCCCTTGCGGTAAAATATGGAGACCACTCCCCGAGTGCATTAACGATGTGTAGAAACAATGTTTTTCTCATTCGAAATCTTCTACGAAAATCTTTGTCGTTGTAGAGAGGATTCTCACAAAAGTAATCAGCAACTAACCGTTGATGGATTTCTTCACGAGGCCTGTCCTTGTATGTCCTCGGACCACTCCTCCTGAGAGAAATTCTTTGGAGAGCTTCAAGTCTTCCCTTTAGATCCCGACAATCTCATCGGCGAAGGAGTCTAAGATCTCCTCCTCAGCAAGATATTCTTCTAGAGGGTATAGTTCGGCCGGCTCTTCTTCTTCATCTTTGTCTTCGGGATGATCCGATGGTGGGACATCTTGTGTTAAAAGAAGCTTGTTCACCAGAAGACTGTGTGTTTGTGCCTGTACGTATCTGCTTATATAGGAGTAGCCAACAGAATATGAAAAGAGAAGTCACAGCCATGAATGTGATTCACATTCCACCATATTTCACATTCCGCACGCATGCATCTGTTCACATACTTCAACCAATACAACCAGATCACATTTATATGCGTCCATTCATTTCACGTTCACACACATACCCATCAATTTAGTTAAGATTTAGCAAGATATAAAGACAAACTCAGCTCTCCGAATTAGCAAATCAACAACTTGCGCTAGCAAAATCAGCTCTCCGAATTCATGTCGTTCTGCTTCTCGAAACTTCTTCTCCTCCGGGTCCTGGAATAAGAATGTGAATTGCAAAAATTATCAGTCTAAAATCGATGAAAACACGTAAACTATGCTCCAGCTACTACTATGTTCTATTTGGCATTAAGTTTGCATACCTGAACCTCCTTGTGGGAATAGCATCGACTCCATATTAGCCAGTGCCCTCTCACGTGCAGCCTTTGCATTCTCATCCATCACACTTGTGTCAGCTAACAACAGGTTTTGGTAAACATCAAGCATCTTTGTCTCTTTGGCGAGCCTTGCTGTTTGTAGCTTCTCACTTGACAGACGTTGCTGGCATTCAATAACCTTTTGGCGCTCCTGCTTAGACGCGGCCTGAACCTCGATAAACTTGTCCAGTTTGTCCCCAAGCTCGC
Organism: Puccinellia tenuiflora; assembly: GCA_012064385.1. Lineage (NCBI taxonomy): Eukaryota > Viridiplantae > Streptophyta > Magnoliopsida > Poales > Poaceae > Puccinellia > Puccinellia tenuiflora. The sequence continues at coordinate 654,546 of QRDG01000021.1, read as the reverse complement.
TTACAACTTCCGGGGTCTTGCGTTTACCATCACGTTCAGCCTTAGATTTATTGCGACCTGCAAACGGACGTTGCTCACCATCCACATCGAGAACATGAGATGTGAGATCAATCCTCGTCGGTGGATTCTTATTTTTCTCACCGTTCAGGCTTGACACTAACGCCAACCATTTTCCATCTTCCTTCAGTTTCCTCCACATAAGTAGATGTGCGAAGGGTTTCTTGTGATTTTTCTCATACTTCTCCAGGGCCATTGCTTGAAGCTGATCATCAGAATAACCACTTGTGTACACTTTACTGACAGCACAATACTCGCCATGGAAAGCATTGATCTTTGTCTTCACCTTATGGAAATGCTGCTTCAGTTGTTGAGCATCTCTCTTCCGGTCACTTGGTGTATTACTGTTGTAGATGGCAGCAATGTCATCCCAGTACTTCTCTCTCTTCTTGTTATTCCCGTCGATGGGATCATATGAGGTTTCCAACCATGCGCCTGCCTACAATTGAGAATAGATATATTATTTGTGACCTTGCAAATAAGTTGGATAATTAGAGAATTAGAGAAAATAAACACATTACCAATCTCTTCTCTTCATCTGATGTCCAAGCTAAACGTTGTGCCGTTCTAACAGGCTCTAACTCGTCTTCAAGATTGACGATAAGTTTTTTCTTTTTGGAAGAACCTTTAGATGATGGAGCCACATTGGCCGAAGCAGGCCGGGATGATGATGGAATCGATTTAGTGTGTGGTGGTGGTGGTAGTGGTGTCGAAAATGAACCAAATTGTGGGGGAACACCAACAAAATGGAAATTTTCCATACTATATTGTCCTTGTTGGGGAGGCGGGAAATTTGGTTGACAAGGCATTGGCGGAAATGGAGGCGTTTGTGGACTGTGTAAAAAACTTAGCAAAGCATCAGGTGACTGAGTGTAAATTGGCCTGAAATATACAAACAATAAGAACGATGACATTTTCTCTAAATATGATCATTCTTCGGAACACTACCAAACACACCATTATTTTTTTCTTTGACAACTCAAAACATTTATTTAACTAAAGAGTGGAAGCAGAGAGCAGAGACTCTGTATCTAACGTATGCTTTCACCTACTGGCTTACATGTACGCCCAGTAATATAGAAAGGGAAGATTCAGGGATATGTATACAGTGTATAGCATATTCATTACCATTGAGATGATCTGCACGCAGTGCTGCTACCGGCAGCATCGGCAGAGGAACTGACGTGCGGCGATGGTGGCGGCGGAACTGGTGTTCTTGAAGCTTTCTCCTTGCTTCGGTCCATGGGGACAAAGGCGGCGGCGTATGGGGGACGAGGGCGACGCAAGCTGATGGCGGATGGGGGTTAGGCAGGAGGGGAAAGCTCAAGGCAAGGGGCTGGGCTAGGGAGAGCTCGACGGCATGGCGCCGGCGATGGATTTGGGGGCAGAGTAGTTGCTTTGGGAGGTGGGGCGGCACGTACTAGAGGGGGAGAAGAGATGCCGCACGGCCGCACAGGATCGATGCATTTATTGTGCTGCTTAGGGAGCTACGCCAAGAAACGTAGTCAGGATAACATACGGCTCTCGTCTCACTCCTCATTAATTCGGTGTACATGTCAGCAAATTGCATACGTGGCGGTGCTAAGAGCCGATCCTACATGGAGCATTACGGACGGCCTTAGACTGATAATTTTTGCAATTCACATTCTTATTCCAGGACCCGGAGGAGAAGAAGTTTCGAGAAGCAGAACGACATGAATTCGGAGAGCTGATTTTGCTAGCGCAAGTTGTTGATTTGCTAATTCGGAGAGCTGAGTTTGTCTTTATATCTTGCTAAATCTTAACTAAATTGATGGGTATGTGTGTGAACGTGAAATGAATGGACGCATATAAATGTGATCTGGTTGTATTGGTTGAAGTATGTGAACAGATGCATGCGTGCGGAATGTGAAATATGGTGGAATGTGAATCACATTCATGGCTGTGACTTCTCTTTTCATATTCTGTTGGCTACTCCTATATAAGCAGATACGTACAGGCACAAACACACAGTCTTCTGGTGAACAAGCTTCTTTTAACACAAGATGTCCCACCATCCGGATCATCCCGAAGACAAAGATGAAGAAGAAGAGCCGGCCGAACTATACCCTCTAGAAGAATATCTTGCTGAGGAGGAGATCTTAGACTCCTTCGCCGATGAGATTGTCGGGGATCTAAAGGGAAGACTTGAAGCTCTCCAAAGAATTTCTCTCAGGAGGAGTGGTCCGAGGACATACAAGGACAGGCCTCGTGAAGAAATCCATCAACGGTTAGTTGCTGATTACTTTTGTGAGAATCCTCTCTACAACGACAAAGATTTTCGTAGAAGATTTCGAATGAGAAAAACATTGTTTCTACACATCGTTAATGCACTCGGGGAGTGGTCTCCATATTTTACCGCAAGGGAAGACGCTGTTCATCGCCAAGGGCTATCTCCGCTTCAAAAGTGTACAGCAGCTATTCGCCAATTGGCATACGGTACCCCTGCAGACTTGCTCGATGAGTACATCAAGCTTGGAGAGAAAACTTCTCAGCTGACAGCTTGAAGAATTTCACAGAAGGTGTGATTGAAATATTTGGTGCTGACTATTTGCGAAGACCAAACACTGAAGATGTGGAGAGCTTACTTCGTATCAATGAGAGCCGTGGGTTCCCTGGAATGTTAGGAAGTCTTGATTGTATGCATTGGCATTGGGAAAAATGTCCCGTAGAATGGAGAGGTCAATTTACTCGTGGAGATAAAGGTGTGCCTACACTTATTCTAGAGGCAGTTGCTTCACAGGATCTTCGTATATGGCATGCCTATTTCGGTATTCCTGGATCAAATAATGATATCAATGTGCTTAATCAGTCGTCATTGTTCACTCAACAGTTGAAAGGACAAGCACCTCGGGTCGACTATTACGTCAACAACAAACAATACAAACATGGTTATTACCTTGTAGATGGCATATACCCAGAGTGGGCTGCGTTTATGAAGACAATATCTCTCCCGCAAACTCCAAAACACAAACTGTTTGCCCAACATCAAGAAGGAGCAAGGAAAGATGTTGAACGTGCGTTTGGTGTTTTGCAGGGTCGGTTTTCTATCTTACGTCGCCCGGCTCGTTTACATGACCGAGGCATTCTCCAGAGGATCATGTTAGCTTGCATCATTCTTCACAATATGATTGTCATTGATGAAAAGGAGGAGGCGTCCGATATTCTTGACTTGAACGAGAATGCAAGCACGTCGACTGTTTTACCACCAGTATTCTCTCATGATGGAATGGAGGATTTCGCCAACGTACTACGAAGAGATTCTGCGATCCGGGATCGCTCGGCACATAAAGCACTTAAAAATGACTTGGTTGATCATATTTGGGAAAAGTTTGGGCCAAAGTAATATGTGTTCGCGAATTGATTCATGTAGCTCGAAATATATTTCGATATGTTTCTTATGATAATATATTGGTATTTTTCTATAACGCTATTAAATTTCATAGTCTTGTTCGTGTGTGTAAAATAACTAGCGTATAGCTCATGCCACAATTAGGCCACAATGTTGAAATGCAAACATGATCACAAAACCAATTTATTACAACTTCTCTAAGATACAATACTTAAGATACCATGCATTAGGGTAGTAGTATCTTATAATAGACTACTACCTAGGATAGTGTGCTAAGATACTATGCATTACGGATGGCCTAAAATCGATGAAAAACACGTAAACTATGCTCCAGCTACTACTATGTTCTATTTGGCATTAAGTTTGCATACCTGAACCTCCTTGTGGGAATAGCATCGACTCCATATTAGCCAGTGCCCTCTCACGTGCAGCCTTTGCATTCTCATCCATCACACTTGTGTCAGCTAACAACAGGTTTTGGTAAACATCAAGCATCTTTGTCTCTTTGGCGAGCCTTGCTGTTTGTAGCTTCTCACTTGACAGACGTTGCTGGCATTCAATAACCTTTTGGCGCTCCTGCTTAGACGCGGCCTGAACCTCGATAAACTTGTCCAGTTTGTCCCCAAGCTCGCTTACAACTTCCGGGGTCTTGCGTTTACCATCACGTTCAGCCTTAGATTTATTGCGACCTGCAAACGGACGTTGCTCACCATCCACATCGAGAACATGAGATGTGAGATCAATCCTCGTCGGTGGATTCTTATTTTTCTCACCGTTCAGGCTTGACACTAACGCCAACCATTTTCCATCTTCCTTCAGTTTCCTCCACATAAGTAGATGTGCGAAGGGTTTCTTGTGATTTTTCTCATACTTCTCCAGGGCCATTGCTTGAAGCTGATCATCAGAATAACCACTTGTGTACACTTTACTGACAGCACAATACTCGCCATGGAAAGCATTGATCTTTGTCTTCACCTTATGGAAATGCTGCTTCAGTTGTTGAGCATCTCTCTTCCGGTCACTTGGTGTATTACTGTTGTAGATGGCAGCAATGTCATCCCAGTACTTCTCTCTCTTCTTGTTATTCCCGTCGATGGGATCATATGAGGTTTCCAACCATGCGCCTGCCTACAATTGAGAATAGATATATTATTTGTGACCTTGCAAATAAGTTGGATAATTAGAGAATTAGAGAAAATAAACACATTACCAATCTCTTCTCTTCATCTGATGTCCAAGCTAAACGTTGTGCCGTTCTAACAGGCTCTAACTCGTCTTCAAGATTGACGATAAGTTTTTTCTTTTTGGAAGAACCTTTAGATGATGGAGCCACATTGGCCGAAGCAGGCCGGGATGATGATGGAATCGATTTAGTGTGTGGTGGTGGTGGTGGCGGTGTCGAAAATGAACCAAATTGTGGGGGAACACCAACAAAATGGAAATTTTCCATACTATATTGTCCTTGTTGGGGAGGCGGGAAATTTGGTTGACAAGGCATTGGCGGAAATGGAGGCGTTTGTGGACTGTGTAAAAAACTTAGCAAAGCATCAGGTGACTGAGTGTAAATTGGCCTGAAATATACAAACAATAAGAACGATGACATTTTCTCTAAATATGATCATTCTTCGGAACACTACCAAACACACCATTATTTTTTTCTTTGACAACTCAAAACATTTATTTAACTAAAGAGTGGAAGCAGAGAGCAGATTGTATCTAACGTATGCTTTCACCTACTGGCTTACATGTACGCCCAGTAATATAGAAAGGGAAGATTCAGGGATATGTATACAGTGTATAGCATATTCATTACCATTGAGATGATCTGCACGCAGTGCTGCTACCGGCAGCATCGGCAGAGGAACTGACGTGCGGCGATGGTGGCGGCGGAACTGGTGTTCTTGAAGCTTTCTCCTTGCTTCGGTCCATGGGGACAAAGGCGGCGGCGTATGGGGGACGAGGGCGACGCAAGCTGATGGCGGATGGGGGTTAGGCAGGAGGGGAAAGCTCAAGGCAAGGGGCTGGGCTAGGGAGAGCTCGACGGCATGGCGCCGGCGATGGATTTGGGGGCAGAGTAGTTGCTTTGGGAGGTGGGGCGGCACGTACTAGAGGGGGAGAAGAGATGCCGCACGGCCGCACAGGATCGATGCATTTATTGTGCTGCTTAGGGAGCTACGCCAAGAAACGTAGTCAGGATAACATACGGCTCTCGTCTCACTCCTCATTAATTCGGTGTACATGTCAGCAAATTGCATACGTGGCGGTGCTAAGAGCCGATCCTTCGTCTCTCTCATCATTAATTAGGTGTCACATTATTTTTCTTACTTACGTGGCATGTATGTTAATATCTAAGTTACTCCCATTGTTATAGCCTTAGGGAGGGGTCCTTTGTACAGTTGGCAGCTATTACCTCGATGGAGATACCCCATACGCAGACGCTGTTAGTGCAAACTAAAAGCAAACCGATTAGGCCCAAAAATAGAGTGCACTTGTGTCACCATCTTGACGCCACACTCAATCATTCTCCTACTCCCCGGCAGCACCACGCTGACGACGCGATCGACAAAGAACTGTTCGAGAAAATTTCTAGAATGTACGGACAGGGTTTTATACAGTTACTTCTTTTCACATTGATACCACGTAACTATTGATAAAAACTATGGTTTGTGTATAGTGAAATAACATCTCTCTAGACCATGGTGATCACGGGGTGTATTCCCTGTAAAAAATATCTCCAGCAAGTAGTCTAAATCCTTTTTTTACAACTAGCAGATAGTCTAAAACATACGCTCTATATCTTTATGTAAGCTGTCATCTAAAAAAGTTCCTTCTCTACATATGTTATGTCTCCTTTGGATATTTTAAATCTCATCATCTATATTCTCTCTCTTATATTTTGATTAAATCCTACAGCTACCATTTAACTTCCATTAGAAGCAGTAAAGAGAAATTGTAGCTCAGTCCCTTTCAAAAAAAATAAGAGAAAGGGTTGTCTAGAAATTTTACTACCATTTCAAAAAGAAAGATAAACATATCAGTGCGGCCCACCAAGGGATCAAGCCAAAAGCCGGCTAGTACTAATTATTAGAACCTACGCTTTACTTGAAAAAGGAACATTATGAAGGTTTGAGTAGAATTACCCATGTAAATTTGCCATTAAGTACCACCTGTATAAAAATTGTAAAACGATTTTCTACCCAACGTGTGTACTTTAAGACTAGTCACAATGGGAAGTAACATAAATTGGTATCATGCATATGATACTAGTTTATGTTACTATCTTCATAATGGATAGTAACATATTTATAGTACCATGATACATCGTATTTATTAGCTTGTATACTCATTATGCCTCGAAATTCGTTATGTTACGGTATCATATCATGATACCATTATCTTCTCTCTCTTCATTTATTGATGTGCCACATCATCTTTTTACCAACATAGCATGCATGATACTAGCTATGATACCCCCATTGTGGCTAGTCTAACTATAACATTTTGTATGGTATCTTATTTTGAGATTTTCGAATAGGTTCCCAAAATGATACTCCTCTTTCCAAAATAAATGACATTTTAGTTTCCGCATAGTTCAAACTTCAAAGTGTCCAACTTTGATTCGTTACCATCTTCATGAATATATAAGTAAATACCTAACAAAAAAATATGCCATGAAACAATTTTCATGAAGAATTTGTAATCTTACAACTTTTACGCAACAAATCTCAAAATTTCAGTATTAGTTATTAGTCAAAGATAAGCAGGTTTATCTGGATGCTTTCTACAACCTGATGTAATTTGGAAACGAGGTAGTATTCTTGTCACAAAGATTTACACACAGACAATCTCTTACACAAAATTCACACACGTGAGTTTCTAACCAATACTTATGCACATGATTTTGCTATTATTTTTTAGGAACTCAGAAATTTAATTTTTGTTGGTACAAGAAATATGTTTATATGTATTTAAACTCTAAAATTATCTTGAATTGTGGTCACTTGGTAAACATTTTTTATATATTTTCATCTTCTTGGTTGTCGCATTAGCTGGTAAACTGTTCTTTCCATTTCATGCTGGTTGTGGTTCTACCCCTGGTCTAACGAGGATAAAACTACAAGTTTGACCTCATGTGTGTCATCCAGATGGATTTTATTTTTTATTTTATGAATAATCGATGTACCCATTGACAAGAAGGTGCATCAATTTGTCAAGCTCCGCAACTCCGGGCATCAGTAGGAAATGTGAGTGTGTGGTGTGTTGTTCTATGCATGTCAGCCTGGATGGTGACGGTTGTGTACATATGTCTACATGTTATCTTAATGTTTCTATAAAGTTATGATGGTTTTTTTTTTCTAAAAGGGGGAAAACCCGACATTTACATCAATTGATACGCATAGGCATAAAAACATTTTGCGGTTGGCAAACGACGCGATTCTGGTAGTGACAGCAGTGGCAACGACGGATGCTTGTACGTAACAGCGCACAGATTTCATTGATTTCCTTTGGAGTGTGGTTAACTGAATCAGATGTAACGCACATTTTGATTGGAAAGCCACTAGTTAAAGTTGGTTAGTTAGTTGGATTAGCTAGCTAGCTAAGCTAGACCGTAGCTGTTGACACGATCGATCGAATATATACGGATCGGTCGATCTAGCTTTGCGCCCTTTTTGTCCTAAAGGTCGTCGTCGTGTGTATCGTGCTAACCGTCATCATGCCTGTCGATTAGTAGTAGTAACCCAAATGCGCATGCTTTAATCATTTCGAGGTTATAGTTCATCACTACGTAAGGTTGTCTTTTTTTTTCATGATAATACGATTCTCGTTGATAAATAAAAGACGAGATACAAAGTACGTATACACCGATCTTATAGATCTGAAAAAATAGGATAAACCTATATGACAAACCAACGCCTATCCATCTTCTTCAGCACCACCGTAGCAGCCACCAAAGAAAAAATAGACAGATCACCTCTTCACCCGAGCTTGATGCGGCTCCATCGCTGATCATCATCTTTTCGGACCTTCAAAGTAGTTTGCCATAGGACAAACCATTGCCGTTTAAAGAATCAGACCGGGGTAGCACGACCCCGGACACGCTATCGAACTTCAGCACTGGCACCCCCGCACGACGACGTCGGAGTAGAGAACCAAAACCGTCAGCCTCCAACCACGAACCCACCATAAGGTACACCATCTCCCAGCTGTCACCAGTGCAGACTACAGTCTGCACGTACTCCTGGACGAATCCTCTATGCTCCACCATGGCGTCGGAGACAACGCCGCAGCAACGGGGACAGAGCAAGAGGAAAAATCTATCTGATGGACTCGCCGCCGCCGCCTCGCCTACACCATCCATGAACCCAACAGCCACCGATCTGAAAGATCGGCAAGCACACTGTGCCACCAACTCCGAGACGCCGCCATGAAGGACACCGCCGGTGTGGGAGTAGAGTTGTGGCAGATTTATTTACCCGGGCGCCGCTCCCACCACCCCAACGACGCACCATGACCGAAGCTTCCTAACCCTAATTACCATGCAAAAACGAGGTCCCCTCCCTCCTGCCGCCGGAGCGGCAAGCGGAAGGAGAGGGGCCAGCTCTTCCGCCGGTGGCCTCCGGCGGCGGCACTAGGGCAGGAGAGCGACTCACGTGCGAAACGTTAGGTAACAACGCAATACTACGTAAGGTTGTCTGTGCGACACAAATCAAGATGGAAGCTCATTCCATTTGGTAACCTTGCAAGATACACCCTCCCAGCAGTGAGTAATCCATGATGTCACTCTGTTTCATTGTGTAAGGCCACCTCGCTCCGAAATACTCCCTCCGTTTCTATGATCAGGGCGTTTTTTTTTTTTTCCAGATTTTCGTCAAAAAGAACGGCGCGGGGTAGGATTCCTTCCTAATCTCCCGAAACTATCCCTGTAGCGCATTTATCTCATCCTCAAAAAACGTGAGCAGTTGTGGGGTATCAGCCTTGCTATTGGCATGCATGCTGCATGCGGGAGGGGTGAGGGATTAATCGCCTGGTTTGGTGGGCGGACGAGCCTGGCCATTGGCTGCATGCGGGAGAGGAGAGAGGTTTGGTTGGCTGACGAGCATTGCGCGAGGAGAGAATCAAGGAGTCAGTAGCCGAGTTAATAGGGATAAGTTTGGAAAATACATTTTAGCCGAATTTAAAAATGTTAAAAAAATTCAAACAAAAAATTCGGGTGTACACATGAACATTCTTTGTTCATACAAAAACAATTGGGATGAAAAGACTTTTTTGTGGCCCGTGTAAAGAAAAAAAAAGATGAAAAACTGTTATGTACAAAGTCATTTTGCAACGCCGCGATTTGTCTTTTTTACACCGGTCACAAAACATGGCTTTTCATCCCCATTTTTTTGTACGAATATAGAATGTTCATATGTACACCTGATTTTTTTAAAAAATTTTTTTTGATATTTTCAAATTCGTTTTTTTAGTAGTGGGTGTAAATGCACATTTGAGCCGAAGTGGATTTCCCGATACCTTGCTAATGTGGTTCTCTCCGCGATCCCCATCTTCGCTATGTCGGTGCTACCGCTTCCGAAGGGGGTTATTGCCAAGATGGGCCGGCCGCGACGTGCGATGCTGTGGAAAGCGGCTGCGACATGCTCTGGTAGAGACTACCAGGTGGCATGGGACTACGTGTGCAGGCTGCGGGCAGAAGGGGGTCTCGACGTTGTTGATCTTGTCCTTCAACACACATGCTTGCTCCTGAAGAATCTTCACGGGCTCTTCACCGGGTGCGATACCCCGTGGACGTGATGGGTCCGGTGAAGCTACTTGTGTGACCGCCCCCAGCCATCCACCCCGTCGTGATGCCACTTTGAGTCTCCGATCCCGCTGTATCGTTCCATCACGTGTGTGGTGCCTGGTGACGGCGCGTCAACGTCGTTGTGGCATGATGCGTGGAAGCCGTTGGGGCCTCTCTCGTGTGCGCTAACGGCGACCTTCTCCCACTGCTTCTCCCTCGACGCGACGGTTGTCGATGCCTACGATGGGGGGTGACCTTCATGTGCTGATCCGGACCCGGGTCTCGGCACATGCTGATGCTGAGCTCGCCTACCTAAGGGCCCAGATGTGTGTGACTTGGCTCACGGAGGCCCTGATAGGCGCGTCCTCTTCTTGTGCGCCTCCGATGAGTTCCACACCGGGGACTTCTATCGGGCGCAGCACTCGTCTGGCGTGGTGGTGCCCTTCCAGGATGCCAACTGGGCGAATTTTGCTCCACCGAAGGTCCATGTGTTCTTCTGATCTTGCGCCTCGGCTACACTAGAACTCGCGCCCGCCTGTTCCAGCGCGGCCGCGTCCCCATGCCGCACTGTTCGTTCTGCTCTTGACGGGACCAGGACCTGCACCATTTGTTCGACTGATGCCCACGTTTGTCTGCTGTGTGGTCACGCATCGCTCCCGGCCTGGTCCTCCCTCCTGACGCAGACTTGGGGGGGTGCTCCCGCACGGTTTGGCCGCCCCCTCCCCTATTTCCATCCATCTGCTGTCAATGTGGCGCTGCTCGCGGTCGTCTGGTCGGTCTGGAAATCACGGAACAGCATGGTGTTCGAAGCTGACAGACTCAACACTGCATGTGTGCTTGCCATGATCTCGGACCACATGCGGCTCTGGATGGTGCGCGCTCCCCGACGTGTTGATCTCAGCGGCCTCCGAGTTTGGTGTGACAGCCTAGGGTGACCCCATGCCTTCTCTACGGTTCGATGGAGCTTTTGCTCCCCCCCCCCCCCCCCCCACCCCATTGTACTCCTCGAGGTGGTTTGTCGTCCTGTGCGTGTCGCACCTCGTTGCGTGATGCTGCTACCATGTATCCCTCCTGCCCCATCGGGTTTTATAATATAACAATACAAAAATCCCGTTCAAAAAAAATACAAAAAATCGTTCAGGTGGGCGATCCCCCCCCCCACCCCCCCCCCCCCCCCCCCCCCCCCCACCCCCCCGTTGTGCGTTCAAAAAAATTACTGATCATCCAAATCATTTACCAGTTTCCTTTTGATGAACATATATAGGGTTAGATAAATGAATTAATTTTGCAGAGAAATGAATTAATGGAACTAAGCTTTCTGTGTAGAAGCGGCATTTCATTTTCAGGGATTTCTCTTCAGGAGGCTGAAATAATAATAATGGTGAGTGGCCCGTCCACTTGAGAATTTATCTACTATATGCTGGTTTCACGAGCATAAAATTGTATTGCGCTTGTTGACCAAAAGGGAGCATGGACAGAGCATCGACCAGATCTTGTGAAGTTGATTGCTTGACGCGATGGGGCAACTGAATAAATGGTTCCCGTTCCGACCACGGTCGCATTTAGCACGACTTACAGCAGGAATCTGTAATCGTGGATAAAACGAATCCACAGGTAAACAGCATTTTTTCTTTCTTTTGAGAGGACTAAACAGCTTTTTTTAGGGGAACGTGTTTAAACAATTTTGTTTTGTTTTGAGGGGAACATGTTTAAGCAAATGGGTCTTCACAATTACGGTGAGAAAAAACAACCAGAAATGCTCATGGTAGGAATGTTCTAGCTGGGCCACAATCTTCGCATGCAAATTTGAATGCTGGGCCCAATATTAGTGTTCTTTGTAAGACAAGAAAAATTAGTGTCCTTTGCTTGTCCCCACAAAATTCTCATCAAGGAATAAAAGCTACTCAGATAAGTCCTGAAGCTGTAACACTGCAAGCCCATTTTCAAATATAGCCCAATAAAATTCTCACTGTCTTGTCAGGTTTAGAACAAGTGGAAACAATTCAAGTCAGAGCTCTTGTACAAAACCAACTAATGTCGTTATTGGTTGATTCTGGAAGAAACCATAATTTCCTTAATTCAGCATTTTCGAATCACATCAACTGTCCTAGAAAAAATTCCCCAAACTTTACATAAGGTCGCAATTGGTGACATCCTACGCTGTGATCAGATGGTGAAGAACTTAAAATGGTGGACACAAGGTTACCTAGATATGAGAGTGCTGCCGATGAGTAATATGATGCCATCTTGGGAACGTGGGGTGCTCCTGTCTTTTTTTTTTTTTTTTGATAAAGGGAAAATATTAATATCGCGAAGATATCAGTTACACCTAGCCTCTGCAACAACGTAGTGCCCTACTGTTAATACAGATGCACGCAGCTAAAAAAGAAATAAGAATTACATAAAATAAAAGTCCTGCTACAGTGACCAGTTCCTTGTAACAACAGACCAAACACCACCAGAAATCCATCAACTCCGAAAGTGATGCCTCTAAGAAGGGAACAGTGCACACGCGTCGTCATCGGCCTAATCAAAGACCATAGATTTTCACCCCGAAGAAAGTCCGCACTCACAAAAACAATGCCTTCAACAAGTTAATTGTCAGGCAAAACCAATTAAGACCGGACCTTGGGTTTTCACCCTGCAGGTTTAGACACTGAATTCCTCCTCCTGTGCTGTCACCCCCACTTGTCAAATCCGTTGCTCCAAGTCACAAATCACCAAGCCAGAATCCCTGCACCCCTAGGACTCAAACTTCCATTGCCAGTCTTTAGTTCCCGGCTTCCATGACATTCTCCGCGTCTGACTTCACCGTGGAACTAAGGCATGTCCCATGATCGCAACAGACCGTAGAGTTTCACAACGCCCCCTCTAAAACCAAACGGTTAGAAAAACATGGTTGCGCGCGACCGAAACACCATCCGCACTGGCAAACTCCAGGCATGTCGTCCATTTTAAATTCGTCGGTGGAGTCTTCCGGAACTCGGTAGTCCGTCCAAAATCAATGACGATCGGCGACAGGCAGTTCATCATCACGGAGAGAGAGGAATCCAAGGTCCACCACCTTTATTCGAAGCCATGCCAGCAGCCCCCACGCCACCGGTCGGCGGCGGAGAAGAAGACAATCTCGAAAAGCCAAACAGGGAACAGCCAGTCGCATGGCCGGCAGACACCACACAACACCATAGGGAACCGGGCAGACACCACCGGGACCAGATCAGCCCGCCCCGCCGCCGCCATCAAAGGTTTTCGCGCCGCCGTCATCGTCTGCGCCCCTCCTGTCCATCCTCTTCTCCGCGAGATCCCCATGGCCCGCCGTGCCGTACCCCACCATCCGAGGAGATGGGCCGTACGCGCCCTCACCAGCCCTCGGCCTTTGGCAAGATGGGCGCCGCCACCGCCGCCGGCGTCGGTGGTGGCAGCGGCCTGGCGGGGCCGGAAACGGGGGAAGGTAGGCGGCGGCGATGGGGAGCCTCCGGGATCGCCTGGGCGGGGCGACCCGGGAGGTGTCTCACTCTGACCAAACAGCGGTATCTGACCATTTGCTCCCGCCTTTTATTCCATCAAAAAGAAAATGCACTCGGCGCGCCACCTTCCATCTTCCCTCTCTCCATTTTAGTATCCAAATCAAGAGAGGAAGCGAACAAGAACAGATCAAAGGAAGCCAAACACTGAGCAAATGGACGCCACACAAACACTCGAGACAGTTAAAGGCATGGGTAAAATTAGCAAGCCAACGACAGGGCGGGCAACAAACTACGTACCAAAGCCAACACGCGCGCGCGCGCACGATCGGGCACACACGACGCCCCGCGCTTCCTCTCCACCGCGCGCTCTTCTCCCCTCCAAGGCGCGGCCAAGAAACGCCCGCCGCCGTCCTCGCCTGCCGTCGACCACCGCCGATGTGGTCCCCGTGGACCCACCGGAAGCCAGCCTCCGGGCGGCTCACGCAGTCGCCGTCCTTCTCTTCGTCCGTCACGTCATCGTCCAAGGACCACAATGGCATCGGCGCCGTCCTCGACGACGCAGCGCCGCCCGCCGGTCCCGGCGGATCAGGCAAGAAAGTCCTCCACCGCTTGCGGTCGTCGACCAAGTTGCGGACGTGCAAGTCGTTCGCGGCGGCGTCCGAGGCCGCCGCGGCGTCGGTGGCGGGCGAGCGGCGCGTCGTGCTCTACTTCACCTCCCTCCGCGCCGTGCGGCCCACGTTCGAGGCCTGCCGCGACGTGCGCGCCATCCTGCGCGGCCTCCGCGTCGGCGTCGACGAGCGGGACGTGTCCATGGACGCGGCGTTCCTCGCCGAGCTCCGCGCGCTGATGCGGCGGGACCGGCCGCAGCTGCCGCAGCTCTTCGTCGCCGGCCGCCTCGTCGGCCACGCGGACGACGTGCGCGCCCTGCACGAGAGTGGGGAGCTCCGGCGAGTCGTGGCCGGGGCGCCGCAGCTGCCACCCACGCCGTGCGCGTCCTGCGGCGGCTCGCGCTTCTCCCCCTGCGACGCGTGCGGCGGCAGCCACCGCCGGTTCAGCAAGAAGACCGGGGGATTCCGCGTCTGCACGGCGTGCAACGAGAACGGCCTAGTCCGGTGCACCGCCTGCTGCTCCGGCGGCTGACGCGTGCCGTCACATCTCGGAGGTGACCATAGATATTTGCGCATGGAAATGGAAATGCTGGCTATCCTAATTTACAAATGTGCCTCATTCTATTGAGATCCAAGGATTTGTTCGTCAATCCGTGTGATTTGTGCCAACATCGATGTTTGGACGTGGTTCAAGCTTAGCTGATGTTTATGAATAGAAAGATCGATTAATTGAAAACAGGGTACCTGCAGATTTCTCACCCTTTTATGTTCATGGAAATTGGGTGGAAAATCAATAGTTGATACTAGTAACATGCGGAAATTTCGAAACAAATTTGCTAGACATGGATAATTGCTTCCTAAATCTTATATGTTGTCTCTCTGTTCCGGCATTCCTTCTGTCTGATCCCCAATCGTACGTGTTAAACTTCTACGGACTACGGTTGCCCCATGAACGTCGCCGAAGAACAGACCCAAATTATCTAGCCGCATACGTGAAGACACCATATTTGCCCCTCAGGGGCATAATTGAAGACCCTTGCCACCACTACACGGAGCCGAAGCATCACACGACCGCCAGCGGACTAAACTGGTGATGCCAATAATATCCATGGATCTGGATATTCATGAATATCTGATCGCTGGGCACGGATATGGAGTGTATTTTTCGCCCATGAATTTTATGGGACGGATATCCACGAACTCAAGGGTGGGGCATAGACATAGATTTTACTCTATGGATATCCATTGGATATCCGTTTGACTGGTGAGACCCACATGTCATTAAGTCATACTATGTGAATAATCCTAATCACTCGTCTCTAAAATCCCAGGACGCATAAATCACCTAATTATGTCGTGTGAAAATGAGACAGTAAAATTTTGTCTCTATTTGGGATATTATTTTTATTGTTCTTGAAACTGTAGGGAAGGCCCCAACTGCTATAATAAATTGAAAGAATTAGAGTTGTCACATATTTACCGGGGGGCTAAAAAGCCATCCTGTTAGAGGAATCAAAGCTTTCAACTAGGTTTACAATAAGAGGATGAAGTTTTGACTTGGTTCTATGAACCAGTAAACTAAAATCAGAGCAGAAGTTGGTCTTCCAGGAGTCCTTGGATAATGGTATATTGATGAAGACCAGATTGTTTCTTTCCTTCCATAAATCCAATCATGAATGTTTTCATAAACATGGGTTTGTGATAATTCTGCCTGGCAGTGGAAAGAATTTCCAGTCTAACAGCACAAATGGCATTTTTGTTTCATACGAACAGATAACAGCCACTCAACTCAATAGCATTAGATAAAGCAAGTTTCTTAGATTTAGAGTTCAAACCACGAATATTCAAGCAAAGTACAAACCACATTCACAAAAGATTCATTATTACAATAAATGGTATAAAAAGATTATTTGTCTTCTGCTTCTCCCTCTTCCTCCTGAAGAGACGTAGTCTCTTTGGAGTTATCTTTGTAGGATCAATGCCACAAAGGTTAACGGCAATGTTCTGAATCACATTGATAGGGGTTGCAGGTAGGATGTTCACAACATCATCCTTATTAACTGTATCATCCAACTTCTCAGGAATCTTTCTAGGCTTCACCTTAGACTTTCCATTCTTAGTGTCAGACACTGACTTGGGCTTGAAGCCATCATACCTGGTTGCCCTGGTGCTTCTCCTCACTTGAGTAGTGACAGTTGGGACCTCCTTTTTCTTCCTTTTTTCAGTCCTTGCTAGCTGAGTGAGAGGCTGGGAGGGAACTTGTTCAACTGGAGTATTCTCAATGCATAGAATTTCCTGCTTGCCAGTCCACTGAGGTTCCTGTTTAATCTCTCCGTCCTTCCACATGGAAAAAAATCCCCAGATAGCTCATAATTCATAGAAGAAGATAGAGAGACCTTCTGGGGCAGGAAAAAGTTGTTGTCTAACTGAGTATATGGGAGAACAAGCTTATGAAAGTTGGACACATGCAAATAGAATGAATTCATCACCTCCCTATTGGCCTCAAACCACATCTGAGCATGTAATGTGACAACATTGATAGTCAACTGAGTAGAGGGGATTATCTGCATGCTACCATCTTCAGAGGAGTTAGAATCCATCACAACCTCATGGTATGCCTGTAAAGGGCTATCCACCACATTGGAAGTATGAGGGGGAACACCAGCATGAAAAGGAACTCCCTGGTCAGCTAGGATTTCTTGAAACTTGATTATATTAGGTGCAACATTCACTTCTGCATGGTGCAATATCTGTGCTTCAACTGGCTACTTGGCATGTTGCATCCCATGATGATGCATGCCCTGGTGCTAGTGATGTCCAGGCTGGTGCTGCAACCAGGCATTCAGCTGATGCTGGTAGATATGTTCTACCGTTACCTCAAGTCCCTAAAGTGGATGGGGATTGCCATTGTCAGCCTCTGGTCTTCAGCTGGCAGAGGAATATCAACATGGTGTGCATTCCAGTCTGAACTTTGAAGCATGTAAACAGGTACAGTCCAGCTCTGACGTGCACCTCCAAGCTGCCGAACCACCAAACTTTCTGGGACGAATTTAGGGTGGACCAGCCACACCTTTGCAAGCACATACTGGTGATTCTCTCTTGGGCGGTGCCACACGGACAGCATGCCAAAATCATCTACTGTTATGTTAATGTAGTGGCTAGTCTGATAGTCCAAAGGAAAATCTAAAAACAAAATCTAGGTGGCCCTGCCGAAAGAAGTGATTCTCATGTTCTTCGCAGCATCATGGCGCACAAAAGTGATGGTGGTCTCCTCAGTCAGCTCAAAGAACAGCCCAACCACCGTATCAGCCGACAGAGTATCGACAAAAGTAAAAAAACCCAATGCAAAAAGGATGATCTTCAAAATCGTGCACAACATAACCAGCCTCATTCTGCATACTTTGGATTGAGATTCGCATGTCTTGGCGCAGCTGGATGGGCACAAAGTGGCTTGTCTCCACAATGACCACATTATCATGGTGGAGGGGGCACAAGATCTACCATGAGGTCAGCACACACCTTGCGATCAGCTGGACCTTGACCGATCGTCATCCCATCGGGCCAGAACGACAGCAGGTTCACAGGGAAGTTCGTGATGATTGGTGATGATGTCATTGGTGGTACCCCAAGCGAAGGTATTGGATGTAGCAAGTAGCAGTTTTCCCTCTGTGAAAGAACCAAGGTTTAATCGAACCAGTAGGACTTTGAAATCAACAACGAGGTGCTCGTCAATGATCTCTGGCGTGTAACCATCGACGAACTTGGACCTGCACACACTCAAACAATTACTTTGCCCCCAACGGCGGGAGGTTGTCAATCTTCCCGGTCAGCTGAAAGCAAAGCGGTTAAAACGTATGGTGAAGTGGATGAAATATGGAAACGGACCAGCGAGCAAGTGATTGTGAAAAGCAAGTGAAAAGTGTTGTAATCAATGGAAAAATATGGACCGAGGGCCATGGGTTCACTAGTGGTGTCTCTCCATAAGATAAAATACTCATATGACGGGTAAACAAATTACAGCTAGACAATTGACAAGATTACGACACAAACTTAATCCAGCCAAATCAAAGAGTTCATGGTATTATTCATGTAGCCATCACGAAAAATAACAAATTCCGTCATCCAACTGCATCTTTGTCTAAAAAGTCCACCTAGGGATCGCTATCCAGCATGTCACCCATCGGTATTAAGTTGCAAGCAACAGAGAATTGCATTAAGTAAAGTTCACGATGTAAGCAATATTAATAATCACGAAGACATAAATACCGCTGTTTTACCCTTAGTAGCAACGGCGCACCCTCGGCTTTGCATGTTTCTATCACTTAAACGCTAGCACAAAAGAGGGCAAGAACCTACCATCTAGCATAAAAACTCTCTCTTGGAGATACAAGCAATCACTTGGCCAAAGTAACTATGCACATCGGAGAGCATGCAAGAACATAAATCAACATCTAAGAACCATGCACAATTTGATCATAAGTTACATAATCCATCGGATCCTAGCAAACACATCATATAGCATTATAATAATCGATCTTGATCATGTTAGGCAGCTCACAAGATCATAACCAATGAGGCACAAGGGAGAGAGACAACCATCTAGCTACTACCATGGACCCGTAGTCCAAGGTGGAACTACTCAAGCATCATCCTGGTGGAAGGCATGGCAATGAAGAGCCCTCCGGGATCGATCTCCCCTCCGGCAGGGTGCCGGGATCAGCTTCAGAATCACCCCAAATTAGGGTTTGAGTTGGCAGTGGCTTTGGGACGATTTCGTGGAAAATAATGGCCGCATCAACAAAATTAGGTTTAATGTGTTTTTATAGGCGTCGGAGATGCCGAGGGGGTGCCCAGGGGTAGGGCGGGTCCCACCCGTTGGTCCCCACCTGGCCACGACCAAGGGCCGTCCCTGGCCTCCAGGTGGCCCCCAAGGTCGCCCTCCGGACTCCGTCTTCGTCTTGGCGTATATAAATTCCCTGTAAATTTTGTGCAATTCCGAGAATATTTGCAGAAGAGAATTTTGTGAAATAGAAAACAGCAAAAAAACAGGGAACTGGCACTGGGTATCTTGTCAATAGGTTAGTTCATTAAAATGCCTAAAAATGATATAACATGATAGTAAAAAATATGTGACAATGACAGAAAACAAGCATGGATCAATAAAAAATTATAGATACGTTTGACACGTATCAGCATCCCCAAGCTTAACTCCTACTTGTCCTTGAGTAGGTAAGTGATAAAAAAATATTTTTATGAGACATGCTACCAATGTAATCTTGATCGAGATAGTAATGTACATCACATGATGTGAAATAAAGTGATCCAAAACAATTGTCTATAGTTGACATTAAGCAAACAATGATTAACACATACTCCCTCCGATCGCTATTGATTGTCGCAAGCTGTTGTATAAATTATACTTCCATAGCTCACATTCTACCTCAATCCTTTCTGACCGGATGGAGTACTAGTTATCAATGCTGCAAACTTTTCATGAATAAGTGCTTTGGAGACATGGAACCATACATAAGGTTTAGAAAGAAGAATTATAAATTATGTCTCTAATGTAAAGCATCAATCATTCTACAAAGCATCAAATAGTTATTCATGAAATAGTTAAGATCCAGTCAAGTGATCTAATTCACTTCCTTCCCACATCAGCTGTTTCGAAGTCTACTCACCTAGTGCAAACAAGAAGTGGTTTTTGGCACAATGAGGTAATGGCAAAGAGAATAATGATGGGGGTTTGGAAGGTTAAACAGAAAGGCTCAAATAGTGAAGAGGGTAACCATAAGACCAGAGGAAGTCTCATAGTTAACACTGTATGAGTAGTGATTGCCATGCAATGGATGCACATAGAGTTATAAGTGTATGAAAGCTCTCCAATAAAACTAGTGGGGGTGCATCCAACTTGCTTGCTCATGAAGACCTAGAGCTCACTTGAGGAGGCTCATCCTTGGAATATACAAGCCAAGTTATATAATGAAAAGATCCCCACATAGTTATGAAACTAAGACATATGAGAACTCTCTAAAACTGAAGTGTAGGTGCAAACAAAGGCACAAGTGTGGTATAAAAGGATGGTAGTGCTGCTCCCTCTCTCTTTTTTCTATTTTGTTTTATTTTTCGGTGGCCTCCATGGCTCTTCTAGATGTTCTCTCATTTGGCCTCTTTTGGACTCTCTTTTTTTCTTTTCCTTTTTTTCTATTTTTTCCTCACAGGTAGGAGCAACACTCTATATTACAAATGAATCATCACACTTTTGGTACTCATAACTCGTAAAGACTAAAACATGATGTATAAAAGAAAGCATGCATGATCGAGCGCAGCGTGGAAAAAATGTAGACCATGTGGCAAGCCACTCATCACACTAACTCAATGATCAAGAAATACTATATAGCAATGAAGAATGACACCAAGTCATGTAATGTAATGATGGATGTTGCATGGCAATGTATCTCGGAACGGCTATGGAAATATCGTGGTAAGTAGGTATGGTGGATGTTTTGAGAAAGATAATTGGCTTATGTGTAGGAGAACAAAAGAAGTCCTCCCACGAAGTTGGATGTACTGGCGAAGTATGCACCAAGTATCGATGTGAGAGAGGGCAGTGCACAGCACCGAAGAGGCTAGCAAAATATGGAGGTGGAAGTGCCAAAAACCAAAACTCAACAATTCATTCGTATATTGCAAACAACTAGCAGTTTCAGTGTTGCACAAGCGATTAAAAACATTCCAAGAGGGATCATGGAAGCGACACAAGGCCCCGTTGGCTTCCCCGACCTTTGCAGTAACCAAACATTAGGAACTACTTTTCAACTGAGCAAAATTCATGATACAAAAGCATTATTGACTTAGGATGTTTTAGTTAAGAAAGGCATGGATCCACACTCTACTAACATGTCTCCACTATTCAGTTTTAGCAAGGTTAAAAAACACATTTTCACCATTAGTTCAATTAATATCTCAAAACAATTGAAAAGTATCAAATTATCCACATAGTGATCTACAAGACTATGCAGGTTATTCTATTTCATACCACTACCACATGCACGACATTTTATTGTTCTAACACATCAACCAAGCAACCAAAACAACTCTCTAACAAATATAAGTGAAGAACAAGAGAGTTTAAACAACAACAACTAACAGCTCTTAACAAGATATAAGCGAAGCACAAGAGCTGACAAGAAAAAGAGTAGCTAAGAATACTCAACAAGATATAAGCGAAGCACAAGAGTATTCTAATGAAAAAGCGGAGGGTGTCTCTCTCCCACACAAGATAGCTAGGATCCGACAACTAAAGAAAGAGCAAACAAACAAAAATAACTGATGCTCCAAGAATAGCACGTAATATGTAAAGTGATAAAAACTTAGTTTCAACGGAGACGACATGATGGTTGTCGATGAAGAAGGGGGATGCCTTGGGCATCCTCAAGCTTAGACGCTTGAGTCTTCTTGAGCCTTGGGCATCCCTTGTGCTTTTGTCCATCGTTCAACTTCTTTCATCATCCTCTCTTGTGGAACTTAAAAACTCTCTTCACACAAAGCTTCTCATAAACTGATTAGAGGGTTAGTACTCATAAAATAAAATTCACTTGGGTTCCATAAAGACACATTGCAAAAACTTGATTTAACATTAGCTACTGTTACTAAGCCTCATCGTGGCACTTCCTTCCAAAAAAGTATCACAAATAATGCTCGTAAAGAGGCGAATGCAAAAAAAAAGGCAGAATCTGTAAAAAATAGAATAGTTTGTGAAGATCGAATTATCAGGCTTGCTTTTAAAACTTTGCAGAAAAAGATCACGTTCTGTGATTTTTCAACATTTTCTGTAACAGGCGCATAGAATCTGTTTCTGGACAGCAAATCAACACCTCGCACTTTTGATGCATTAGAGGCTATTTCTTGGCACAAAAACCAAAAGGAAAAAGATACAATGGAGTTGCTACAGAAACAATAACTCCATGACTCAAGAAATCAAAAATAAAAATTTGGTTGCCTCCCAACAAGCGCTTTTCTTTAACGCCTTTTAGCTAGGCTTAGTAATTTCAATGATGCTCTCATAAAAATAAGAGTTGAAACAAAAAGGAGCATCACGAAGCAAATAACAAACACATTTAAGTCTAACCCACTTCCTATGCATACGCATCTTGTAAGAAAAATAAATCATTGGAGCACAAAGTATAAAGCATAGGAAGGTGAAACAAGAGAAACTTTAAATCTTTCAGCATAGAGAGAGGTGTTTTAGTAAAATGACAGCTTCTCAAACCATATTTTCCTCTCTCAAAATAATTTTTAGTAGCATCATGAACAAAATCAACAATATAACTATCACATAAAGCATGCTTTTAATTATCTACAAGCAAATGATTTATGTTCATCTCCAAAATAGTGGGATCAAACCCACTGTCAGCAGCCTTATCATATAACATAGGACCATCATCAAGAGCGTTATCATATAAACTTTCTAAGCACAACTCTTCATAAACATGCATCTCAATGGTAGAAATAAATAAAGGATTATCATAAGATTTATCAATATAGCATAGATTATCACACAGCAAAATGATTTTTCGCAGTTTCATCAAAAAGGGATATTTCAAAAGAATTCATAGGATCACAACAATCATCAAATAATGTATGAGTTAAAGATTTACTCTCGTTAGAAGGTAGGAATGGATAGCTACTCCATTCTTCCTCCTTTTGTTCGTCACTCTCCTCCTCTTTTTCATCCAATGGGCTTCCCGTTTCAGCAATTTCTTCTTCCATAGGTTCCTGCAAAGCATCGGTCTCTCCTTTTGTAGGGGAGACTTTCTTAATATATTCAGTAATATAATAATTATTATTGAAATTATCAAAGCAATATTTAAATGTAGTAAAGTTCTCAGCTTTATAATGAGCATTATCAATTTTCTCAAGCAAAGAAGCAATTTCATAGGCACCCTTAAAAGCAACAAACTCTTCAATTTGTTCAACATCAAAGAAATCAAAGTTTTCCGTAGCATACGAAGCTAAGATTTTTCATTTTCATTGTCTTGACATTGGAAAGGGAGGTGTGGAGTGCGCCTCCCACAAAAACATTTTATATCATAGAGGAAACTTATATTTTCAGCATACAATTTCACTTTCTTCAGAAAATTCCAAAGTTGTTTCCCTTTTTGAGACAAGCGGTGTTCCTTATAGTATTTTTGTTGATCTTCTGTGAAGCCACAACAAGATCTAGTTTCAAAGAAAATAGACATTGATAACAAGTAAAGAACTAGGCATACTAACAAAACAGGAATAAAGGCTACGCTAATTTTTTGTGTTTTAAATTTTTTAAGCAGGCAAACAAGCAAAACAAGAAATAAACTAAGAAAGACAAAAGCAAAGTAAAAGATTGAGAGCATGAGACTCCCCTTGCTGCAGCTCCAAAGTCCACGACAATGGCGCCAGAAAACTGCTTGATGATTGGTGATGATGGTGTTGGTGGTACCCCAAGCGAAGGTTTTGGATGTAGCAAGTAGCAGTTTTCCCTCAGGGAAGAACCAAGGCTTAATCGAACCAGTAGGACTTTGAAATCAACAACGCGGTGCTCGTCAACGATCTTCGGTGCATAATCATCGACGAAAGTGGACCAGCACACACTCAAAGAATTACTTTGCCCCCAACGGCAGAAAAGTTGTCAATCTTCTCGGTCTGCTGAAAGCAAAGCGGTTAAAACGTATGGTGAAGTGGATGAAATATGGAAACATACCAGCGAGCAAGTGATTGTGAAAAGCAAGTGAAAAGTGTTGTAATCAATGGAAAAATATGGACCAGGGGCCATGGGTTCACTAGTGGTGTCTCTTCATAAGATAAAATACTCATATGACGGGTAAACAAATTACAGCTAGGCAATTGACAAGATTATGACACAAACTTAATCTATACAAATCAAAGATTTCATGGTACTATTCATGTAGGCATCACGAAAAATAACAAAGTCCGTCATCCAACTGCATCATTGTCTAAAAAGTCCACCTAGGGATCGCTATCCAGCATGCCACCCATCGGTATTAAGTTGCAAGCAACAGAGAATTGCATTAAGTAAAGTTCATGATGTAAGCAATATTTATAATCACGAAGACATAAATACTGTTGTTTTACCCTTAGTAGCAATGGCACAGCCTCGGCTTTGCATGTTTCTGTCACTCAAACGCTAGCACAAAAGGGGGCGAGAACCTACCATCTAGCATAAATACTCTCTCTTGGAGATACAAGCAATCACTTGGCCGAAGTAACTACGCACATCGGAGAGCATGTAAGAACATAAATCAACATATAAGAACCATACAATCTGATCATAACGTCATAATCCATTGGATCCTAGCAAACACATCATATAGCATTACAATAATCGATCTTGATCATGTTAGGCAGCTCACAAGATCATAAACAATGAGGCACAAGGGAGATAGACAACCATCTAGCTACTACGATGGAGGAATGGACCCGTAGTCCAAGGTGGAACTACTCACGCATCATCCCGGTGGAAGGCATGGCGATGAAGAGCCCTCCGGGATCGATCTCCCCTCCGGCAGGGTGCCGGGATCAGCTTCCGAATCACCCCGAATTAGGGTTTGAGTTGGCGGCGACGGCGGGATGATTTCGTGGAAAATAATGGCCGCCTCGACAAAATTAGGTTTAATGTGTTTTATATGCATCGGAGGGGGCGTGGGGGTGCCCAGGGGCAGGGGTGGGTCCCACCCACGGGTCCCCACCTGGCAGCGGCCAGGGGCCATCCCTGGCCTCCAGGTGGCCCCCGAGGTCGCCCTCCGGACTCCGTCTTCGTATTGGACTATAAAAATTCCCCGTAAATTTTCGTGCAATTCCGAGAATATTTCCAGAAGAGAATTTTCTGAAATAGAAAACAGCAAAAAAAAGGGAACTTGCACTTGGCATCTTGTCAATAGGTTAGTTCAATAAAATGCCTAAAAATGATATAACATGGTAGTAAAAACATGTGACAATGACATGAAACAAACATGGATCAATCAAAAATTATAGATACCATCTAGCTACTACGATGGAGGAATGGACCCGTAGTCCAAGGTGGAACTACTCACGCATCATCCCGGTGGAAGGCATGGCGATGAAGAGCCCTCCGGGATCGATCTCCCCTCCGGCAGTGTGCCGGGATCAGCTTCAGAATCACCCCGAATTAGGGTTTGAGTTGGCGGCGGCGTCGGGATGATTTCGTGGAAAATAATGGCCGCCTCGACAAAATTAGGTTTAATGTGTTTTATATGCATCGGAGGGGGCGTGGGGGTGCCCAGGGGCAGGGGTGGGTCCCACCCGCGGGTCCCCACCTGGCAGCGGCCAGGGGCCATCCCTGGCCTCCAGGTGGCCCCCGAGGTCGCCCTCCGGACTCCGTCTTCGTATTGGACTATAAAAATTCCCCGTAAATTTTCGTGCAATTCCGAGAATATTTCTAGAAGAGAATTTTCTGAAATAGAAAACAGCAAAAAAAAGGGAACTTGCACTTGGCATCTTGTCAATAGGTTAGTTCAATAAAATGCCTAAAAATGATATAACATGGTAGTAAAAACATGTGACAATGACATGAAACAAACATGGATCAATCAAAAATTATAGATACGTTTGATACGTATCAGTTCGCCATTGCCAGGGCTGGAGATTGTACATTTGTACTATAGATTGGGGAACGAGCGAGGAAGGAGATGGAGAGGCAGGGCAGTACGTGTCAATCCCAAAAGGTATGACGGTGATTTCTTTTTTCTATTTAACTACCCAGACTTTCCGGACCGGTAAGATTTTATTCGCATTTAATTTGTCCTTGGGCCGCCAGATTTGATGTGGTTTCCTTTTTAGCAGATCAAGGCACCATTTCTTCCTATGGCCCAATTTCTTATAGCCCAAGCTGCGAAGCCCAATAGTGCATTTAGAGGATAGTTGACCATGGCCCAAACATCTATTGCAATTCTTATTTTGGTTATATTTGGAGACACAAGTATCACACTTTCAGCCAAAGATCTGGTAGTCATCACATATGCCTGGACAATTTTCTATCCGGTGATCACGTAAGCTACAACGCCCACAACGGCCCAAAGATTTGAATATCATATTAGTAGGCGGGAGAATAGGGAGATTCAACTCAAGTGCGTCAATAATTTGTTTGTCCAAGTATCTCGCTTGACAAAGATCCAAGATATGATCCAGCGTGATCTTTGGGATATCAGTGCAGAATTTTTCAAAAAAAATCCCAAAAAATATTTTTTCAGAGTTGCATGTATGATCCAAAATAATTGGATCCTTGAAACTCCCAAAGCTTACACAAGCAGACTTATCCATCGTGCAACTAGAATGCAAATATGAATCTGGCATGAACAAACCAAATTTTGAGAATTCAGCAGAGGAGTTTGGGTCAGAAGACCTAAGAGCACTTTCTTTAAGAAAATTCAGATTAGGACGAAGATTAGTAGGACTCCTCTAAGAAACTTCGAGATTTTGAATACTAGATCGCCAACCCTTAATAAGAGAATTCTTGGAACCCGAACTAGCAGGCAATTCTCCCTGTCCTTCAAAATCACAGACAAAATCAGGCCAAGCTCTGTCCTTCAAACCATAGATGAAGTGACCCACTTTATTGGAAGCAACAGAGAATCAAAAACAATGATCACCCAATTGGAAAACCCTAAAACCCGATATGTATCCACCAATACAACTTTGCAAGGCAAGACCAACTGAATCTTCATTGTGATCGAACGAGGCTGAGGAGAAGGAGACCACCAAAAAGAATTCCTTGGCAGACGGGAAGGAAGAAAAATGTATTGTGGATCCAAAGCGACGCCGCACTTGATTAGCCAGCGCCTCACCAGGCGAGAAGCCCCAATGCAGGAGGGCATCCATGGCCTCCAAGATCTAGAATCCATTGGAGGTGGCTAGGTGGGTGGGGGAGGGGAGGCAGACGCAAGGTGGGAGAGAGACCCATCGTACAACCAATACCTTTTCAATGTTTTCTTTATCGTTTGTATATTTTTTACTCCTATTATTATTGTTTTCATGTATTTTCATGGCTCCATGGATATCCATGGATAATTGGATATCCACGGGGCATGGATACGGAGGGTATATTCTGAACACGGATAGGTTCATGGGTGGGCAATGTAAGTACGTATGGATACGCGCATGGATTTGGGGAGCTCTGCCCGCCCAAACCCGCCCCATTGCCATCCAGCGTGGGGGCTGAAAGGGGGTACTTACTCAGACATGAGAATACCGCCACCACCTCGCCGTCCTCGCCAAGACAACTTAACCTAAAAAAGAAGTAGGACACTCTCTCGCCAACCAGCGTGGAGCCAAATTGCACACATCTCCAAATGCCACGAAGGCATCCGGATCTGGAGCAGACTAGTAAGCATGCCGACAGGAGGGCACGGCTCCAGATCGCCTCCAAAGACGCGTCCGGTGGATAGGTTTTGTGGAGGAGAGGACTTGTTGCAAAGGAAGTTGTGTATATTTTATATTTTATATAAAACATTTTTTCGGTATTTTGTAATCATGCTTCTTTACAACTAGTTACCATGTCAGTTTGACAAGTGTACATGTTTGTAGGCTTGGCAATAATCTCTTTTTGTGTTATATGGGCTTGGGCCGAAACAGATAAAGGCAGAAACGGATATATTCACTCTTCTAATGGGCCAGACAATAGCAATCTGCTCTCCCCTCTCAACATAAAAAACTGTCACTGCTCTTTTTTTTTGTTCTTTTTTGCGGTTACGGATTAAGTTGGTTGCTCGCTAGGGCTGCACTCTAACTTTCCCTATGGCCCATATTCGTTTGGGCTGATCGATGGTGAACGAGGTGTCCTACAAATTGTCGTGATTGGACTACCGATAAGATGAGTTCCCCATGTACTCCCTTAGTTCCTAAATATAACATGTTTTAGTCTTTTCTGATCACATATGTAACTAGACTTGTTTTAATGTAAGAGCAACTCCAGCCGTCCCCCGATAGCCCCCCCAGGACCGGATTTGGCCCAAAATTTATCCGGCGTACCCAGACCGAACCCAGCGCGCTGGGTTCGGCCTGGGGGCGCCGGCATAAGGGAAAAGTCGCGCGGGCCAGCCCTGTCGGCGAGACAACACTGATTTCCGCCCGTTTTTTCGGCTCCCTCCATTTCTCCCTCTCCATATCCCGTAGCTCCCGCCATTTCCCTCCGCGCGTCCCAGAATCACCGGCGGCAAAAATGGCGCCGAAGAAATTCAACAACCCATGAGCCATTGGCGAAGAACCACCGGCGGCGAAGCGGACGGGGGCGACCGCCGGGAGGGGGAGGGGGAGGGGGTGGCCGGAGGGCGTGAGCAACAAAGAGTAGGCAGAGGAACTCGGTCAAAGGAAGACGATGACCGCCGACCGCAAGGCAAGGGGCGACAGGGAGAGGGCCAAGGAGGCGGAGGAGGCGCTGGAGGAACGACGAGCGGCGGTCTCGGCGGCGGCCGAGCGGGGAAAACCGTGCTTTCCTGCGCCGTCGCCTGTGTTTGCGCCACACGGCCTCTATTTGCCGCCCGGCGCTTGGGGAACACAAGGAAGCCAAGCAAGCGTGGCGTCACCGTCACCGTCGGCCTTCTCGCTGTCGCCCTCCGCCTTCTCGCCGGCGTTGCCGACCACACCCCACTGGAGGGGCTCGCCCGAGTACGGAGACGGCGAC
This sequence comes from Puccinellia tenuiflora, assembly GCA_012064385.1. NCBI lineage: Eukaryota > Viridiplantae > Streptophyta > Magnoliopsida > Poales > Poaceae > Puccinellia > Puccinellia tenuiflora. The sequence continues at coordinate 625,568 of QRDG01000021.1, read as the reverse complement.
CCGCATAGCGGATTCAACCCCAACATCGCCTTCCCGCGTGGCCCTTCCTCACTGAGCGCCGGAACGAGCCTCCCTTATGGGGGCTCGTCTGCCTGTGCAAGCTCGCCGGACATGCCCTACCGTGGCCCTCTATTCCCCCCTCCGGTGAATCCGGTCGAGGTCAGCGGCGGCGCCCACAACGTGTTCGGCCAAATGCCCGGTGACGACTCACAGGATGCCTGCATGGACGACATCATCGCGTCCGGTTCAGCGGCGACGGCGTCGTACCCGCGGGGAGAAGATGAGGCTGAAGATGATTTCACCGAGGGAGAGTTCACCGGGGAGGAGGAAGAGTACGTCGGCTTCGAGGAGGAAGAAGAACAGCATGTCGCCGCGGTCAAGGGGAAGAAAAAGAAGAAGGCTGCCGCCGACAAAGCCGAACCTCGCATCAAGTGGAGCTCCAAAGAAGATGAGTGCCTGGCCGAAGCCTGGAAGACGGTGAACACTGACCCAATTACCGGCGCGAATCAGAATTCGGACAACTATTGGAAGAGGGTCAAGAGATCGTTCGACGAGCGCAAGCTTTGCGACCCCGAGTTCAAGACAATTTACATGGAGCGCGGCGAGAAAGCGATGGCGAACCACTGGGTGATCGTCCAGACGACCTGCAGCAAATGGCACGGGATCGTCGAGGAGGTCGACCGTCGCCCGGAGAGCGGCGCCGACGTCAAGCGTCAGGTAACCCCGTTTCGGTTGTCCATGGATTGTGTGCCCGTCTTCGGCTGACATATTTGTCTTTTGTTGCGCCGACAGATGATCCGGATGTTCGAGCTGTACCGGCAGGACAACAAAGGCGCCGAATTCAAGTTCGTCCATGTGTTCACCAGGATCAAGAAGTGCGAAAAGTGGGCCGAGGTTCGGCTGAACCTCGGCAAGGGGAAAGAACCCTACAACCCCGATGCACCAGGAACGGCAGCCTCGGATGGACGCCCAGAAGGGAACAAGAAGGCGAAGGCGGCGAATGCGATTGGACCGGCGACAAAAAGGCTGCACACGTCGATCGAGAAGTGTACCGCCGACGCTAAGGCTCATGTCGTCCAGAGGGAGGTCAAGTGCGAGGCGAGGTGGACACAGATGATGGAGAAACATGACATGAAGATCGAGCTCCTCAAGACCAACGTCACGGCCAAGAACAGGAACACGGACCTGGCGTTCCTCATGAGCGCCGACCCGGCGACGATGGACGACAAGGTCAAGGCGTGGTACATGAACCAGCGCGACCTCATCCTGAACGAGATACCAGCACCGACACCGACACCGACTCCGACCCCGACCCCGACGCCGACGCCGAGTCCGCCAACAGAAGGCTCTACCACGAAATCGACGCCGAGCTCCGTCGCCACGCCAAATTGTGCACCACCATCGGCTGCCCCCGTTGTGGTGCAAGTGGAGGACGACGAGCCGGCTGTTTGAGTTTGACGGCCGATTTGGTCGCTTTTGATCGCAGAACTGTGTTTTTTCTCGCCAAACTTTGCGGAACTTGATCGCCGAATTGTGGCTGGATCCGGACTTGTGTCGCCGATTTTGTAGCGGGAGCATGCTTGTAGTGCCCCGATCCCAGAGATATACAGTGAAACGTTGTGCAACCGGTCATGCTACACAATCGAGGGTTACTGGGTTTACCAATCCCAGGCCAAAACACATTGGCAGGCGTGCTCGAAATACATCATCGGCACACAACACCTCGATCATGCCATAAGCTCAGACATCGCTTTCACGTATAGCTAAGAGACCAAGACTGCAGAACAACTGGCTCATCACAAACTCTACGACACAAGAGATCATAGTTCCACTCATATATGATAGCAAATATGACAATCAGAGGTCGCAGACCCATCATTACATCAAGCGGAAAGCAAATATGGTTGTCTAACAACAAGATCCAAATTATGGCCTAAGAGGCCTACAATAACATATCCCAGCCAGCTTGTTCCGATACGTCCCAAGCTGCCACCTGGGAACCCCAGACTACTCGTCGAAGTCAACGTAGAACCCACCTTCCAGTTCGGTGGCGTCCTCCTCTGAAACAAATAATAATCAACAAAGCAAGGCTGAGTACGACGTACTCGCAAGAATTAGTAGGGCGATATAGGCCCGATGCTGTTTGGCTACAAAGCTGTAAGGTAGTTGTTTTGCATAAAGCTGGTTTTTCCTCCCGAAGACTAGGACTCATGGCATCGTCTAATCAGAAGGTTTTCATAAGGGGATAAGAGAGTAACACTTTTCTCTTCGGTTCACCGGGAACCTATAGTATTCAGAAACACCACTTATCTCCACCAAGGCACTCCCTCGAATCTCCCTCGAGGAAATGAACCTTTTATCACAGGTTGATTATGCAACCTTTAGCTGCCATTTAATTAAAGGTTCAGGTTCTCTATGATCTCACCTATCTCACCAAGATTTGTCCATAACCGTGGACACGGCTTTTCGAAAAGATTAAACCCTGCAGGGGTGTACTGTTTTTACCATTGGTACCGTCCGACCCCTTGCCTGATCATTTAGCTCTCTTCCGGGGAAAGCCGGCAGGGCAGGCGCGGTTAAACCTTTACAAAGCATGAGACTATCCAAGGGTCATCGTGACGACAGGACAAGTTCAGCGCCTATTTCAACACCCTGCCCCATCGCCACTCCTATCACCTCCATCATCATCACCATCATCATCATCACCGGCCACACACCCGCAAATGGAAAGCGCAAACTAGAGGACCCTTGGATACGCCCGCACTAATTATTCGGTTAGTAAGGAGCCCATACTCCCACCTTTGGAAGCACGCTCGGTTCTTGGTTCAAGCGATAAGAACTCACACCTAGGCGGCCAGAATGAGACAAAACACCAACGACCTTGTTGGCAACTCATCCAAGCCTTTTATCAAATTAATTATTGACACAAGTTTCCACCACGGTCCAAGCATTCCATCCACTTCACAAGTATGGAAATAATCAACGGACAACTTAAGCATTCGACTAAGCATGGCTAAGCATATCTAAGCATGACATACAACAGATATGGATTATCTCAGGCCAACACTTCAACCTATGGTTAATAGGAGGGAAAACAGGTAATGGTTCAGGGAGCATGCAAGTGATAGGATATTCTCTACACTGACCAAAAGTTGTCACCAGAATCGAATGCAATATTATGGTGGATAAAATACTTGTAATAATAGGATGAGATATGCCAAGAAGGTTAGGTTAGCTCTTGCCTTGCTGGTAGTACTGGTCGCGCTGGTTGTCAAGGTATTGTGGTGGAACCTCGACTCCTGAATCTACCGAAACACAAACAATACAGGAAAGGAAATAAATAACACGAATACAAGGTGCAATGCACAATCATGATGAGATGGTCAAATTATGCATTGAAATCATATTGGACATGTCCCACAAGTTAAATGGAACCCCTAATTAAATATCACAATTAACGGGTTAAAACTCCATCTTTAACTTAGTGGTTTGCGTTATTTACCAAAATGTCCAGTACTGAAATATGGGTCCTAAATGCATGAAATGACATTATTAGATAGGTATTGTCCTACTGATCATTTTGGTACCTTGTTTGCATTTTTCCGATTAACGGTGAAGAAATGGTGATTTAAACGGTTATGCGATTTAAATCATTTTAACCAATTCGAAATTAACATCAAAGGAAAATTTATTTGCATGCTGTGATATTAACATAGATAGATAGCATTTGCTTTGCTGGTCATTTTGGTATATTATTTGCAATTTTTGAATTAATATCCACCAAGCTTTGATATTTTCAATATAGGATTTAAATCTGCCATTTTAGTAATTTATGTAAATAGCACTAAAATTTAATTCTCCATTTCTCTCAAATGGCATAAAGTGGTAGTCCATTGTTTACTGAACATTTTGAGAGCTTAAACACAATTTTTGAGTGGGTAGAACTCAAGTTATGAAATTTACAAAATCCACCTTATTTCTGCCATTTCTGTTTTTATTAATTCCTGGCAATTTATTTTGGTCAATTAATTCTACCAAGGGTACTAACAGGTAGACATTTTATCCCTGAGCAAAATGACATATTATTTGCATTTTTTGGACTTGTGGTTCAAAAGTTATCAAATTTCAAAGTTCATATTCATTTTCTGCCAGTTATTTGAATTTCCAGAAAACAGCCGGAACAATTTGTACCCAGGTTGGGCTAGCTACGGCGGCTGACGGGCGGGGCCAGAGCCACGCCAGCGTCCACGTCGGCCGAAGGGCCACTGGCAGGTTTGACTGGCGTGGGGACGCCACGACCGGCGCGGCGCGGCACGGTGACCGGCGGCAAGTCGAGGACGCATCCATCGATTGCGTGCGGTAGGGATCCAGAACGGGGCCGCATTGCGTGCAGCGCGGAGAGGGGAACTGGGTGGCGGCGTTAGGGACCCTATGGTCGCCGGAAAGGTCACCGGCGACGAGCTACGGCGGAGGCATCGGTTCGGTCTACGGCGAATCGGCGGACCAGAGGGGGAGGAAGAGGAAGGAGAGGTCCGGGAGAACCGTGAGCTCACCCTGAGCGCGTGGGTGTGCTCGGTGGAGGCGGAGGAGCTCGGACTGCGCCGGATTCGAGCTCGGACGGCGGCGGACGGCAGCGGTGGAGACGGTTTGATTTGCGCGAACGGCGGCGTCCTAGCACGCAGGGCTCGGGGAGGAGGTAGAGGGAGACGAGGCGGTGACGACGGCCTGCTTCAATCTGCTTCGGGCGGTCTCCAACGTCGGCGGCGAGCGGCGGCGGTTCGGTCAGTTGGCATCCATACTCCGCTCGATCTAGGGTTGCTGCACTGGGGGGAAAAGGAGGGGAGAGAGAGAGCACGTCGAGGGGAGCCTCCTTATCCTCCATGGGGGGCCAGGGAGCGAGGGGGGAGCTGTGGAGAGGCCACGGCGGCAAGATGGCACGGCCATGGTGCCAGGGTTTCCCCTGTCGCCACAGTGATGATGCTGCTGACAGTGGGGACCCACTGTCAGAGATCTCTCCTTTTTCCAATTTCTTTAATTCCAGCAAAGTTTAGGCATTTAATTGAGGCCCTTAATTAGTTTTAAAAATTCTGGAAAAATTCACAGAGCCATAATATATTATTTTGAACCTGTGATAAAATTTGCAGCCCATTTGGAATTTATCTCATGGGGTAACATTTCAGAAATTGCCCTCTTGCATTTTAGGGCTTTATTCCAAAATTTGCATTTGCCATTGCATTTAAATTTGGCAACAATTATATTTGTGGTTGTAGGAACTACCTGGACAAATATGAGAATTTAATTTGAGAGTTTGTTCAGCATTCACATTATCATATTTGGTTTCTTATTTGTTGCCTCCTTATTATTTCATGTGAAGCAAATATGAATGATGGATGCCATGATGCAAATGAGATGCAAAAAGTGAAAAATTTACTCATATTTTTTGGTACCAAAAGTGGGGCTGTTACAACTCTACCCCCCTTACAGGAATCTCGTCCCGAGATTCTAGGCTTGAGTGAAGAAGGCGGGGTATTCCTGACGAAGACTAGTTTCACGTTCCCAGGTTGCTTCGTCTTCAGAATGGTTAGACCACTGGATTTTGAGGAACTTGATGGATTTATTACGAGTCTTCCTTTCCGCTTCATCCAAGATGTGGACCGGATGCTCGTGGTAAGTCAGATCCTCCTGAATATCCAACTCTTCATGATTAACCCCACGAATAGGATCTTTGAAGCAGCGACGGAGTTGAGAGACATGAAACACATCATGCACATCCGGGAAATTTTCTGGGAGCTCGAGTTGATAGGAGAGATCACCTCGCTTACCCAGGACAGTGAAAGGACCAACAAAATGAGGTGCGAATTTTCCCTTGATCCCGAAACGGCGAACGCCTCGGAGGGGAGAGACTCGAAGATAGGCTTTGTCACCAATTTCATAGTGAACTTCCTGATGATGCTTATCATAGTAGCTCTTCTGCCTGGACTGGGCAATATTGAGATTTTCTCGAATGATGCGGACTTTCGCTTCAGCCTCATTGATCACATCAGGACCGAAGAGTGGCCTCTCTCCGGTTTCAGACCAATTTAGCGGAGTCCGACATTTGCGTCCATAGAGAACCTCAAATGGGGCCATCTGCAGACTAGCTTGATAACTGTTGTTGTAGGAGAACTCGGCGAAGGGAAGATATTTTTCCCAACCTTTTCCGAAGGAGATGACACATGCCCGAAGCATGTCCTCCAGAACTTGGTTGACCCTTTCAGTTTGGCCATCGGTTTGAGGATGATAAGCTGTACTGAAATTGAGACGGGTTCCCATAGCAGTTTGGAAACTTCGCCAAAATCTGGATACGAACAGACTTCCCCGATCAGAGATAATCCTTAACGGAACTCCATGCAACGGAACAATCCGGGTTGCATATAACTCCGCAAGATGACTGGCATTGATATCCTCACGGACGGGAAGAAAATGGGCGACCTTGGATAGGCGATCGATGACTACCCAAATTGCATTATTTCCCTTCTTAGACCGGGGAAATCCCGTGATGAAGTCCATGCCAACTTCATCCCACTTCCACTCTGGAATGGCTATAGGGCGAAGAGTACCGGCTGGCCTTTGATGTTCAGCCTTCACGCGGCGACAGACGTCGCATTCAGCGACATACTCGGCAATCTCTCGCTTCATGCAAGACCACCAGAACTGAGGGCGGAGATCTTGGTACATCTTGGTGCTACCCGGATGAATAGAGATGGGTGACTCATGAGCTTTGGAAAGGATCAACTCTTTTGTGTTCCCACTCTTGGGCACCACCAGACGGGTACCAAAATAGACAACACCGTTGTCATCAACAGAAAAACAGCTAGCCTTCCCACTAGCGATCTTCTCTTTGATTTTGAGGATCTCAGCATCCTGCTGTTGGGCTGCCTTGATCTCGTCCTCAAGAGTGGACTGGATTTCTAAGTTGGCCAAATATCCGGAGGGAACAATCTCCAGATTCAGATGTGCGAATTCTTCATGAAGAGCAGGTTGAGCCCTTTCGACCATCAGGGTATTGCAATAAGACTTGCGGCTCAGGGCATCTGCCACGACGTTGGCCTTGCCAGGCTGATAGTTGAGGGTCACATCATAGTCCTTGATTAACTCCAACCATCTTCTCTGTCGAAGGTTCAGATCCGGTTGAGTGAAAAGGTACTTCAGACTTTGATGATCAGAGAAGATCTCGCAACGGTTACCCAACAGGTAGGGCCTCCATTGCTTTAGAGCATGAACCACAACAGCAAGCTCTAAATCATGAGTTGGATAGTTTTGCTCATGTGGTTTGAGTTGACGGGAAGCATAGGAGACGACATGGCCTTCTTGCATCAAAACACAACCCAAGCCTTGGAGTGATGCATCACAATAGACGACAAAGTCTTTATCGGTGTCTGGAAGGACAAGTACAGGAGTGGTAGTGAGTTTTACTTTTAGGGTTTGGAAGCTCTCTTCCGCTTTGTCCGTCCAGACGAACTTTTTATCCTTCTTGAGAAGGTCGGTCAAGGCTTTGGCTATCTTGGAGAAACCTTCGATGAATCGGCGGTAGTAACCCGCTAACCCAAGGAAGCTGCGGATGTCTTTGACAGACTTTGGGGTAGGCCAATCCAGAATTGACTGAATCTTGTCAGGTATAACAGACACTCCGTAAGCTGACACCACATGACCTAGGAAGAAGATTTCCTTTAGCCAGAACTCACACTTGGAGAACTTAGCGTAGAGGCGATGTTCGCGGAGCTTGGTCAGAACTAGGCGAAGATGCTCATCATGCTCTTCGTCGGTTTTGGAATAGACGAGGATATCATCAATGTAGATGATGACGAACTTGTCGAGGTACTCATGGAAGATTGAGTTCATAAGCCTCATGAAGGTAGCTGGAGCATTGGTGAGACCAAATGACATGATGGTATACTCATACAACCCATAGCGGGTAGTGAAGGCCGTTTTTGGAATATCCTCCTTCCTGATTTTGATCTGATGGTAGCCTGACCGCAGATCCATCTTGGAGAATACAGTTGCGCCCGCTAGCTGATCGAAGAGATCATTCATCCGGGGAATAGGATACTTATTTTTGATGGTTACCGCATTCAGAGGGCGATAATCAACAACCAGACGAGTAACATTGGTATCCCTCTTCTTGACAAAGATGACGGGGCAACCCCAGGGGGAACTACTAGGCCGAATGAATTCCTTTTCCAACAGTTCATCTAGTTGCTTCTTCAGTTCAGTCAACTCTTCTGTCGGCATTCGGTACGGCCTTTTGGAAATCGGGGCAGTCCCGGGAACCAGTTCGATAACAAACTCCACAGTTCGATCGGGCGGCATGCCAGGCAATTCTTCAGGGAAGACGTCGGGAAAGTCACACACCACACCTATCTCATGCATTTCAGGCGGGTTGATGCCTTCCATAAAGTAGAGGCTGATCTCCGGAGAGAGAGGAGCGGTAGCGGTTGGAATTTTGGAGTGAGGGGATAGGTAAGTCACTGGTCCGAAGGTTGGGTGGACCACTGTGACAGACTTGGCAGCACAATTTAAGTTAGCCTGGTATTTGACTAGCCAGTCCATACCCAGAATAACATCTATACCAACTGACTTCAGGGCTATCAAACTGGAAGGGAAAAGGACATCTTCCTAAGCATATCTGGACTTCCGGAGTAATCCAGTCAGTTAGCCAACTAGATCCCGGTGTTTTAACTTTTAGAGGGGAGTTCATGTTCAAGAACGCTATTTGGTGGCTAACTGCGAAAGCTATGGATATGAATGAATGTGATGCACCAGAATCAAACAAGACCGTAGCTGGATATCCATTAATTTGGAGCTCACCCATAAGAACACCGGGGTCCTCTTCAGCGGCTTCAGCAGAGACGTGGGTCAGACGACCACGGTTAACAGTCGCAGCCTTGGCAACGGGTGTGGAAGGTGCTGGTGCAGGTGTAGAGCCCCTGGCCTTCTGAGGACACTCACTTGAGTAGTGACCCGGCTGACCACAGGCGTAGCAAGTGAGTCCCGGCGGTGCAGCCGGACGAGGACGGAACCCACTTCCAGCCGCACCCACGGTCGAAGTAGCTGGGCGAGGCGGAGGTGGCCTGTGTCCTGTAGGCTTGGGCACGAGCACGGGGCACCGAGCTGAACGGCACGAATACCCTGCGCTTCTTGGCTTCGGAAGAAGAGGAGCCCTGGTTGTCCACTGGAGCTGACTTCCTGGAAGACTCTAGCTCCTTCCTACCTTGCTCCAGAGTGAGAGCCTAGTTGTACAGATCCTGGAAGGACGGGAACCTGAAGGGCAACAGCTCATAACGAAGCTGCGGATTCAGTCCCTTGCGGAACAGATATTGCCGGTCCTCATCATTGGTCACATCTCGAGGGGCGTAGCGAGACAGGTGATTGAACTCCCTCCCATAAGCTTGGAGATCCATCCGTCCCTGGATCAGATTCAGGAACTCTCTTCTCTTCAAGTCCATGACTGGCTTGGGGATGTAAGCCGTACGGAAGGCAGTGCGGAATTCCTCCCAGGTGAACACATGATCAGCAGCAGTCATTGCCACATGGCTTTCCCACCAAGAGCCAGCGGCTCCCATCAGAAGGTAGGTTGCAAAGTTCACTTGTTCCGCAGCCGGAACATGTAGCGCTGTAAACTTGCGCTCCAGGGCACGCAGCCAATCATCAGCATCCAACGGCTCCTTGGCAAAAGCGAAGGTGGGAGGCTGGGACTTCAGGAAGTCATTGAGATTGTTACATTCAGTATTTCTCCGAGCCCCCTGCTGCACTAACTGCGCGAGAAGATTCTCATTGCGCAGACGACCCTCTTCGATGATCATCAGTACCTCCGCCATAGTGGGTGGCGGCGGTAGCTCAGGGTTGCTTTGCTCACCACGACGGGTGGGAGCCATTCTGGAGATATGAACAAGGACACAGTTAGTATCCATCCCAGAATAAGCGACCACGGACAGCAACAATTTAGCAGGAGTGAGCAAGGAAGAACATATATCATTGCATCAACATGACAGGAAAATAATTGAACTTAGCAGACATTAGCCAGTCGGAATAAAACCCATTAAGTGATTCAAGTACAAGCTCACAAGCTTTTAGTACGCATTACACGAATGGGAAAAATGGATGATACAAGTCATTAGGTTCGATACAACAAATCTAACTCGAAAGGAAACCACTACAGATAGTGGGTATCTTGCTCATCACGCAGGAAGGCAAAGATACGATACAAGGTACCCGCAAACACCGGTCTCCTAGAAGTACTGAGCACTCTCCGGGAGACGCACAGAGCGAGTGCGGAAACGGCGTGCACTTGCTGGCTGGTCAACATACGGCGGCGTGTGGACGTCGCCCCCGGCCGCTCGAGCAGGTCCTCGTGGTGGAATGGTGCCACCCACTCTTGGGCTGCTCATGTAGTTGGGCAGCTCCATCGGTAGCGGCGAGAGGAGATCTGGGGAAACTATCCCGGCATGGACATATGGCTCCAAAGCCCTCAGAGTGCTCCGGTGACTATCACGGGCAGCCACCGTGTATAGGTACCACTGACGGGCACGAAGGTCCGACGCCCTGACCATCTCGATAAGAGCTCGGTGACCGTGGTCTGGTTCGGTCGCTGGGTCTGAGTACCTAGCAACGTAGCAGCCCTCTAGACCGGCCTCAGCAACAGGAAAGTGGTAAAACTCAGACATCGGGTTGTCCAAGTAGTCGCAGTCTCCGCGGTACACGGAGAGGCCGTTGAACGCAGCCTCCTGAACAGCCTGCTCCACGGTCATGCCCACACCGACACTCTGGTGCTGGACTCCGTCTCCATCCGGAGTCAGGACACGGGCCTCGCAGAAGAATTGCCCCTGTCCATACGGCATGTGCTCCTCGTACACGAAGTACTCAGGGTACCAAGGGCAACCCTGGCTGGCTAAGGCCGCAGCAAACAAGGCGGGAAACCCGCGGACACCCTCACAGCGAGTCAGACGGACAACAAGTCCCGAACGCGTCATCTGTAGCAATAACAGAACAGTTCAACAGTTAGGAACGGAAATGATACTCATGAATTAATCTAGACGGTAAGAACCCAACCCCGATGAATCTTAACTTTGACCCAACTTTAAGACAAAATAGAGGTAAGGTGACTCAGAGTTAGAGCGAGTTGGGTAAGGAGTAAAAAGAATTCTAAGAGGGTTTTCACAACTCATTTTCAGTTCATAAATAATTTTTACAACACTAGACTCGACATCGACCAATAGAACGGGTTTCCTACAGGCAGTACTGCTCTGATACCAATTTGTAGCGCCCCGACCCCAGAGATATACAGTGAAACGTTGTGCAACCGGTCATTCTACACAATCGAGGGTTACTGGGTTTACCAATCCCAGGCCAAAACGCATTGGCAGGCATGCTCGGAATACATCATCGGCACACAACACCTCGATCATGCCATAAGCTCAGACATCGCTTTCACGTATAGCTAAGAGACCAAGACTGCGGAACAACTGGCTCATCACAAACTCTACGACACAAGAGATCATAGTTCCACTCATATATGAGAAAGATAGCAAATATCACAATCAGAGGTCGCAGACCCATCATTACATCAAGCGGAAAGCAAATATGGTTGTCTAACAACAAGATCCAAATTATGGCCTAAGAGGCCTACAATAACATATCCCAGCCAGCCTATTCCGATACGTCCCAAGCTGCCACCTGGAAACCCCAGACTACTCGTCGAAGTCAACGTAGAACCCACCTTCCAGTTCGGTGGCGTCCTCCTCTGAAACAAATAATAATCAACAAAGCAAGGCTGAGTACGACGTACTCGCAAGAATTAGTAGGGCGATATAGGCCCGATGCTGTTTGGCTACAAAGCTGTAAGGTAGTTGTTTTGCATAAAGCTGGTTTTTCCTCCCGAAGACTAGGACTCATGGCATCGTCTAATCAGAAGGTTTTCATAAGGGGATAAGAGAGTAACACTTTTCTCTTCGGTTCACCGGGAACCTATAGTATTCAGAAACACCACTTATCTCCACCAAGGCACTCCCTCGAGGAAATGAACCTTTTATCACACGTTGATTATGCAACCTCTAGCTACCATTTAATTAAAGGTCCAGGTTCTCTATGATCTCACCTATCTCACCAAGATTTGTCCATAACCGTGGACACGGCTTTTCAAAAAGATTAAACCCTGCAGGGGTGTACTGTTTTTACCATTGGTACCGTCCGACCCCTTGCCTGATCATTTAGCTCTCTTCCAGGGAAAGCCGGCAGGGCAGGCGCAGTTAAACCTTTACAAAGCATGAGACTATCCAAGGGTCATCGTGACGACAGGACAAGTTCAGCGCCTATTTCAACACCCTGCCCCATCGCCACTCCTATCACCTCCATCATCATCACCATCATCATCATCACCGGCCACACACCCGCAAATGGAAAGCGCAAACTAGAGGACCCTTGGATACGCCCGCACTAATTATTCGGTTAGTAAGGAGCCCATACTCCCACCTTTGGAAGCACGCTCGGTTCTTGGTTCAAGCGATAAGAACTCACACCTAGGCGGCCAGAATGAGACAAAACACCAACGACCTTGTTGGCAACTCATCCAAGCCTTTTATCAAATTAATTATTGACACAAGTTTCCACCACGGTCCAAGCATTCCATCCACTTCACAAGTATGGAAATAATCAACGGACAACTTAAGCATTCGACTAAGCATGGCTAAGCATATCTAAGCATGACATACAACAGATATGGATTATCTCAGGCCAACACTTCAACCTATGGTTAATAGGAGGGAAAACAGGTAATGGTTCAGGGAGCATGCAAGTGATAGGATATTCTCTACACTGACCAAAAGTTGTCACCAGAATCGAATGCAATATTATGGTGGATAAAATACTTGTAATAATAGGATGAGATATGCCAAGAAGGTTAGGTTAGCTCTTGCCTTGCTGGTAGTACTGGTCGCGCTGGTTGTCAAGGTATTGTGGTGGAACCTCGACTCCTGAATCTACCGAAACACAAACAATACAGGAAAGGAAATAAATAACACGAATACAAGGTGCAATGCACAATCATGATGAGATGGTCAAATTATGCATTGAAATCATATTGGACATGTCCCACAAGTTAAATGGAACCCCTAAATTAAATATCACAATTAACGGGTTAAAACTCCATCTTTAACTTAGTGGTTTGCGTTATTTACCAAAATGTCCAGTACTGAAATATGGGTCCTAAATGCATGAAATGACATTATTAGATAGGTATTGTCCTACTGATCATTTTGGTACCTTGTTTGCATTTTTCCGATTAACGGTGAAGAAATGGTGATTTAAACGGTTATGCGATTTAAATCATTTTAACCAATTCGAAATTAACATCAAAGGAAAATTTATTTGCATGCTGTGATATTAACATAGATAGATAGCATTTGCTTTGCTGGTCATTTTGGTATATTATTTGCAATTTTTGAATTAATATCCACCAAGCTTTGATATTTTCAATATAGGATTTAAATCTGCCATTTTAGTAATTTATGTAAACAGCACTAAAATTTAATTCTCCATTTCTCTCAAATGGCATAAAGTGGTAGTCCATTGTTTACTGAACATTTTGAGAGCTTAAACACAATTTTTGAGTGGGTAGAACTCAAGTTATGAAATTTACAAACTCCACCTTATTTCTGCCATTTCTGTTTTTATTAATTCCTGGCAATTTATTTTGGTCAATTAATTCTACCAAGAGTACTAACAGGTAGACATTTTATCCCTGAGCAAAATGACATATTATTTGCATTTTTTGGACTTGTGGTTCAAAAGTTATCAAATTTCAAAGTTCATATTCATTTTCTGCCAGTTATTTGAATTTCCAGAAAACAGCCGGAACAATTTGTACCCGGGCTGGGCTAGCCACGGCGGCTGACGGGCGGGGCCAGAGCCACGCCAGCGTCCACGTCGGCCGAAGGGCCACTGGCAGGTTTGACTGGCGCGGGGACGCCAGGACCGGCGCGGCGCGGCACCGTGACCGGCGGCAAGTCGAGGACGCATCCATCGATTGCGTGCGGTAGGGATCCAGAACGGGGCCGCATTGCGTGCAGCGCGGAGAGGGGAACTGGGTGGCGGCGTTAGGGACCCTATGGTCGCCGGAAAGGTCACCGGCGACGAGCTACGGCGGAGGCATCGGTTCGGTCTACGGCAAATCGGTGGACCAGAGGGGGAGGAAGAGGAAGGAGAGGTCCGGGAGAACCGTGAGCTCACCCTGAGCGCGTGGGTGTGCTCGGTGGAGGCGGAGGAGCTCGGACTGCGCCGGATTCGAGCTCGGACGGCGGCGGCGGAGACGGTTTGATTCGCGCGAACGGCGGCGTCCTAGCACGCAGGGCTCGGGGAGGAGGTAGAGGGAGACGAGGCGGTGACGACGGCCTGCTTCAATCTACTTCGGGCGGTCTCCAACGTCGGCGGCGAGCGGCGGCGGTTCGGTCAGTCGGCGGCCATACTCCGCTCGATCTAGGGTTGCTGCACTGGGGGGGGGGGAAGGAGGGGAGAGAGAGAGAGCACGTCGAGGGGAGCCTCCTTATCCTCCATGGGGGGCCAGGGAGCGAGGGGGGAGCGGTGGAGAGGCCACGGCGGCAAGGTGGGCGCGGCCATGGCGCCAGGGTTTCCCCTGTCGCCACAGTGACGATGCTACTGTCAGAGATCTCTCCTTTTTCCAATTTCTTTAATTCCAGCAAAGTTTAGGCATTTAATTGAGGCCCTTAATTAGTTTTAAAAATTCTGGAAAATTCACAGAGCCATAATATATTATTTTGAACCTGTGATAAAATTTGCAGCCCATTTGGAATTTATCTCATGTGGTAACATTTCAGAAATTGCCCTCTTGCATTTTAGGGCTTTATTCCAAAATTTGCATTTGCCATTGCATTTAAATTTGGCAACAATTATATTTGTGGTTGTAGGAACTACCTGGACAAATATGAGAATTTAATTTGAGAGTTTGTTCAGCATTCACATTATCATATTTGGTTTCTTATTTGTTGCCTCCTTATTATTTCATGTGAAGCAAATATGAATGATGGATGCCATGATGCAAATGAGATGCAAAAAGTGAAAATTTTACTCATATTTTCTGGTACCAAAAGTGGGGCTGTTACAATGCTGATTCAAAAAAAATACGTCTTGGGGGGCGAAAACTGGGGGGGGGGGGAGTGGGAACCGTGGCCTCCCCAAGACTTGGGGGGCGCCGGCGGAAGGGCCAAAAAGCCATCGCCGGCTACCCTGGGGGGGCCAACGGCTGGAGTTGCTCTAAGATTCAAATGAATCTACACACTAAAACATATCTAGATACGTTTGTGCCAGAAAACAGTAAAACATTTTATATTTAGAAACGGAGGGAGTATTTATCATTATACCATGTACAGCTATAAATTAACTTTCCGGTTATCTTGAAGTTCTTTGGGCGCACGTGTCAAACAGGTGGAGTTGTGTCGTGACAGCGCTATATTTGTTTTGACCAAAGTCTTTCACCACCTTTATTGAAAAACTATCAAAATCTGTTATACCAAATAAATAGCTACAAAAATGTAAAATACATGCAGGCTATCTACGGAGGCCTTTGATGAAAGCTAGGTTAAGGAGTAGGTGCTGCAATGTACGTTTGTCCCTCGAGTCTCCAAGCTTGGCCATTGACAAGCTGTTCTGTTTGCATTCATGCGATCTCATTGCTCCATATATCGGTTTGTTAACGAATACTAACGGTTTGTACTATACAGAAGGGAGGAATAAATTAAAGGAGACGGCGACGTATATGTCCCTCAGTCCCTGTATCGGTCTACCTATGCATGTGGCTGTGGCAGACGAGCGATCTCCATCGACGGATGCGCGCGCCACCCGCCTGAAGCATGGTCGAGAGAGAGAGAGAGAGACCGTTCACCCGATGGAGACCTGTACTCTTCGTCTCTTCGTGCAGCTAGCCTCCACCAGCTCACCAGCAGCCATCCAATGGGCAATGGTGCGACCTGCATGCCTGTACCGCTTAACCACTCCGTGAGAGAGAGGTTCCCAGAGAGAACAGATATGTACGTAGCTGTCGGCCCGTAGGACCGTTCAGATGAGTACCACATTCGGGTGCTTCGCTCTCTTAATTTCCTTTTAGGATCTCCAACTGGATTTGACTATTTCGATCCGAGTATATTTCAATTCTCAAATCCATGCACGTAGACACATCCTAAATTATCCAAGTCATAAATAAATTCCAAATTACAACACGCAATTATTCGGAGTGCATATATAATTCAAACATAAAATAGTTCAAATTATTCGTAGTGCGTAATTCAAACAGAGTTCATTGATTTAAGTGTGATCCACATACGCTCCATACAATCATTGAGTAGATGCACATGTGGTTATTGATCTCAAAGTTGTTGATACATATCAAAAAAGTTCAAACCTAGAACATGCTCTGTATTTTGTTATAGGAGGCGGACATGTTCTCCGGACTTCACAAAACCATTTGTGTGGGTTGCCCTTCCCTCTCATCCTCCATAATCATGTTGTGCAAAATTACGCAGCAAGTCATAACCTCTCACAATGTATCATACTTCTATATTATTGTAGCTCCACGAACAATACCTTCAAATGCCCTCTCAACATCTTTTCAAGCAAATTCTTGCATAGTCGTAAAGTGATATTGTTTCTGACATTGAGGATTGGTTATAGTATTCAGAAATGTCGTACATTGATGTCGTTCTGGGAACCAGACATGCCAAATAACGCATGCCAAATTCCCCAGTCCTTTGGTGTCGCTGCTTAAAGCATGAGTGTGCCTTCTTTGGTGTGACCTTGGTACTTCCAATGAAAACCTATTGGGCAGTTTTTCATTCCCAATGCATGCAATCGATCGAACCAATTATACCTGAAAAACCTCTATTATCTACTGTAATGGCATTAACTTTTCGCTGTCTACTCCGGTCCAAACCCCTTCACGATGGTGTACGCAAATTTCACCATGGCCTTAATGCATGTGCTCTCCCCCATCCAGATGTACTCATCGACGGGATGAGAATCTAAGAAGTCCAGTGCAATCTTTTTCAGTATGAAGTGGTCAGGATACTCCTGAACACCATGCGCAATGCGCATTAACACGTCCTTATTCATCCTAAAGCATCGGTGAAATGGAATCGGACCGTTTGTTGGGTTGCTAGAAAAGTCACTGAATATCAGCACATCACCCATTGCCCTTGAACGGTTCTTGTTGTAGCCGCCCCCGCCTCGATCCTCCGATTTTGTGAGTGGCTTCCAGCTCCTCTTGCGCATCTATTAGAACAGTGAGGATCATCTGATTCTCTTCGTCATCGGCTGCGGGGTTGGCGTTCTTTTCCATCATTTGGAAAAACATGATCTCATCGTCTATATTCATATCATATTTAGCAACAAGAGTTAACAAGAGGCAATGAAACTAGGCAAATAATTTCAACTAAAATACCTATGTGGCAAACGGTCGAACACCTTGCATGTGGGGCGAGAGGGAGGTAGTCTCGTCCTCCGGTAGAACGAGATGTGGCGGTGCAAAACAAGGACGCGGAACGGCGGGAAGTCCGCCTGCGTGGTCACTGCGGACTCCCGTCAGAGAGTTGGCGAGAAAAAGGGGTGGCGGCGGTGGTGCGATTTGGTGGCTAAAAGTTGGACGGGATAGACAAATGGCTACCGGACTCTGCCTATCCTTGCCTATGACACGTTGGGCCCACCTGTCGTAGCACGTGTCTAGTACTTGTCTAGTGCCCCCCGAGCAAACCCTGAAGTTGAGGACATACATGAGGGTCTTCGACACATTTTCGAACGGTCCAAACAAATGTGGTGTCATTGGAGTTTTTTTTTTGTCCAGACCCCATTGGACCTATCGGGGAGCTTTGGGTCCGCCGGTGGACATGCTCTTAATAGCACGCATTATAAGGGAATCATGAGTCACTCCTTTAAAAAGGGGGGGGGGGGGGGGGGGGGGGTTCCAGATCATGGTCTTGGTACCTGCATCTTCAACTGACAGAGGAACTTCTCGGGCATCAGAAATTGCAGCTTGAGTATGATAGGAGTTCGGTCATGTTGATTGATCGATGGTGACAGCGTTTCTAGGTGGCCTATTGGCTAGGTATATGTTCCACAATTCAAACAAAGCAAACCGTACGTCCATGGTAGCGAAAGATGCAAGGTCGTGGTAGTTTAGGGGTCGATCGATCGCGAGCTTTAGGCGTGAATTCTGCGGGATCCACTCGAGCTAGCTAGCTAAGCTCCTCCCGGCCGGCCCACTGCTGTGCCATCCACCCACCTACCGTGTGCTGCTTTTGCCGGCCCGAGCGTGTATGGTATGGATGTCTTCGGCAGCGCATCCACTTCAGCTAACTAGCTCGATTATGGACAGTGGCAGGAACGACCGAGGATTTGGTTTCATATCGTTTTAATTCCGGGCCGATTCTGAACTCGGAAGTTATTCAGGGTTCAAATTTTTCGCTCTCTAAATCCTCCTAGGTACGCAGTAGGCGCTTTGGCAGACCTGGACGTTTCTATTTGCTACTCCCCTCCGTTCCTAAATACTCACTCCGTTCCATATTACTTGACTTACAAATAGATGTATCTAGACACAAAATAAATCTAGGGACATTCATTTAGAAGTCAAGTAATATTGAACGGAGTGAGTATAAGATGTTTTAGCATTTCTCTATCCATTCGTATCTAGACATGTTTTAGTGTAAGGTTCAAATAAATATTACACTAAAACATATATAGATACGGATGGAAAGATAAATGCTAAAACATCTTATATTGTGTATATTGTGAAACGGAGGGAGTAGAACGGTGAGCCCTCAAAACGCCTACGTTACAGCATCATCCTGTGAAGTTCTGCACCTTCCTTCCTTCGCGCCGGCTCGCTCCTTGCTCCTTTCCGGCGGCGCCGCCGCTCGGCGTGGATGCAGAAGCGCAGCTTGGCTTGTAGATAGTAGCTGTAGGTTTGGTTTAGCCTCTGTGCTAGCGTTTGCCTGTATGGCGTCTTTTCTTCTCTTCGGCTGGACGCCGGCGACTCGCGGCGACGCTGGATCCAGTCCTCTCCACTGCTGCAAGATCGATTCTTGGAGGATTTCTTGCAGGATTGAGGGAGGACAGAGCCGATTCAATAAGTTCGCTCGCTGTATCACTTGCTCTGCAGATCAAGAGATGGAGTGTTGCTATCTTCCTCTGGCCGGCCGTGGTGGCGAGGAGGGGAGGAGATGTGGCGGCTCTTCCTCAAGACCGGAGGAGCAGCTTCTGCTGGTGAGGTTCGTGTCGCAGGAGTTCTGGAACCACTCCTGCTGCATGGCGGAGAAGATGGGGCAGTCTGCCAAGCTCCAAAGGATGGAGGAGGCGGTCTGCATCGTCATCTCGGCGACCTCTGCAATAAAAAGGTTCGTTAATTGCAAGCACAGTGGTGGTGGCGTGGATTTGGGAGGATTCCTTGTAGCTCGTCTTGGTGACGAGGAAAAAGGAGTACATCCAATTCGTGCTTGGTCACTGCTGGGTTTGCACCAGGGAAGAAGCTCTGCTTCTCTTGGGAGCTTCCTCACGGCGGCGTTTCTGCCGTCGCCATTCAATATGGTCGGAAGGCGACCGCTCCCGCCTTCAGCGTCGGCTACGGCTTTCTCCGGCTGGCATCTCAAGGATTTTTTCAACCTCCTGGCTGCTAAGCCGTTTCGAAGGCCCTTCAGCTACGGTGCAGTGTGCTCCCGCCCCCTCGCCCCAAGTGGCGTAGTCCCCGGCGACGAGGAAGGTGACTGCCCCGAGCTTTGGATGAATCGCACCGGAGAAGGAGCTAGATCCAATTGCATTTCCAATTTCCTTCTTAAGGTCCTTTGTGCAAAATGTAGTGGCTTGGATGTAATTTTCAATTTTCTTGATGCATTATCTGTAAACTGTTCCGGTGCTGATTATTAATGAAGCTTCTCGGCCCTTTTGGGCCGATCCCCTGTTCAAAAAAAAAAAAATACAGCATCCGCACCGCACCACGGCCGTGCTAGACGACGCATCGGCTTTAATTTGTTTTCACCTGGAGACTGGAGTATCATCGGTGTGCCGTGGGCGGCCTGGCGTTCGGTGGTCACGCCCGAACAAAATAAAGGAAATCAATCATCATCGACATTGCCCCAATTTCCCCCTTCCTCCGCTTGCGCGCGTGCGTGGCCACCTCATATCCTCCCGGCCTCTCTCCTCCTCGACCGCTTCTCTTTACCCCCCCAGTCTCCGTCTCCTTCCCTCCCGCCGCTCCACTCTACCGGCACACACATACTCCATTTCTCCCAAGGGTGAGGTACTAGGTCGCGTAATCTGCGTGGATCCATGGCGAGGCCGTGCGGGGCGCTGGCTGCGTTGCTGCTGCTGCTCATCGTCTCCTTCAGTTTCAGTACTCCTGCCACCTGTAGCTCCGATGCTCGGCAAGGTATGTATGGCTGTGTGTGTGTGTGTGTGTGTGTCAGTCCTCTGTTCTTTTCAACATACTACTGTAGTATATATCAACTGCTGAAGAATCATTGCCGGGATTCAATCCATGTGTATTTTCTCTCTGTCGTAGTAAGAGCAAGCTTTTCTAATTGCTTGATTTTTGGTGATTGGAAGTAGAGAAACTGACTCTACTACCAACTGACTGACTGTAGGAAGGCGGGTGAACCACCGAGGAGAAGATGCGGCTCGGTGAGATCTCTCTCACCATACTACGTTTCGTGCTTCATGTTCAGTTCAGGAGTGTTCTGGATTTTCAGTGCCACTGGGAAAGAATAGAGTGTGATCTTGTGAAAGGCATGACAGTGGTTAGAGTAGCTTGCCTCTGGATGTTCGTATATTATTTGCAACATTCCACTTCTCACTTAAATTAGTAAAAAAGAAGTATTCGAGAAACAATCCTCGGGACGATCTTCTTCTTAGATAGCATTGCGTAGATAAAATGATAAATACATTTGAGGCGGCCGGGAATGATGTGTCGGCTGTCAGAGATGGACAGCTGAACCACCACCGAGCAACCCGACCCCGGTTGGTGCACGTGAGGTCTCTTGTCCAGTGCTTCTTCACCTCTTCCGCTGATCACTCTCGACCCGCCGACTCAATCATTGGCAGGTTAATCCAAGCTCAAAGCTTCCGAGAAGCTCTGCGACAACCGAACAGGTACAGGTCGTCCAAGCAGTCGACGACGTTCCCGCAGTGGCCACCCTGGTGGCCATGGGCGACGCCGACGCCGACGCCGACGCCGGCGAGCTTCCCGCCGTTGGAGGATGCCGGCTCCCCGTCGAGCGCTCCTGCGCCGTCGCCGGCGCCGGAGGTCGCCAAGCCTCTGGCGTCGCCTCGGCACGGAGCACACAGCATCACATTGCCTCCGGAGCCAGCGACGGTGGTGACCCACGGCGCCGCGGTGGCCGGAGGAGCGTCTGAGGCGGCTGGGCATGCTCACACCAGGCGCCGTATCTATGTCATCGCAGGAGCAGGAGCTTCCATCCTCGCGGCCATGTCGGCGGCGCTGCTCGTCCTGTGCTACCGGTCCAGCAAGGTGGTCACCGTCAGGCCCTGGGCGACCGGCCTCAGCGGGCAGCTGCAGAAGGCGTTCGTGACAGGTTCGATCGGCTCGTCCATGAAAACTGTGCCAAGTTTCCATTTGTGCCACCGCACATGCATGGTTTCCTTCTGTCCTTGGGAGTGACTGGGAGGTGGTGGCCGCAGGCGTGCCGTCGCTCAAGAGGTCGGAGCTCCAGGCCGCCTGCGAAGATTTCAGCAACGTCATCGGCTCCTTGTCCGATTACATGATGTACAAGGGGACGCTGTCGAGCGGCGTCGAGATCGCGGTGGTGTCGACGACCAAGAACTCCTCCAGGGAGTGGTCCAAGCACTGCGAAACACAGTTCAGGAAAAAGGTTGCTGCAAAACTAGGATAGAACTACACCAAATTCAGAATTTACTCTAATATTTTCTTATATGTAGCAATACTAAATGGCCATTGTGTTGTGTTTCAGATAACGAGCCTGTCCAGGGTGAACCACAAGAACTTTGTGAACCTGCTGGGCTACTGCCAGGAAGAGCAGCCGTTCACGAGGATGATGGTGTTTGAGTACGCTCCCAACGGCACGCTCTTCGAGCATCTCCACGGTAACTAATGGAGTTTCGTCCATGAGAGACACGCTCATGAGCGGGAGCAAACTCAATGGTAACTGACAATGGTGTGGCTTGCTGCAGTGAGGGAAGACGGCCATCTGGACTGGCCGACGCGGCTGCGGGTGGCGGTCGGGATCGGCTACTGCCTGGAGCACATGCACCAGCTGAGCCCGCCAGAGATCCTCGGGGCGCTCGACACGTCCACCGTCTACCTGACCGACGACTTCGCCGCAAAGATAGCCGACGTCTTCTTCTGCCCCGACGAGGCCTCGTCGGCCACGAAGGAGATGGCGAGCCTGCAATCCCCGGCTCTGTCCGACAGGGAGAGCGTCGTGTACAGCTACGGCATGGTGCTGCTGGAGATCATGTCCGGCAGGTTCACGGCATCGGACGGCGGCCTTCTGGAGGGCTGGGCGGCAAGCTTCCTCAGAGGGGAGAGGCAGCTGAGAGACGTGATGGACCCCGGCCTAAGCAGGAACACGCCCCTCCAGGCCGAGACCGTGAACAGGCTGGACAGCGTGATACGGTCCTGCACCGACAGGGAGGCGAGGCGGCGACCAGCGATGACAGAGGTCGCGAGGCGACTGAGGGAGATCACTGCCATGCCGCCAGACGCCGCCACCCCAAAGGTGTCGCCACTGTGGTGGGCAGAGCTCGAGATCATCTCCACAGAGGCCACGTAGAGATGATAGTGGAACTGCGGAGTTGCCTTCATAGAGCGTGTGCGGTTGAATTGCAATGCGTGGATGTGGTGTAGCAGAGTGATGCTTGTGGCTAAGATGGTGACATGAAATCTCCAGATTCTGTAACCAGTTTACCTGAAACAACACCCAGAAGAAGGTTCTCCAGCAAAACCTTCACACATAATTCAATAAACACAATACTGGTGAAGTTCAAACCACGAAATAGCTTACCAGCGGAAATGATTGATCCGGTACCACCAAAGCATGATAAGAGCATTGTACTGCCAAGCAGTAACATCAGCAGCATATAGCATGGATGAACACACAGTAGAATACATTGACAAATTTAGCTGTTCAAGACGTCCAATGCCATAACCCACTGCCGTCAAATGTGACGCATACCGACTTGACAGACTGAAAATAAACCACAGAAGACTCTACGACAAGGTTCCTACCACCGACGCTACATATACTCTGGTATCCTTCTTCCGCGCCAAACCGAGTTTTTGGCGCAACAACAAAACAGAACATCCGCCATAACAGACAAAGCAAGATAATTTCTCATACTAAGAAACTATCGCTTGGTTTATCATTCCCTGGGTCCATGACGCCGTCTCCCTGACTTCATCATCNCAAGCCAGGGGCACCGGCCCGTGCCGGCCTCCCCACGCGAGGAGACAATCGATCCCGCCGCCGCCAGCCAACCGGGCTTTGCCCGGCCGATCTGTATGGCGGCGGCGAGGGAGGGGGATGGAAAGGAGGGCCGAGCGATGGTGGGGATTAGGGTTTCCCCTCCCGCCGCCACGCGGGGGCGGACGAGAGGAGAGGAGCGTATTGTTAAGTACAGGTACCGTATTGTGATTCGACCTAAAGTACAGGTAAGGTAAGTGTATTTAACTCCAATTAAATCCTACCGGCCCAGCTCGCAGGGCTCTGTTGGGTCTTCTTGGGCAAATCGGCGTTAAGCAATCGTAAGCACACCGACACTAAAGGGTTCCGCTTGTGGGCCGGCCAAGGTGGTATTTATTTTGGATTAAGTATATATTTCACCCTCAAATCTCACACATCGGACACAAATCCTCCGAACAAAAAATTGGGATGTTTTAAAACCCTGAAATCTAAAATACCGTCTAAATCACCCCGTAACACTTGTTTTTGCTCAATTTAAGCGGTTTTGGGGCAAATTTGAGTGGTATCGGGACAATTTTTGCAAGCTGATTTGGCACGCCGTTAGTGCCTTAGACAGGACCCTCTCTCTGTTTCACCCATCCGTTCCCCGCGTACTGCCTCGGCGTTGACTCTGCGGCCGCGCTCTCATGCCGAGCTCCGCGCCTCCGCCATAGTCGCGGTACATGTGCTCCGCCGCGCTGTCGCCGCCCTGTCCCGATGACGCCGACAGGACGCCGCCGCCGACGCCACGGATGTGGACCAGCTCGTTTTGGCGGCCCAGTTCCATCACCTTGCGGTGGGAGTTGGAGTGCTGCGTCAGCACGAACGTGGGGCTCGCCGCCGGCCGGTACTCTTGCACCAGCCTCCCGGACTTGTACCGCACCTCGCACGCGTTGCACAGCATCTTGGGCCCAGCGGCCCGATCCGAGGATGAGGACGAGGAGGACGACGAGGGGTTGCGCGGCGAGAGCATGCCACGCGACCGCTTGCTACGCGCGCCGCGGGCGCCAGTGGCCGACGAGCGGAGTTCTCCTGTCCCGAGACAGCTTGTCGGCCACCATCGCCGCCGTTCGCGGCAGCCATCACCGCTTGCACGGCCGGCGGGTAATTGGGGATGTCAGGGTATGAGTCGTCCACGAAATTGGACAGCCACTTAAGCTCCGCAACTTCCTCAGTCTGCACACATGAATCAACCAATTGCTCATCAGTTGGTTGTTGTTTAGCTACCTAGTAAAGCTAGAATCCTACTGAAGTATAGAAAGTATAGATCTCATGATTCTCATCCAACAGCTCCTTAAGTCTCTACTTTTCTTCAGAAATTAAGAAGTCGTGCGCACCGAGGTGTGACGAGAGATCGAGCATCTCGTCGACGCGCATATGGTCGTCGCCCGCGGCCGCGCCTGGGGCGCCGTAGAAGTGGTAATGCTGAGGCTATGAGTGCGAGTGGGAGAAGGGGCGTGGTGGTGGTGGTTCATCTGCGAGGCGGCGGAGGCTGGCTGCGCGTGGTGGTAGTGCGCTCCCATGCCGAGCTCCATGCAAAAGGCTGCCTCCCACTCCGCTGCCATGTTGTTGCTCTCCCACTCCGCTGCCATGTTGCTGCTCTCCCGCGTACTGCCTCGGCATTGACTCTACGACCGCGCTCTCCCACGCCGCGACGAGCTGCACGTCGGCGGCCATGCCGGCATCGGACGCCACGCTCTGCACGGACCCCGGCGACAGGGGCGCCACGGAGCCGCCACCGTACGCGGCGGCCGCACGCTCCGGGAAGTTGAGCGCCGCCACGCCACCGCCGTCTCCAGCGGAGAGGGAGCCGCCGCGGAGGAATTAGACGGCCGTGTCATGCGCGACGGCAGCCGTTGCCTGACACTGCCAAAAAGCAGGGGCCGCCCGCCACCAAGCTCTGCTCTCCGCTCGCGTTCCACTCGTACTACGTTCTGCCATCATCGCCGCTTGTAGGGGGAGGCAGCAAGCAAGCAATGGTGCGTGTCGGCCTGCTCGTGCTCGCCCTGTGCCTCGCATGCGCTGCAGCCACGTCGGCATGGGCGCACCGACACCAGCACAGACAGCGGCGGGGGAGGAGCAGGTCGTCGGCGCGGCTCCGGCTAGTTGAGGCCACTCCTGACGCGTCGCTCACCGACCGCGCGCGGGGCGACCTGCACTGCCATGCCTACATCTCCGCTAGGCTGGCGCCCACCTCTCCTGGCCACGGCCGCCGTACGGCCGAAACGACCTCGCTAGAGTCGTCGGCGTTCACGATGCCGCTGACATCGGGCGCGTACACCGGACGGGCAGTACTTCGTGCGGCTTCGTGTGGGCTCCCCCGCGCAGCCCTTCGTGCTCGTCGCCGACATCGGCGTCCCCCTCGCCGTCGGGGTCGCCATCACCAACGCGCGTGTTCCGACCGGCGGACTCCAGGCCGGGCTGGACTGTTGTTTCCAAAACCTATCTTTCTCTCTCTCACAGCTCACAGACGGGGGAGGAAGAAGATGAACAGTAGACAGGTTTTTCTCGGCCGCCGCCGTGGGCGCACAGACGCCCTAGTTCCTTTCTCAATCGAGCTCTAACTCGATAGGGCAATGGAGTACAGGGGGGTGGGGTTTTATAGCCGCCCAGGCTCGCATTCACAACACCACGGCCGTGCACTGGACGCACGCTCCCACCTCGCCACGATCCGCACGCCCCGACTCGCGCACTCGCCGCGCTCTGACGCGGACAACGCGGCCTCCCTGGCGTGCTGGACCTGGTCTCTCCCCTATCTTCGCTAACCCCTAACTAACGGAACGCACGCACACACACGCACGCACATGCGCACAGACACTCACGCACACGCCATGCCCGCCACGGACCCGGACCCGGCGCCCTAACACCGGTCACCACCATGGCCACCATGGCTTATTGCTAACATTCTCCCCCTAAGCCATGCCTAGTACAGCGCCGGCTCGTCCTCGACGTAGCCGCCACCGCTCCGACGCCGTGCCTCCACTGTCGCCGTCTTCTCCGGCTCCGGCAACACACTCCGAGCAGCCTCCAGCGACAAACGCCGGAAGGATGTAGCCGAACTCGAGCATGGACTCGAGCACAACGGCGACATACGCCTCCTCCCGAAGTCAACCGCGTGCTCGTACGCGCAGCTGCGCCTCCACGGTCGCCGCTCCTCGACCGTCGCACCGCGCCGCTGCGGCCTCCACAACCGCGCAGCATCTCCACGCCGCTGAGCCGTGCCTCCGCGGCCTCCTCGCCGCTGAGCCGTGCCTCCGCGGCCTCCTCGCCGCCGCGGCCGCTGCGCGACAACGCAGCGCCTCCGCACTTGCCGCACCCACGGCATCACATCGCGCCCCGGCCCGATGGGCTCTGATACCAATTGTTGTTTCCAAAACCTAGCTTCCTCTCTCTCTCACAGCTCAAGGACGGGGGAGGAAGAAGATGAACAGTAGACAGGTTTTTCTCGGCCGGCGCACGAACGCCGCCGGGGGCGCACAGACGCCCTAGTTCCTTTCTCAGTCGAGCTCCAACTCGATAGGGCAATGGAGTACAGGGGGTGGGGTTTTATAGCCGCCCAGGCTCGCACTCATGACACCACGGCCGCGCACTGGACGCACGCTCCCACCTCGCCACGATCCGCACGCCCCGACTCGCGCACTCGCCGCGCTCTGACGCGGACAACGCGGCCTCCCTGGCGTGCTGGACCTGGTCTCTCCCCTATCTTCGCTAACCCCTAACTAACGGAACGCACGCACGCACACACGCACGCACACGCACATAGACACTCACGCACACGCCATGCCTGCCACGGACCCGGACCCGGCGCCCTAACACCGGTCACCACCATGGCCACCATGGCTTATTGCTAACATGGACTAGGACGCGATGAATTGGGGATTGGACAACAACCACATAGGTGGGCCCCACGCTCAAGACAACATCGTTTAAAACATAACGGCGACAAGCGCCACATCATCGCCACGTCGTCAAACAAAACCACCAAAACTTTCCAAAACCAGCTAAGGGGGTGATTTAGACGGTATTGTGAATTTCAGGGTTCAAACCATCTCAATTTTTTGTTCAGGGGGATTTGTGTCCAATGTGTGAGATTTGAGAGTGAAATATATACTTAATCATTTTATTTTCTTTTATACTCTTTTTTCTATTTTCTTTTTCAATTTCTTCCGTGCACAATTATTTTTACTTCGCAATGCTTAGCAAAATTCAAGACAAGACTTTTATTTGTATCTTTATAAAGCAACGACTTGATCATAATACCAAGTTATCCTTGCTACCAGATTTGTGCTATGTTCGTTTCCGTATTCCGGTATCCTCTCTATCATACCAGGACGTGTCTGGCTAAGGTTATGATGGATGTTGTAATATTGAGAGTGTCCGAAGAGTATCTCTCCATCGTTAGAGGAGTATCCAATCATAAACGAGACCCTATGCACACTTATCGGAACTATTTGGAATTTGCCTTTATAATCACCCTGTTACGCTTCCCCAAAGTAAAATGACCGGCATGAAGGTACTTGATAATTTCATGGTCTAAGGATGTGAGTATACGTTAACACTTTTATGATAATACTTTTAACATTGTGACGTTGTGATCTTGTTGTATATCGTGTGGTTGGGTCTTTTTCCAACAACCTTGTTATGGTAACAATGTGCTCTCATTTTTATCGGTAATAATACACATGATTAGGAAAATGGAATCATCATGCAACACACTAGCTACTTTTCGAGGCGAGACCAACTACTTTGCATTTATATTTCCACACATGCTAATAAGTTTTCCGCTGCATCTCATTTTCAGTAACCAAAGCAATTCTAGCACAGAAATATAAACATTAATCCCAAACGTGGAAATAACAATAACATATTGGGTTTTTATCATTTTTGCCACTATGACCAACTCAATACTCAGAAATGCCATTTGACCGGTCTAATACTCAGAAATGCCATTGCTCCTTTAGTGTAACGATCAGTTTTACCATTCCGTCATCTTTACCGTTAGTATGCGATCAGTTTTGTCATTTTGAGGGAGTTAACATTATCATATGTTAGGTTAAAAGAGATTTAGCATTTTATCATTATTGAGAGACGTTATCTGATAGACAGGCACATAAATGCTCCTAGTCTATCGCACTCAGCTTCCGATCAGATCAACAAAACAAACCTGGACGTACAGACGAGCCATTGCACCGAGCAGGTCGATCAATAGCTAGCCACTCATGAGGATGACTAAAAAACATGCAAGTACACGCATGCCAAGCTTTCCATGAGAATACTCAAAACATCTGCGTACACCTCATGCAAAGCTTGTATGCACACGCACTCTTTTTTATCCAGTACGTGAGTAGCAGCTTGGCACAGTATGCTTTATACAATAATTGAAGTCATTAGCTTGTATGTATGCCCAGAGGCGGAGCTATGTGCAGTTCGGGGGGGGGGGGGGGGGGGGGGCGCCCCCCCCAGCCCAAGGAAATTTTACTAAAAACCCAGTACTATTTGGCTATTTTGCCTTAGAAATTGATGGTAATCAGCCTATTTGCCCCCCCCCCCCCCCCCAACAGTGGCCCAACGTGGCCCAGCAACCCATTCGCCCCCCTGGCCATTTGGCCCAAGCTCCGCCACTGTGTATGCCATGTACTGACATGATTCTTTTTCATTTCTCATTAATATAGAATATAATTAGGCTGAATATTGTGGAGATATATCCCTTGTCCATAAACATTTCAGACTCACAAATTTTCATCAAACAATAATGATAATATGCTAAAACCTTTTAAGCTGACTGTCAACTCTCTTAAAATGGCAAAACTAATTACATACTAACGGTAAAGATGACTGAATGGCAAAACTGATTGTCACACAAACGGAGTAGTGGCATTTCTGAGTATTAGATCGTTCAAATGGCATTTCTGAGTATGGGGTTGGTCATAGTGGCAAAAATGATAAAAACCCTAACATATATTGTTTCTTCTATGCATATTTCAATAAGGAGAGGATTGACCTCACAGATCGAAGCCATGTCAAGTAGATAATTGTGTTACATTAGATTAGTCTTAATTCTCAGTCAGCTGAGCATTAGACAAACCCTTTTTTAATCCTAGAAGATAAGTTGTAACTTATGCATGACATGCAAATATTACGAAGTTAATATTTTATTGGAATAAACAGTGTCCAAATTCTCTCCATGGGAACATCTCTAAAGCGTCATGTAAACATTAAGTGGTTGGCCGGGTGGTAGATTTGTAGATGTAGAGAACGCAAGCTTACTGCATTCTGCAAGTTTCCACTGAACGTGATGGACTCCAACCTTGCTGATTCGTTCCACTCCCTAGAACGGATAATCAGTCAACATTTGTGCTGAAAGGCTGGTTCCTAACTGACTTGTTTGAGATGACAGATTACATATCAACCGAATTTATTGTTCTGTGATGACCTTACGGGGCTGCTTACCTAAGAATTGGTCGCAGGATTCAGGGGAGACGAACTGTCATAGTGAGGCGGCGGCTTGAATCCACCCATACCCAAGTACGTCCTTGCCGATATAGTCAATAGTTGCCTGCTTAGAAGCCGCGATGCTATGAGAGGGACGAATCAATGAAGAGTATTGGGTCTGGAACTTGCCGAGTATGCGGAGGAGGAGAAGAGATCAGCCCTAGGGGTCTGGGACATGTTCCTTTTTTGTTGTTGTTGGAGCGAGTCGATCGAGAGGCAAGAGTTAAGAGCTGCCGAGGTGGATAGCTGTGCCGGATTCTTTTGAGAATGATGAAACCTGCACAATCCAACGGCTGTACACGGATTATTAGTTGATCGGACGGATACAATTTCTTAACCTCTAGGATTAAGGTGGTGGCTCGTAGGGAGTTTCCAATTACCATTCTGATCAACAATAGGATGAAAACATTCATATTGCTATGATAGACATCGAGCTCATAGAAAAAAGAACAAGAAAAGAAATATTTTGAGTTTTTTCGTTGAAAATATAGAATAATGTCAATGAGTTTTTTCTTTGAAATGAACAAAACAAAAAGAACATGAAAACAACATTAGACACTATAGAATTATGTCAACGAGTTTTTTCTTTGAAATTTTTAAATAATTATTTATTTATTTTTTTTGGCATAAAGATGTAAGTGTTAAAGTAAATTTTATGTTCCATAATTATCGACCATAGTATGACAATGTTCATACTGTGTATAATAGACATCAACCAGACAAAACAGAAAAAAAATGAAGTTTTGAGTAGCCAAATTTTTAGTAGATCTACCGCTCGATTGGTTTGTGCTAAGGACGGTTCTTCTAGAAATGATAGATGGGCATGGATGAAGTTCTAGCCCGTGCACGTGCATGGGTTGATTATGAAAAAAGTATCTTGCTAATTCGTTTGAAATACAATCTATAAAATCACCTGGCCACTACATAGGTGGATCCCAACTATCATTTAGAGCATCAGATATAGATTTTCATGATACCAAAGATGAATAAATAATTACCCATAATGATCTAACATCGCATAGAGTTCAGAAGCTACCTCGCAATTATAAAATTAACAACATGTTATAATATAATAGCATATAGGAATGATACCTAATCAGTATTATGGTAACTTTGCAATGGCATATCATTAGTCGTCCACGAAATTAAAGACTAATAAAAATTGATTCATGCATGAGTGATATTTTACTTAGGATAACATTTACCATGGCTATGAAACTACATTTGTTTCTTATCACATAATGAAATTATAAATATATTTCTGAATCAGTTTTAGCACATCAAAGGTGATGCCCTCGCATTTACAAGGGCCACGATGCTAGTTTTCCAAAAAAAAATCCTTAGAGCTGGGCCTCCAAAACACCACCCTCATCTATTTAGCACTGCATACCCTCAAAAAAAATCTATTTAGCAGTGCATTATTCTAAATGACCAAGTATTAGATTCCTTTATCCGCAAAAAAAAAGTACTCCCTCCAATCCGAATTTAGTGTCGTGGAAAGAGAGAAGCGTACCTACAAAACATAATACAACTTGTGACATTTAAAAGAGACTAGAGGAAGTATTAGATTCCTTTTCACATTGCTAGATTGAGATCGGACAACATTGGTAGCAGCGTTTCTACACCTGGGCTCAATAGCTCCTGTTATTTTCGAAAAAATTAGAAAAATAATAAAACATTATGAAAAATTCTGAAAAAATGGAGACACACACATATGAATTGTTCACATTCATGCAAATTTTCGAAATGAAAAGACATTTTCTGTGACAAAATGAGTGGTCAAAATAGATCTGAAAACACTGATTTTGTCGTTTTTGCACAGAACACAGGAAATGTCTTTTCATTCCGAAAATTTACACGAAGGTGAACAACTCATATGTGTGTTTGTCTCCAATTGTTTTAAGAATTTTTCATAATGTTTTACTATTCTTTTATTTTTTTCAAAAAACAGGAGCATGTGAGCTCGGGTGCAGCTTTGAATTTCCAGACAACATTGCACTTCCTTGAATCGGGCATGTCATCTAAACCATGTTGCCATTAGTGACGACCTTGAATCTGACCCCTGAGTCGTCACTTCACCTTTCCTCCGCCAATGTATGGATCACTTTCAGTTCTGATTCATGCTCGAACACCACGCACTAGGATGCTTCCAATTGGGAAGCGCCGGCAACATCATGGGAACCTTGCAAATATCCTCCATTAAACTCACAAACATTGCTTGTGGCCTTTAGTTTTTATTATCTATATATGGCATGGTTGCCGTTGGAGACATCATAGATCGCTACTGAAACATTCTATTCTATTACAGTAGGAGCGAGGCCCAAGGACTGAAACAGAATGTATGTATGTTACCTATGTACATTATCTTGCAGATTTTCTATTTTAGATCTTGCATGATTGCACGTTGGAGATTGATGATGCATGCTAACAGGATCCTTTTCTACACATATATATACCAAAAAAAATCATAAAATTAACTAACAAAAATAGAATACATACATGCTTTCGTTCTTCAGTACAAACTATGATCCATATTCAAAAATATCAATTTCTTATGATCCAACAAGAGGGTACATCGTCCAACCACCGACAGGCCACTCGCCATATAAAGCGGTTTACATGAGAGCAAGACAACCTCCAAGGCTGATAAACTTTCTTGGGTCAGCACTAGAAGCCCACTCAGGTGAACATGGACATACACATCGATAACCTGCAGAACGTGATGCCCGGCCAGGCCAGAATCAGCCAGAGATAAGGCAACTAATGGGACAACAGCTGAGTCTGACAGTTCCGGCCCAACAACAACCTAGGAGCAATACTCTGGCCCAGCTGCCAGAAAGTTATGCAGTACGTGAGCTAGAAACAAGAGTTTCTCCGACAACACCTATCAGGAAAGCCGACGCAAATTATATAGCAAGCCATACAAACACAATAATACAAGAAGGAAACCAACAGAGGATCACTGTACAGATGCGTCAAACAGAGGCATGGTTAGCATCTTCAGAAAGAAGAGATGACAAAAGGCCAATAACATAACAGACAAGCGAATTTCTAACCATGGGTAGTATATTGTCACAACATTTGCTGTATGATTTTTTTTCAAGAGGATCATATAGCCAAAGAGAAGCCACCAGCAGTATACATCAAGCCAGTCAAGAATCTAATACCACGAGAACCTACAGAGGTATACCTACAGTGTTACACCGGCGGCAAGTTCAGATGCCAGAATAGCAACCAGCTAGGGGTCTAAACAATGTGAAACAATGTGAATTCCTAAATTTATGGTAAATTTCACGACCTTTTCTCTTGTTTGTCAAGAAGTTCATAAGTTTACTCCATTGTATATAAACAAAAAACACAAACCTTTTTAATAGGTTCCAAGTGGATTTTTCCAAGCATCTACTTGAAGCTATAACACCACCAGTAGGTTTGCAGCTTGATGGATTCCAGGTTTTACAGTCACGTGATCGGTTCTACATGGTTCGACTAAAGATAGGACTTACTACATATCATTCAAGGGGGTACACCGGCGAGCCATAAGTTTTGTTGAGCCAACCAAACAGGACACTAAAAGATGCAGAGGAAGATGTGGCCATTCAAACTCTACAGTATTTCGGAAATACAGCAATTCTAGTCTTTGATTAGCTCTACAGGTCGTCGCTCACAACACAACAACTCTCACATGAGCACCAGCAAGACTACAACAACGTCAGAGTGCTAGCACAACAACAAAAAGGCATTAGTAGGATGATGGCATTAGTAGGGCTGCTGTTTTTACTGAATGCATCCCACGGTTCATATATTACTTTGTCGACCTCAAATTTTAGTAGTAGGGCTTTGCTTTCCGTCATCCTATTATTGCCTTCTTGTTGTGCTAGCACTCTAATGTTGTTGTAGTCTTGTTGGTGCTCATGTGCGAGTTGATGTGCTGTGAGCGAGGATCTGTAGGGCTAATCAAAGACTAGAATTGTTGTATTTCTGAAATAGAACTGTAGAGCTAGAATGGTCACATCTTACTCTGCCGCTTTTAGTGTCCTTTTTGGTTGGCTCAAGAAAAATTATGGCTCGTTGGTGTACGCCCTTAAATGATATGTAGTAAATCTTATTTTTAGCCGAACCATGTAGAACCGATCAGGTGACTATAGAACCTAGATTCCACCGAGCTGCAAACTTATTGGTGGTGCTATAGCTTCAAGTATATGCTTGGGAAAAATCCATCTGGAACCTATTAAAAAGGTTTATCTTTTTTGTTTATGTACAATGGACTAAACTTATGAACTTTTTGACAAACAAGAGAAAAAGCTCATGAAATTTACCATAAGTTGGCCGGCGATGGATGGAGGAATTTCATATTGTTGCACATTGTTCAAATCCCTAACTGGTTGTTCTAGCATCTGAACTTGACGCCGATATAACATTGTTCCTGCATCCAGCTGGTTCTCGACTGCTAATCCTAGTGGTATACCTTTCTAGTTTCTCGTGGTATTATATTCTTGATTGGTTTGATGTACACCGTTGCTGGCTTCTCTTTGGGTATGTGATCCTCCTTAAATTTCTTTATACAACAAATGTTGTGGCAATGTATTATCCATGGTTGGAAATTCGCTTGTCTGCTCTGTTATTGGTCTTTTGCGGTCTCTTCATTCTGAAGATGCTAACCTTGTCTCTATTTGACGTATCTGTACAATGGCCCTCTGTTGGTTTTCTTCTTGTATTATTGTGTTTGGCTTGCTATATAATCTGCGATGGCTTGTCTGATAGACGCTGTCGGAGAAACTACAGTTTCTATCTGATGTACTGCATAACTTTATGACAGCTGGGCCAGAGTATTACTCATAAGTTGTTGTTGGGCCAGAACTGCCAGACTTAGATGTTGTCCCATTAATTGCCCACTCTCTGGCTGATTTTGACATGGCCCG
Source organism: Puccinellia tenuiflora (assembly GCA_012064385.1). NCBI lineage: Eukaryota > Viridiplantae > Streptophyta > Magnoliopsida > Poales > Poaceae > Puccinellia > Puccinellia tenuiflora. The sequence goes on along the minus strand of QRDG01000021.1, from coordinate 590,650 downwards.
CGACATCATGTTCTGCAGGTTGTTCGATGTGTATGTCCATGTTTATTTGAGTGGGCTCATAGTGCTGACCCAAAAAAGTCTATCAGCCTTAAAGGTTGTCTTGCTCTCTGTAGACCGTTTCATATGGAAAATGAGCTCTTTCTTCTCGGATGGCCTATCCGCGGTTTAGACGATGTACCCTGTTGTTGGATCATAAGAAACTGATAATTTTTAATATGGATCATAGCTTGTAGTGAAGATTGAAAGCATGTATGTAATTTCTATTTTTGTTAGTTAAGTTTATGAATTATATATATTTTGTACACATATATTTATTGAGAGACTTGTTTTGCTAATTTACAAATACAGTCTTGTTCGTGTGCGTGGTGGTACTGAAACACCTATCCTAGGTATCCTTGTTCATATATATACAGGCGGAATGGGGAAGACACACTGCGTTCCGAGTAGATACTGGGGAAGACACACTGTGTGCACTTAACAATTTACAATGACTGACTCGTACTCCACCTCCATCGGAAAGGAAATTCCAAGTCTCCGCTCCTCTCCCTCAACCCCACGACTCTATCTCTCGCACTCCTCCACGACCTTCCTCCGTGAATAGCCATCATTGTTTGCCGCCCAACCGCGCCGCCCTGCAACCCAATGCCTACCTGCGCCGGCATCCTTCCAGTGACGCCGTACCCTCGCCATCCTCGACGCCTCTTGTACCGGCACCCCACCCCGCGGTAGGCCCGCCCGCTGCGTTGCCGTCAGCGGCGCCTCCTTTCCATCTTCGTCCACCACCTCCTCCTCGACATCGCCAAGGGCAGAAAGCCCCAGAACGTAGACTCCTCCCAGATCCTTGCCACCGTCGGGATAATCAATCTGTGAGTGTTTGATTCCCCTAGGTGTTCGACGAATTGCCTCTTTGGCGTTGGCGTATATTTTCATCACCGTCCACCGTTTTAGGGGGAGATGGAGAAGGAGAGGCAGCTTCAGGGCGGAGGAGCAACTTCACGGTCCACCGTTTCTTCCCCGAAATAGCCATCGTTGCGCTGCACCCGCCGGCCGCCCCGCTGAGCCGAGACTCACGACCTCCGTCACCGCCGCCACGCGACCCCGTGCCGTCCTGCACGCTGCGGCCGCCTCCCCGTTCAGCGACCTCCATGACCGCCTCCGAGCCTGCACGACGTGACCCCGCACCGTCCTGCATGCTGCGGCCGCCGATCCGCGCGAGCCAGGGAGCCGCGAGAGCCTGCACTCAATGCCCGTCGGCCTGCACGCCCCGAGCAGATTCTTCAGGTTCGCTGTGATCGTCTGTCTATTGATCTTTACTTCTTTAGGATGCTACGAAACTGAACCATATAAACTGAATCGAGTGCAGCCTTGCAAATTTATGCTGCCCCGCGAGAGCCGCCCCGCAGCCTCCATGCGACATCCGTACTACAGCCTGCCCGTCACGCTGCATCCAAGATGCCGCCGAGTCCCCTGCACCCACCGGCCGCTGCCCCGTATGTGTTGTGCTGCCCCAGCATCTCTTCTGTTAAGACCATCTTTGACCAATAGTCAGAAAAATAATACCTCATGCACTTGTTCATTGCCCTTTAGAAATGAAGGTATTATACTACTTAATATAGAGTTAGGTGCTTTTCAATATTGCACACTTGCAAGTAACATGTCGCTACACCCACCCAAACCGCAAAAAAAGTGTCAACACTGATCCATCAACCATGCAAATCCTGGGAACATAAAGCAATCTACACATACTCACATTGCATAACCTGGTGTTAGTTGCCCCCCACAAAAAAACTATACATTGATCAACACTCCCTCCCTTGGTATATACTCCCCAACAGCAGCTAGCGCCTTCCACTGAATATACAATTGGAGATGGTAACACTTAAATTTACACTCTTATGTACTCTGTTCAACAACACAGCAACAGCTCTGATTGGGGGTGAACACTCATAGAGAGCCCCTTTCCATAAAAAAATATACAAGGAACCAAGATTATGCATCGGTTGGTTCACATCACTCAAGGATGCGGTTTTTCTTTGCAGTCTTCTTTTCAGTACAGAGAACGAATTTGAATATTTTGCGAAACTCCATTTTTGCACATGTAAATTTTACAGATCAATGAAACTAGATGTACCATTGTTCCATCAGTGAAACAGTTAAATAATGGTAATCTGGCACTCCAAGCTAACTTTTATACATACTTTGGATAGTTACTCTTCAGAACTTAATATGATACAGTATAAGCCAATGTAATCAGAAATTATTTTTTGTAAAATCAAGGAATGTGGTAGCTCATGATTTCGAGACTCTTGGTTCTAAATATTTGTGTTCTGGTGTGTTGCATGAGCGCATTATATTTCTTGTAAGGGATTGTTCTCTTGGTATTGAACATTTTTTCCATTAAAAACTCAACCTAGCTCCCATGATCCCTCCCTGCTGGAAAAATTAACCGGTGATCCCATTCACTAACGGCTTGAGAGTTTAATAAATGAATCACAATTTTTGACTTGCCGGCATAACAATACTGAAGACTAAACATGGCGTAGGTTGCCGAGGTGTAACGGCCAGCCATGAGTTCGTGGCTGCAATGCGGCATTTCCCTAGCTTTTCATGCCATGGGTGCACGTGGTCGCGGATTAACCGAACTAAACGTAAGTGACACACTATACCACATATACTCTCTATTGTGTATGTAAAAAATACCATTCAGCTGAATCATAAGATTTGTCTTGTAGTGACGTGCGTGCACGTACGAGGCTACTAGTTTTATTAAACTAGCAAACATGTCCGTATGTTGTAACGGAATCAATTTTTGGTCAATAAAATGTCGTCCAAATTTTACCCCATAATTGATCGATCCGCATAGAATAATTTTGGTGAGCTATTAATAGCTAAACAATGTGAGAATGGCATATTTTAGGATACACATTGAGTTGTAATGTTGGAACATAGATATCACGTTTCAATGTATCTCAATCTTTTAGCGTGGTATTGCTGAGGTTTACAAGGTATAAATGACTAAAGAGTCCAGACTCCGAGCTGTAATATGACGGTTCTGCTATAAAAAAACAAATTCAGCAAAACTACCTTTGCGTACGTAGGAAAATCATTTGGGTGCTTCAGAAATGTAGAACAAGACATCTGTGAACAGAAAGATAGGAATAGTACCTCGCATCTAGCTAGGCGGAGGCATCTAAACATAGAAAAATAGCAGTGAATAATGGATCTGGAACACAACAAGGTAACATGTTTGCTACATGAAAAAAAAAGCAGAATAGGTGGAGGTTCTAATCTTTGTTGATGCGCTCATCTGAGAAGGCGTTACGCCCGGTAGGACACCAAAGCGTGCGCCAGTGTGGCAGTTTTCAAGGCAGCGAACAAAAAGCCAAAGCGTTATTGGTGCCACCTACGGCCTCACAAACATTACCCAAACACACAAACCCGCCCCGATCAAAAAGATCCCGCAAGAAGGAGAACTAAAAACTAGGATAAAGAAGGCTAGGAAAAAATTAGAGAAGTGTAGGAGAGAACCGATTACCCAAGAGGGTGTAAACAAGGAGAATTTGTTGAAGTACAAGCTAGGTAGATTGGAAGAGCAACATAGTATCTATTGGCAGCAGAAGAACCCATGCCAACTGGCTTAAGTTTGGAGATCGAAACTCGAGTTACTTCCATGCCTATGCTTCGGAAAGAAGGAGAACTAATGTAATAAAGAAGTTGAAGAGGGAGGGAGGAGTAGTATTGGAGGGAAGGAAGGAGTTAGCGCTTCTTATATCTAATCACTACAAAAGTGTGTTCATGTCTTCTGCAGGTGAAATCAACAACGAACTTCTTCAACATATACCTCAATCCATAAAAGTGGAAATGAATGTATCTCTCACTAAGATTTTTACAAGCCATGAAGTGAAGGAGGGGCTCGAGTCTATTGGGGACCTCAAAGCCCCAGGACCTGATGGCATGCCGGCCATTTTCTATAAGAAGTTTTGGCATGTTATTGGATAGAAAGTTCAGTCCGAAGTGGTGAGTGTGCTGAATGGCGGGCCGATGCCAGCTGGTTGGAATGAGAAAACGATTGTGCTAATCCCCAAGGTGAAGAACCTGGAGAAGGTGACGGAATTCTGGCCAATAAGCCTGTGCAACGTCCTATACAAGCTGATTGCAAAGGCGTTGGCCAACATATTTAAAATCATCCCGGGTAGAATGATCACTCATAATGTGTTATTGGCATATGAGATCACCCACTCGATGCATAGGAAAAAAGGCGGCCGTGATGGTCTCGTGGCAGTCAAGTTAGACATGAGTAAGGCATACGACCGAGTCGAGTGGAATTTCCTAGAAAAAATGATGGAGAGAATGGGGTTTGCTTTGGGCTGGATCAAGGTAGTGATGAATTGCGTCAAATCTGTTTCATACCGAGTGAAGGTCAATAAAACCTTACATGATGGCTTCTTACCTGAAAGGGGAATCCGGCAAGGGGACCCCTTGTCCCCATATTTGTTCATCTTGTGTGCCGAAGGCCTATCTGCGTTGCTACGACATGCCGAAGAGGAGAGTACGATAGAGGGATACAACTTTGTCAGGGTGCACCTAAGATCAATCATCTTTTCTTCCCAGATGATTCACTAATTGTTATGCGGGCTAACGTGGCAAACGCAAAAAAGTTACAAGAAATTCTAGCCTTATATGAGAGGCAATCAGGCCAGATGATAAACAAGGATAAATAATCGGCGATGTTCATCAAAGGTACAAGTCCAGCCACTAAGAGAGTGGTCTTGGAAGAAGTGGGGAAGTTGAAAGAAACAATTGCCGGTAAAACCCCAATCGGGGTGTTCCTCTCTTTATATATAATCAAAGGAACGTACAGCGTACACGGCAAGGTAAGGAGGATCACAAACCGATCTCTTCCTTCCTAAAAATACGGAGTCCAATCTCTATACAACACTAAACCGATTCTATCTCTAACACCCCCTCCCCCTCCCCCCAATCTAAACCATGTACAAGGTTAAGATTGGAACGAAATCTACAGACTATTAGGTGAGTGACTGGTTTAGTGAAGACGTTCGCCACCTGATTTCCTGATGTAATGAACCGAACATCCAGAGCGCCCAAAGCAACCCTCTCACGTACAAAATAAAAGTCGATCTCAATATGCTTTGTATGGGCATGAAATACTGGATTGGCAGACAAATATGTGGCGCCAAGATTGTCACACCATAATATCGGAGGGCGGGATTGATGCACGCCATGCTCCTTCAGTACAGACTGAACCCAAATCACCTCAGCAGTGCCATTAGCCAAAGCTTTATACTCAGCCTCAGTGCTAGATCGAGAGACTGTGGGTTGCTTGCGAGAACTCCATGAGATGAGGTTGGGTCCAAGAAAAATAGCAAAACCACCAGTAGAGCGACGATCATCAGAGCAACCCGCCCAATCAGCATCGGTGTAAATATTGAGCACGGAGGAAACCGATCTCTGAATACGCAAACCAGTAGACACTGTACCTTTGACATAGCGTAAAATCCGCTTGACTGCCTCATAATGAACTATGGTAGGCTGTGACAGATATTGGCAAACCTTGTTAACAGCAAAAGACAAGTCAGGTCTCGTCAGGGTGAGATACTGCAAACCACCAACAAGGCTCCGATACTTGAAGGCATCTTCGGAGCTGAGAGGTACACCGAGATCCCGAGACTCCGAGAGAGCTTATCAGTAACTGACATGGGTGTAGTCACAGCACGACAATTCTCCATATTTGCACGGTACAACAAATCAAGTGCATATTTGTGCTGAGTAAGCACCATCCCGGTATCATTGTATGCCGCCTCAATGCCTAAGAAATACTCAAGACGACCAAGATCTTTAATAGGAAAGGTCTTGGAAAGTGTATGAACCAGCCTGTCAACAGCAGCCGCAGAGGAGCCAGCAATAACAATGTCATCAACATATACAAGCATATAAACGGTGATACCGTGATGATCGAAGATGAACAAAGAAGTATCTGCCTTGCTGGAAACAAAACCAAGCTGGTGCAACCGATCACTCAACCGAGCATACCAAGCTCGTGAAGACTGCTTGAGACCATAAAGAGCACGCTGAAGCTTACAAACATACTGGGGATGACAAGAGTCTTCAAAACCAGGCGGTTGCTGCATATACACATCTTCATCAAGAAAGCCATGGAGAAAAGCATTGCTGACATCAATCTGTCGAAGGGACCAACCACGAGAGACAGCAAGAGACAGAACGAGCCGGACAGTGACAGGCTTCACAACAGGACTAAAAGTGTCATGGTAGTCAATACCGTATTGCTGTGTGAAGCCGCGCGCAACCAGACGAGCCTTGTACTTATCAATAGAGCCGTCGGGTCGAAACTTTGTTTTGAAGATCCACTTACTGCCAACAATATTCATGCCAGGCGGTCGGGGAACCAGTGTCCAAGTCTGATTTCGCTGGAGGGCATCATACTCATCTTCCATCGCAGAACGCCAAGCAGGTTCAGCAAGAGCAGTGCGATGCGAGGCAGGAACAGCTAGAAAAGCGCCACAACGATAAGGATCATACCTCACAGTCCCGTCCGTGTATATCCTTGGCCGGGTGATGCCGCTGCGCTGCCGAGTATGTACGGGGCCGAATTGCGCGGGTGGAGGAGGCGGCCCAGCTGTAGAAGACGAAGCTGGCCCATCCGGATGCACAGGAGCCGACGAAGGAGCTTCCCGTTCTGGAGAAGGCGCCGCAGCGCGAGACGGGCCGGAAGACGCATCCGGCCCAGGAGAAGACACACCGGGAGATAGACCAGAGGATGCGTCCGGCCGAGGGGAAGACGTTCCAGAGCGGGGCGGGCTGGAAGGATCGCCTGGCTCGCTCGATGAGGCATGCACGTCGATCGCATGCTCAGCATCCACGTCGATCGCAGGAGCTGGAACCTGCACAGGAACAACAGAACCAATACCAAGCGCATTAAAAGGCAACATGGAAATGTCATAATTACGCATGCTAGTATCCTGAACAGCTGGTTCCTGCGAGGGAAAAGACACTGGATGCAATTTGGAAACATCAATTATCACGCCCGGGGTGGCAAAAGGAAACACGTTCTCGTCGAAGATAACATCACGAGAAATATAGATGCGCCCAGTAGTACGATCATGACACTTGTAACCCTTATGCATTGGGCTGTACCCAAGAAAGACACACATTTTTGATCGAAATTCAAGCTTACGAGAATTGTACTTGCGAAGGCTCGGCCAACACGCACACCCAAAAGTGTGAAGAAAGGAATACTCCGGTGAGATGTCAAGAAGCCGATAGATGGGTGAGATATTGCGAAGAACAGGGGAAGGCATCCTATTGATGAGGTAGCAAGCGGTAAGAAAAGCCTCATCCCAAAACCGAAGCGGGAGAGACGAATGGGCAAGAAGAGCTAACCCCGTTTCGACAAGATGCCGATGCTTGCGCTCGGCAATACCATTTTGTTGAGAGGTATGAGGGCATGAGACATGGTGCGAAATTCCCGTGCGCTGAAAATAGGCATGGAGGCGATGATATTCACCACCCCAATCTGACTGAACGGCACGAATTTTAGTGTTCAGAAGACGCTCAACATGATTCTGAAACATGTAAAAGATATTCTCAACATCAGATTTGTGTTTTAGCAAATATATCCAGCAATAGCGACTGTAGTCATCTATAAAACTAACATAATATTTAAAACCTCCAGAAGAAGGTAAAGCAGGCCCCCAAACATCAGAATGAACAAGCTCAAGCGGTGCACGAGACACACGTGAAGAATGATTATATGGAAGTTGATGACTCTTAGCACGCTGACAAGCATCACACACGGATGAAACAGAGTTTGGAGAACATGGGAGATTATTTGATCTAACAATATTTTGAACTACATTATTTGAAGGATGACCAAGACGTTGATGCCACTGATGAGGGGAAAACTTGACGCTGGATGACGCATGCCGCTCAGAAGACGTAGCTCGACCAAAAGGAAGTGGGTAAAGACCACCACGGCTCCTACCACGAAGAATGATTTTCCTCGTAGCCTTGTCCTTGACATAAAAGAAATATTTATGAAACTCAATAAAGATGTCATTGTCAGAGACAAGGCGATATACCGAAAGCAAATTTTTGCTAATATCAGGAACATGAAGAATATTTTTCAGATTAATGGATTGCAAGGAACCAGCTAAACGGGAATGACCAACATGCGTAATAGACAAACCTGCACCATTGGCAACTTGAACTTGGTCCTTGCCCTGGTAGCGCTCCTGGACGCTTAGCCGACCCATGTCATTGGTGAGATGGTCGGTTGCACCCGTGTCCATGAACCACGATTGCTGCTCATCGTGTTGGGAGGCGGCGGAGTTTCCGGAGCGGTGATCTTCAGCTTGATAAACCTGGTTGAACCGGTTCTTGCAAGTCAGCGCCTCATGACCCCAATACTTGCAGATTTGGCAGCATGGACGATTGCGACCATTGCGACCGCCGTTGCCGCCGCCTTGTCCACCGCCGCCACCACGGCCACCGCCGCCATTGCGGTTTCCACCACGGTAGCCTTGTTGTTGTCCACCAGCGAAGTGGCCGCCACCACCACCTCCTTGCTGTCCACCGGTTTGCCGCCCACCAGAACGGCCGAGGTTGGAGGTGTTGTCGAAGGGACGACCACCGCTACGGTTGGCGTCGCCCTGTCGCGCCGCTGCATTAGCCGAAGTAGAGAAGTCTCCGGCCTGGGAGTTTTGCGCCTGCATAGACTCGCATGAGAGCAACATGCTATAGAAATCAGACACCGTCAGAGTGGTGGACGTGGTGTTGAGGACAGTGAGCGAGGACTGGAGCGACTCGAATTGTGAGCCGAGGCCGACGACGATGAAGTCAATCAGTTCATCATCGGGGACGGGGGAGCCGACCATAGCGAGCGTGTCCGCGAACCCCTTCATCCGACTGAAGTACTCGGCGGCGGACATGTCATTCTTCTTCAGTGTCGTGAGCTGACGCCGAATTTGCCGCACCCCTGCCCGGCTTTGAGCAGAGAACATGGCGACGAGGCAGGCCCAGACAGTGGCAGAGGTGTTGCGGCCAATCATCTGCCCGAGAATTTCCTCCGTCATGTTGCCGAGGAGGATGCTTAGAACCCGCTGATCTAGATACCACCGGATCGCGTACTCGGGGTTTGCCGTCGTGACAGCGGCGTCTCCTTCTCCAGTGGTGATCGTCGCAGGCGGCGCTTTGCAGCTTCCGTCAAGGAAGCCGTACCAGCCCTGGCCGGCAATGTGAGGGACGATCTGGGTCTTCCACAGGAGGAAATTCGTGCAATCTAGACGCACGGTGATAGTGTTGGTGAAAGCGGATGGCATGGTGGTGGGAAGAGTGGTGGCCGGGAAAGAGAGGATCGCGCCGGCGGATTGAGAAGAGGAGGCGGAAGAGGTCATCACGCCGGCGATGGAGGCGAGCTGCAAAGCGGAGGTGTTCATCGCGTGCAGGCCCGAGATCGAGAACTATTGCTCTGATACCAAGTTGAAAGAAACAATTGCCGGTAAAACCCCAATCGGGGTGTTCCTCTCTTTATATACAATCAAAGGAACGTACAGCGTACACGGCAAGGTAAGGAGGATCACAAACCGATCTCTTCCTTCCTAAAAATACGGAGTCCAATCTCTATACAACACTAAACTGATTCTATCTCTAACAGGGGATACCAAGGAAATCCAGGAATGAACGCTATTTAGGCTTGCCGGTTCATCTCGGAGCATCAAGGCAGAAAGAATTTGAGTATCTGAAGGAGAGGATATGGTAGCGCATACAAGGGTGAATGTCGTGGTGGTGTCACGGCAGATGCCATAGGATGGCTTGATTTGTGGGGCAGATGGACGCTGGAGGCACCCAGGGAGGGCTTGCGCACACGAACACGCACACAAAGAACACCACACACGGTTTTACCCAGGTTCGGGGCTCTCGTGAGGAGATAACACCCCTACTCCTGCCTATATGATCGATATATATGGACTATCACTGATTTACAAGCTTGCTCCTTGAGCTGTGATGGAAGAACAGCACGGTCTAGGCCTCAACCGAGTCTCGGGGCTGCTTGTTGGTTCTCTACTGGCTACGAAATAAAGGCTTAAGTGTATATGCGTGAGGCAAGTATCCGTGCAAGCGTCCCCGTAAGAGGAGCCCCTGGTGCTCCTTATAAAGGGAAGCCCAGGGCACAAGTTAGGGCTGGCGTCAGTGCTGGCGTAGCCCGGACTGTAGCCACGCCCGGTCCTCTGACCGCTTCCGTCACCGCACCGTGGCACGTCCCATCTATCTCCTTCAGCACCCTGTTCCCTGGTACCGCTTCGGTCAGCGGCGTGGAGGCATGTCACTCAGGCCAAGTGGCCTTGTCCCATCGTGCAAGTGGCTCGGCTTCTGACCCGTGATTGTAGGGACAAGACGTGAGCCTTGACCATGGCCCGAGTAAGCCTCCTTATCCGGCATAGGCATGCCGAATATCCTGTAACTCGGTTTTGCCTTCCCTGCACACAAGAAGAACAGAGGAAGATCCGACATATAACATGCATGGGCCGACATGCCAATATGTCGGTCAGTCTTGACCCGGTCAACCCTGAGTATGCCGGTACAGTTATGTCGGTTTCAGTGATCCGGTCCACTCCGAGTCAACTCTTACATCGGCATCTCGCCCATATCCGGGGGTTGCCCCCCGACATTAGTCCCCGAAGCTGGCGCGGTCCTGCAGCCTCGGATGAAGGGCCACGGCAGGTTTACCCGAAACCCAGCATCCTTAGCTGTTCACCGACATAACACATGCCGGCGAAATTAATATGTCGGAAAGCACTTTGCATCCCAACGTGGTATCTCATCTTGTGTCGGATTGTCCCGACTTACGTGGAAAACCCCTTGGTTCCTCCGAGTTATCGGTTTATCTACGTGGCAGAGCATCTCTGCTTGACGCCTCGGTCTTTACGCACGGATGGACGTGCCACAGGCATGCGTGCCACCTGTGTGACGTCGGTCGTCTCGGCCACTGTGCCCACGTAAGCACTTGAGTGCACCCTTGACCGTGCGTGCGTCGCCTCGGGTCTCACCCCGATCGCGTGTACCACTCTTAGACCGTTGGCCTCCTGTGGCCCATCGTGGGGCAGATCGTGCGGCAGTTAAGCCGCTGCGGGAATCGTGGCCAGGATCGTGGGGCAGTTAATCCCCGTCCGTTACGGGGATCGTGCGCAGTGAATCATGCGCCCACGATCTCCTCCGCCGTAAATAAATAGGAGGAGCGAGGCAAATCTTTTCGCCCTCCCCGCATTCACTCATCTTCTTCCTCGCCTCCTCGTTCTCCTCGCTCTCCAGTGCACGCAGAGCCCGGAACTTGCCGCCGCCGCACGGATTCACGCACGCCGACGAGCCGCCGCCGGACGACGCGCAGGACGCTGTGGTTGCATCCCTCGCCGCCGCCGCACTAGCACATTGCAGCGGTAAGTTTTTCTTCTTCTCTCTGTTTCTTCTTCTCTCTGTTTCTAGTTCATCATGCTTCATCACCGCCGCGCCGCATCGCGCGCCGCCGGTGACCTCACCGCCGCGGTTGTGGCGCGTCGCCGGCGGACTAGCCGCCGTAGCGCTTCCTTTCTTCCTCTTCGCTTCTCTCCTGGATCTAGGACTTGTTCACATCTTCGCATATTTTCTTCCCTTTTTCTTTCCGTTTTCACTACGGCACACATTGCTCACCGCCGGTGAACCTTTTTGCAGATCTCGGTATCCCTCGCCGATATGTCGGACGACGCCGCCCTCGAGCTGATCGACTCGGTTGAAGAAAACACAGTGGAGGGATCCACTCGGGCCTCCTGGAAGGTTCCGATGTCGGAAGAGCCGAGTTAGATTGGCTAGTCCGGACGCGACGGATCCTGCCAGGAGTAGAGTGTCGAATGCCAGGCACCGAGACAACGCCGAGTCTCAAGGAAGGCGAATATGTCGTCTTCGTCGTGCACTTTGAGCGGGGATTCGGATTACCCGCCAGCGTGTTCTTCCAAAACTTCCTCGACAGTTTCGGTCTCCAACCTCATCATCTACCAGCAACGCCATCACCACCTTATCCTCCTTCGTCTCCTTCGCCGAGGGCTATCTCGGTTCAAGGCCACCGTCCGCGCGTGGTCAAAGTATTTCTCCTTCCGGAAGCAGGTTATTCCGAATCCTGCTGACCCGGCCGCCCCCAAGATGATGACCCAGTGTGGGGCCGCCACGGTCACACCTCAGCGCGACTCAATCTTCCCCCGGATCAACGGCTTGGAGTCATGCCGGAAATGGCAGCGCTCCTTCTTCTATGTCAAGAATTCGACCGACGTCGACCTGATTAACCTGCCGAATTTCGTCATCAGCCCCCCTACGGCGCAACTCAATTGGGGGTACAATCCAACCGACAAGGAGGTCGAGGTCAACCAGATCCACGAAGTCGTGGAGCAACTCAGAGGAGAAGGGTTGACTGCTGACGACCTGCTGGCGACATTCATTAGCCGCCGGGTCTCGCCCCTTCAGCGCCGAGTCCACAAGATTTGCCACATGAGTGGCCCTCTTGATCCGACCCGGATAAGCACTGTCGAACTGAACAAGGCCCAGATCCGGCAGCGGGTCAAGGCCATAGCCCGGACGAAGATGACGGAGGAGTGGGAGTGGGAAAAGAACCTCACAGCCGGAACAACCTTCCGCCCCAGGTAAGTAATTTGAATTGACATACGCCTTCCGCCGACGTAAACTCTTATGCCGGTTCTCCTTTTACATTTGGCCTTAAACTTTCTCTGTTTCCACCATTCAGAGATTCGCGCGGCAAAAGAAGGAGGACGGACAGAATCCCGCCTCCAAGTGGGGTGCAGACCGAGTCGAGGCTGACTCGGAGGATCCGGATAATGAAGACAACATGCCGATCCCTGATGTCGGCTCAGTTCCTGTCACGGGTAAGGCTCGCGTCCGAGACTGGTCGGATGATGATGATGACGACTGTCAAATTCTAGAGGTACAAGATCCTCTCCCGATTTCGTTCGCTTACCCGGTGTGCTCGTCCCCAGCTGACGCGGAGGACACGGTGCTCGAGGTGGAGCCCCTCGCCGTGGGACCCAAGGGCATAGTTCGGAAGTGCCCAGCAGCTGCGTCCGCCGGTGCCGGAACATCCGGCGCATCTGGTCCGGCGAAGAAGCAACGCCGAGCAAAGACCATAGTGAAGCGCCGCGAGCGCCCCGTTACTAAGGGGTAAGATTCCTTTTTGCCGGCATAAACTTGATATGCTTGACCACACTTTTCTCCTTCTGACGATACACATTGCTTCTTTGCTTTGCAGCTCCGCTCCTCTGGAGGTTCCAACCGAGCCACTGACTCGGTTCCCCTCAGGACTCCGATGCCACCTCGGCCGGACGACACACGACTGCCGAGTCCGCCACGGACTAGCCCGACAGTGCCTCCCACGGTTCCGGGATCCGGAACTGGAGACACCGAGTCGGAGGCGACCGACATGTCCACGAGTCTCGGGGCCAGCTCGTCGGCCCCTGAAATAGAGAAGACTGCGGCTCCAGAAGACTCGGCACACCCGAGTCAGCCGCAGCAAGAACCGCCACGGCCACAACAACAGCAACAGCAACAACAGACACCGCAGCCGCGACCGCAGCCACAGCCCGCTCCGACACAACCGCCACGGCCATCGCCATCTAAGTCGAAATCGAAATCGACATCAACGGCCAAGCCAACATCGCCACCGGCACAACCGCAGCCACGGCCGCAAACATCCAAGGCTCCAGTTCCTGCAACTGGGGTAACAACTGGGAAGGCACCAGTGACAACGGTGTCGGCTAATCCTGAACGGCAGCTGGTTGTGCCACCGAGTCAAGGGACACCCTTAGTGGCTTTGACCAGCATTCAGCCCGCTGACTGGGTGCATGCCCCGGTGCGAACTGCTAGCGGGAAAAGCCTTGGCTCCCTTGAACATTACAATACGGAGTGGAACGCCGTTGACATGGTCGAAGTGAGCTCGCGATCTCCAGCGGCCAGGTCATAGAACATCCGGCGNAAATGGCATCCGCAAACTACCTTATGCTTAGAAAGTTAATTGAGATAAAACTGTTATGATCTGGCAAATCAATTATAATTGGTACCATGTTAGTGAATTTTAAATTTGAGTCCTATTGCAATTTTTCGGTAAAACCGACCTAGCTCGATATGATTAATGGTTGATTGATCTAAAGAGCAATAATTATGACGTAGTATCTGGTGTCATGCTTGTTTCCATAATACCGGATCTTAAAAGAATGTTTTGAAAATCAAGGTAATTCAGGAGCTGAAAAGGATTGGGTTTAGATACAAGCATGGAGTGAAAGATATATTGATATCCGAAACCCTATTTCTGGCAACATGACAGAGTATAATTTTAGTGTGACAATATGTGCTTATATTTTGAATATATGCAAGGTTTGTAGACGCTAATATTATTCTCTGAATTCCTTCCTTTGAGCTACAGTATCTTCATCATAAAGTTTTTATGATTGGATGGATTAAAAGTATGTGGTAAAATATTGTTTACTATACTTGGAGATAGCTAAGAGTGGAATCGAGAAGAATGTTAAAGATATGGTGATATTGAGTAAAGCAATCAACTTCAAAGTGTGATTCCAAAGGTGATAGTATGACTAGCACGCCGAGGATCATGTGCTAGTTCAACTGGCATTGTTTGATGTTGAATGATTCTTCTATAGGAAATACTGAAAATAAGAATTACAAAAGTATACGGCAGAAAATAAAAGATTGAAAAGTCCAGCTCAGATGTATATAAATGATATACAAGTCATATATGTGGTTTACTTGTTAATTATGTATTCCTTGGGTATTTTTTGATACCGGATTGGTTGGTATGAATTGTCATACAAATACAATGCAAGAAATACTATGCCCTAAAAGAATTAGTTGTGGCGATGCACGACAAGAATGAAAATAAAGTGTTATTTTGTTCATTGTTGCATCCAACCAAAGCTTCAAGATTTATTTTAAGAACTTAATAAATTGTTATTTTGTTCCGGCTGTTTGTGAGAATAAATAGTTGTTAAAACTATGACCATGTTCCATATTTGATGGATGAGTTAATATAAATCATGTTGGAAAAATAAAACATCTATAAATGCTAAATGTCGCAAGACGAAAAATAAAAGAATTTCACTTAAATTGTGACACCAGCTTTTTAGTTCATATTGGAAAGGAAAACACGAGGAACTCCATATTGATGGACTTTTGGAAGTTAATTTTATTTTCAAATAAATTGATGCTTGTGAGACCCTTTTCCAAAGACGACTAAAACACCGTTCATAGGCCAAACTTGAATGCACGACTAATTTAGTGGAGATTATACATATTGATGTATATGGTCCATTATGTGTAGCCGTGTGTGGTGGATTAATTTTCCTTCATACCACCGATGTTTTAAGTGGATATATGAGCATTCTATTTAAAGAGAAAGGGGTTTGATATTTTTGAATTAGTTCAAAGTATCATTGGTATGAAGTGAAAACATCGTAACAAGAAGATCAAGTATTTATGATTGGATCATAAAGTATTGAAAGTTTGAGTTACGAGTTTAGCAAAAACATCTAAGGAGTTGCAGAATTGNATAAATAAAATGCCATTATATTTTGTAGTTTATGCATTAGAGACTACTTCTTTACACTTAAAAGAGCGCTATCATGATCCATTGTAATTGACACCATGGTTTGGGTAGTGACCCGAAATTGTCTTTTCTCTAATTTTGGTATGCATAGCATGTGTAAAATGTTTACAACTAAATCAGAGGTTATCCCAAACCTGTTGGGTATTTTTCCTATCACTGAACCTTGGAAAAAAGTGTTTGTCAGGAAGGTGGATTTCTCGAGAAAGTGATTCTTGCGAAAATAGGTGAGTGGGAGGACAGTGCAACTCGACGAAATTGGAGAATTGTCGTCATCATGTCAAGAGTAGCGCAACACCGGAAGTTGTTCTGGGGTTTCCTATTTTGACTAAATGGAAGACACTACATGTGATGTGGAAACTTCGAAAAGAGTTTGCAAAATGAACCACATAGTTCGTTAAAAACTTTGTACCCAGACCAACTTGTGGTTTGAGAATGAAGTGTTGTTTTGACAACAAAGGACTTACAAATTATAAAGGAAGCAGATGATGGGCCCTTACTTCGTAAATTGGCTATAAGCCATTATATCCACAATAGTATCAACAAGACATGGATGTTTAGATCCATTGAAAGTTCGATTTGTCGAAAAGATGTTTACGACAAAGTTCAAAGAGTTGACTACGAAAGATTTTGATCTTCCGTAGCGGTGCTTTAGTATTTACAGATAATTCTAGCAAAAGTTACATATTTTGATATGCAGTTGAATAACAAAATGAAATTCCTCTCAAGGAAGTTTGATCAAGGACGTGTATGCGACGCGGTTCGAGAGTTTTGTAAAATTCAAAAGTTGCTTGAAAGGTATGCGAATTTCAATTGTTGAAATAAGCATAACGAAGTTGGAATCTTTACATAAATGAAGTTATCAAAAGAGTTTGATTCCATCATGGACGGTGAAGATGCTTGTAGAGTTACTAGAAATTAAGTGGGAGCACTAAGACATATTTCTAATACTTTATGTAGTTGACATATAGTTGATTGGAAAGTATGTAATTTAAATTAACATGGATAAGTTTTTATATTGACAAAAGACTTAGGCTGAATAACAGATTGGGGATCAATATCTATAGAGATAGATTGAGGCGCCTGATTTAGTTGAGCCAAAATACATAGATGAAGTATTGAAGTAAGTCAATACGGAAACGACAAGAAGGGGTTCTTGCCGCATGGAAGATGATTGAGCAAGACTCAAGTGTTTTGACACAATATGAGGAAAATTGAAATTGAGATGCTAAATCATATGTTCCATGATGTGTACACAACCAGATGTGTCCTAAGTTATAAAGTGTTATACCAGTATAATTCATATGATGATGATTAGACAATAGTGGGAATGATCCTTAAGTATTTTAGAAAAACTAAGGATGAGTCTTCCTATATAGTAATGACAAACAGTTGTAAAGTGTTACACTAAGGGTCTTGTCATATATACAAATAATTCTATCTCAAATTAAGATATGTGTTGAAGGTGGTACGATAGGCTGGAAGGAAGTTCCATGCTAGTTTTGAATGAGTTTCAAAATGTATTGTGATGGATACTACAACAAAGGCTAAGTATGTTATTGTGTTGACAACAAATAAGAAGAGTATTTTGTGTCAAGGAGTTCTTTATTGAACTAGGTGAATTTCCAAGAATGCGAGTACTACGAAGCTCCATTTTTCGTAATGGTGGTGACATTGATTCGAGCTGAGGAATTAAGGTCTCACCAACTGACCAAATATATACAAAGCCATCTCATTGAAGAATGAGTGATGCGTACTCATTGGAGAATGAGTGATGCGTATAGATGCAGATACAAATAGCCCTGAAGCGTCAGATCTTTCGATAAACCTCTTCCACAAGCAAAACATGATCAATACTAAAAGGCCATGGGTGTTAGATTGCTACAAATGTTAACTAGATTATCGACTCTAGTGCAAGTGGGAGGCTATTGGAAATATGCCGAAGAGGCAATAATAAAGTTTTTTATTATCATATTTCATGTTTTGATAAATGTTTATTATCCATGCTATAATTGTATTACCCGAAAACATAATACATGTGTGGAATATAAACAACAAAGTGTCCCTAGTAAGCCTCTACTGGACTAGTTCGTTAGTCAAGAGTTGGTTATGGTTTCCTAACCATGGACTTGTTATAGTCACTTGATAACGGAATCATATCATTAGGAGAATGATGTGATGGATAGACCCAATGATAAAAGCATAGCAATTGATCGTGTCACATAGTTTTATTGCTAACGCTTTTGTATATGTCAAGTATAGTTTCCTTAGACCATGAGATTGTGTTACTCCCGTTTACCGGAGGAATGCTTTGTGGACATCAAACGTCACTTCGTAACAAGGTGATTATAAAGGTGGCTTTCAGGTATCTCCGATGGTACTTGTTGGGTGACATGAATCAAGAGTGCGATTTGTCCCTCCATGTGACGGAGTAGATATCTCTGGGCCCTGTCGGTGATATAGCATCCGGAAGTTTGCAAACATGTGACTAAGTGGTAGTCACGGGGATCATATATTATGGAACAAGTAAAGAGAACTTTCCAGGTAACGATATTGAACTAGGTATGGTGATACCGACGATCAAATCTCGGGCAAGTGATATATCGTGAGACAAAGGCAATCGTATATGGGATTAATTGAATCCCCGACACCGTTGTTCAACCGATAAAGAACTTCATTGAATATGTAGGAACCAATATGGATATCCCAGTCCCGCTACTGGTTATTGATTAGATCATGTCTACATGTTCTCGAACCCGTAGGGTCACACACTTAACGCTTCGGTGTAGCTAGGGCTTACGTTGAGATATTAGATGTTGTAATCAAATGTTGATTCGGAGTCTCGGATGCCGAAAGAGTCCGGAGATAAAGTTTCATATAAGGAAAGTGGTTTCCGGGGTTTCGGAAAAGTTCGGGAATTTCCGGTAGGGTACCGGAAATATTCTAGAAGGTTTCGGAAGGTTCCAGAGTGGGACCCACCTGTCCATAGGGTCGACATGGGCCATGGGAAGGTGCAGAAGTTCACATGGGCTGGCCGCACCATCACCCAAAGGGCCCATGCGGCTGGCCCTACAGGAGGGGGCGCACCCAAACCCTAGGGGTTGCCTTGGAGGGCAAGCCCCCTACTCGGCCGCCGGCACTAGGCAGGGTGGGGCGCACCCCTTGCCCTCTCACCTATATAAGGAGGGGTGCGGCACAAGGGGAGGCGGCCCTGCAACCCTAGCTGCACCACCCCATCCTCCCTCCTCTCTCTCCCTCGTGCACGGCTTGGCAAAGCCCTGTCCGCGGGAATCCTCCACCATCTCCACCACCACGCCGTCGTGCTGCTGGGATCTCACGAGCCACTTCGTCCTCGCTTGCGGGATCAAGGAGAGGAATTCTACTTCAAGCTGAACATGTGGATCAAGCGGATTGGATCTCGCATCGGATAATACATCTCCTCGCGACTAGATGAGTCTAGTTGTCGTGGTGGTGTCACGGCAGATGCCATAGGATGGCTTGAGTTGTGGGGCCGATGGACGCTGGAGGCACTCGGGGAGGGCTTGTGCGCACGAACACGCACACAAAGAACACAACACACGCGGTTTACCCAGGTTCGGGGCTCTCGTGAGGAGATAACACCCCTACTCCTGAGTCGATAATGCCAACTCTCGTGCTTCTTCAAGCAAATCGACATCGTTTTCTCGGGCTTCTTTTGCCTCTGACTCGGTATATAAAGCAACTCTCGGCGAGTCATGCTCTATGTCGGTTGGCAGAACTGCCTCTGCTCCGTAGACCAGGAAGAATGGCGTATAGCCGGTAGAGCGATTCGGTGTAGTCCGTAGACTCCACAGTACTGCCGGGATCTCGTCCAGCCAACACCCCGGAGCACGTAACAGTGGCTCAATTAACCGGGGTTTTATGCCGGATAAGATCAGAGCATTTGATCTTTCCACTTGCCCATTCGACTGCGGATGCGCGACCGACGCCAGGTCTAGTCGGATTCTCTTTTCTTGGCAAAACCGAGCAAAGGCTCCCTCGGCGAAATTTGTGCCGTTATCAGTGATGATGCTATGTGGGTGCCCATATCTCAGGATAATATCCTTTAAGAATGACACAGCTGTACGGCCATCACACTTTCTTATTGGTTTTACCTCGATCCATTTGGTGAACTTGTCCACCATCACCAATATGTGAGTCATGTTACCTCGGGCTGGTTTAAATGGTCCCACCATATCTAGACACCACACTGCGAATGGCCAAGTGATGGGAATGGTTTTGAGAGCTGATGCCGGCATATGAATCTTGTGAGCAAACCTCTAACATCCTTCATATTTTCGGACAATGTCCTCTGCTTGCTGCAAAGCGCTGGGCCAGTAGAACCCATATCGGAATGCTTTAGCCACTATAGCTCGGGAAGAGGCGTGATGACCGCACTCTCCCTGATGGATATCTCGGAGGATTTCTTGCCCTTCCTCTGGTTCGACACACCGCTGAAGCACGGTGGTCACGCTTCTCTTGTATAGCTCTCGGTTGATGATGGTGAATGACTTGGATCGTCTCTGTATCTGCCTGGCCGAGACCTCATTACTCGGTAAACTGCCATCCAACATAAATGTCATGATGGGTTGGGCCCATGTCGGTACCGGACGAGTTCCGAGTTCAGGCTCATCGACTTCCATGGCTTCAACCGACATAACGACACCCGACATAGGCTGACGAGTCCCCGAGTCCTCCCAAAGGATTCCCGAGTTTCGCCAAGCGGCTTTCCAATTTTCCGACTCTGTTCTTGTGTCCGACAGAACACACGCGACATCCATGGAAGTCCCCGGGTCCTGCGGAGCAGTCCCCGGGTTTAGCGGCTTGCTCCCGACGTCAACGTCCATCGGGACGGCATCGGATTCCGGATTACCCGGGATGAATATTGAGTCTGACTCGGGTGAAGGCTTAATTGATGGCTTGTGAAGATGCTCCAGAGACACTCCGGGCGGAATGGCCTGTCGGTATGATCCAATTTTGGACAGCATGTCTGCACTTTCATTTTCAGTTCGCCTGATGTGATTGAACTCGCAGCCATCAAAGAATCCCGAGATCTTTTGGACATGGAACCGGTATGCCGCCATGTTGGCATTCAGGGCATCCCAGTTGCCCGAGGTTTGCTGAATCACCAGATCCGAGTCACCGTAGCATATTATTCGGCGAATTCCGATTTCCTTGGCCACCTTGAGTCCGTGGATCAATGCCTCATACTCGGCTACATTGTTGGATGCCGCGAAATGAACTTGCAGCACATATTTCAACTGGTCTCGCTTTGGCGAGGTGAGAACCACGCCGGCACCCAGGCCTTCTTTTACTTTGGACCCGTCGAAGTGCATCCTCCAGTAATTGGAGTCCGGCAGAGATGGTTCATACTGCATCTCGGCCCAATCGACAAAGAAATCCGCCACTGCTTGAGACTTGATGGTATCTCTTCTCGCGTATTGCGGCGCATATGCCTCCAACTCGATAGCCCACTTGGCTACTCGGCCATTCGCATCTCGGTTTCCGATGATTTCCGAAATAGGAGCTGCACTTACCACGGTTATTGGGTGCTCCTGGAAGTAGTGTTTCAGTTTCTTGGCCGCCAGGTACACACCATAGGTCATTTTCTGGTAGTGTGGGTAATTTTGTTTCGAGGTGGAGAGCACCTCACTCAGGTAATACACCGGCCTCTGCACAGTGGTTCCCCCTTCTTCTCGTTCCACCACCACAACGACACTGACGAATCGGTTAGTGGCTGCAATGTAAAGCAACATGGGCTCTCTCGGTAATGGCGAAGCCAATATCGGCGCAGTGGCCAACATCTTTTTTAGCTCATGGAAGGCCGAGTCCGCTTGCGGGGTCCAGCTAAATCTATCAGACTTTTTCATTAGTTGGTACAAAGGTAGGGCCTTTTCTCCCAACCGACCTAGAAACCGACTCAGGGAAGCCAGGCAACCCGTAAATTTTTGGACATCTCGGAGGCATCTCGGTAACCTCATATTTTCTATTGCCCGGATCTTAGTCGGATTCGCCTCGATACCTCGGCTTGACACGAGGAAACCGAGTAACTTGCCGGCCGGCACACCGAATGTACACTTATTCGGATTAAGTTTTAATCGGAATTTCCGCAGGTTTGCGAATGTTTCTTTGAGATCATCTAACAGAGTATGTTTTTCTTTTGTTTTTATGACTATGTCGTCGACATATACCTGCACATTTTTTCCTATCTGATCATGCAAACATTTCTGCATACAGCGCTGATAAGTAGCGCCGGCATTTCTCAAACCAAAACACATGACACGATAGCAATAAGCCCCGTACGGGGTGATAAAAGCAGTCTTTATTTGATCATCCGGATTTAACGGGATCTGGTAAAAACCAGAGTAGGCATCCACAAAGGATAACAGCTGACATCCGGCCGTGGAGTCAATCACCTGATCGATCCGGGGCAACGGGAAAGGATCTTTTGGACAAGCCTTGTTCAGGTGGGTGTAGTCGATACACATGCGCCAGATAGTAGGCGCATCCGGGTCTTCCTTCTTCTTCTCTACCAGGACCGGGTTAGCCAACCAGTCCGGGTATTTTACTTCCACGACGGAGTTTGATGCGAGTAACTTGGCTAACTCATCACCCACCGCCTTTCTTCTTTCTTCGGCGAGACGCCGAGTCGGTTGCTTCACAGGCCTGGCATCCGGCCTGACGTGTAATGAGTGCTCAGCCAACTCCCTCGGAACACCCGGCAGGTCCAGACTGGACCATGCAAAGATATCCCGATTCTCATGGAGGAAGTTGATGAGCTCGCTTTACTATTTCTTGTCCAACCCGGCACCAATGATGACGGAGCGGTCCGGGTTAGCCTCGTCAATGCCGACTTTCTTCGATTCCTTCGCCGCCTGGAAAGTCGCGGTCTGCTGCGGGTTAGCCGCACTCGGCATACCGAGTTGAGATGCCTGGGCCAGAGCCACCACCTCATGGATTCTCCTTTTCTCGGCGGCGATCACCAGTGATTCGGCCAGGGATGACCCGGCTGAGGCGCACTCCATGGAACGCTTGTAGTCTCCCGAGATGGTGATGACACCATTTGGACCCGGAAGTTTCATCTTCAGATAAGCCACATGAGTGGATGCCATGAACTTGGCGAGTGCCGGCCTGCCGAGTAAGGCGTGATACGGGCTTTCGAGATCCACAACCTCGAACAGCAGACTCTCAGTCCGGCAGTTGCTTTTGTCGCCGAAGGCGACATCGACCCAAACCGTGCCCATGGGTGCATGCGAAACACCCGACACGATGCCGTGGAAGGTGGTTCTGCTGGCTGCATCATATTCTCGGTTATGCCGAGTTTGACCATGGTATCCCGGTACATGATGTTGATGCTGCTCCTGTTATCAACGAGGACCCGGGAAAACCTGACATTGATGCTGGGCCCGACGAATGTCGGATCCAACACTAGGGCATAACCCCTGGGTTGGGCATGACCTTTGGATGGTCCCTGACGCTCCAGCTGATCTCATCCTCGGACCAGTACATGAATTTCGGCACCGCCGGCATAACGGCATTTACCTCCATCGCACGCCTGTGCTAACTCTGCTTGTCATTGGGTTCGGTCACAAAGACCATGTAACTCTGGTGGGGCTCTCGGTACTGATTTTGCCGGCTCGGGCCAGCGTTGTTGTTGGGGTAGTTGGAGTTGTTGTTGGTGTTGGCCATGTTGGCTACTTGGTTGATATCTTCAGGCCTTGCTTGGGCGTTCACCGGGATAGCGTTCACACCCGTGAGTGGTGCGGGTCGAGTCGCCGGACCTGTGTTCTCCCGCGGGCGCCTGTTCCGGCTGCAGTTCTGGTTCGAGTGCTGAGCCGGTCTGCTGGGGTGCTTGGTGTGGTAGCTGCAGGGATCATCCGGCATCGTCCCATTGGGGTTACCCCACTGCCTCTTGTCGCCGTTCCATGGCTTCCTCTCGCCATTCCACGGTCTTTTTTCGCCGTCCCACGGCCTCCTTCCTTCCGAGTTCTGGCCCCACGCGGGACCGTCATTCTTCTGTCTCTGGCTGCTGCCGGCATCCATCTGATCTTGGTCGATGGCAGCAACCTGGTCTGACCCATACCGGTAATCCGGCCTCTCCTCTCTTCTCTTTCCTCGGTAATCTGAACGATCACCTCGCCGACCCGATCTGTCTCTGTCGACCGGGGCCAGTAAGGGTTGTGTCGGATCACCCAAAGCGTAGCTGTCAGCAATCTTGATTGTCTCGGCCAAGGTGGCCGGCATTTCTCTCTGGAGTCTCCGCCAGAGCATGGAGCCATGTCGGCACCCTTGTGCAAACCATGCAATGGCCTGCGACTCGATCACTCCTTCGCAGGAGTTGCAGATCGTACTCCACCGAGTCAGGTACTCTCGGTCGGTTTCGTCTTCTCTCTGCCGACACATGGACAACTGCTGAGGGCGATTCGGCCTCTTGTATGTGTTGGAGAAGTTGCTGACAAATGCGTCGGAGAAATCTAACCAGCAGTCAATGCTGTCCTCCTCTAGGTTGTTCAGCCAGATTCGGGCTGGTCCTTCAAGCATTTGCGGCACATACCGCACTGCCCATCTGTGACTTCCGCCGGCAATGTGCACAGCGGTGACATAGTCTGTCAGCCAGTCCTCCGGCTTGGTACTGCCGTCATACATCTTGGCACCCCGAGGTAACTGGAAATTCGGCACAGGCGCCTGCTTCATTATCCGGGGTCCAAAACATGCCGGACCCAGTGGGCCTTGCTCTTCCAGGAGCTCGGACAGATAGATTCTGTCAAGCTTGTTCCGGACATCGTGTGCCGGCAACTGGCGAGTTCCCAGCCTGGCACCGAGTGCACCCTCGGACGCCAGGTCTCTGTATCTTGTGTACCCGGCCCGCTCCATGGCCGAGTAACCATCATCGTATCGGTCGGCGGCCGGTTCAGCATACTCGGCACCATGTCGCGGCCGAGGTGGAATTGGTGCCGGATGCCGAGGTGGCTGGCCTTGATTCGCCGGGATAACTCGGTTTGCTTCTTGTCTGCCCTGGGCGGGTCCTGGTTTTCCCCGACCGGCATTGCCTTGCTCGGCTACTTGCTTTCCGGCATAAACCGGATCATACGCCTGCATCTGCTTGTTCTTGCCAGAGTTCACACTCTGGCCTCTGCTCCTGCCGACATACGGCGAGGAGGCCTGTCCCTTGGACATTTCCCCGGCTCCACCATTTGAGTGAAGGAACTGAGATCCACCCGCATCCGGGTTAGCCTTACGGTAGGCCTCATTCTGTCGGTTAGCAACAGCCACCAACTCGTTTACCCGATCCTGCTGCCTAGAGCGAGCGTCTCCGGATAGACCGGCCAACTCGGCTATGGCTGCCTCTGCTGCCCTAAGGTTCTTTCCGGGTGTGCTGTATCTCGGTTTTTCAGCCGACACGTAACTAGCAGTTCTAGCAGATCTAGTTCTACCATCTCTATCTATCTCTGCGTTGAGGTCTCTACCTCGGGCACGCACCTCGTCGATGCGACTAACTGGGTTTTCTACTGGAGTAAAACCGTGAGCCGAGTTATACTCACGCATTGATATGTCGAACTCCTGCCTGACTCGGGCCACCTCTCTGGCCTCCTGGAGTATGTTCTGGCGCTGCACCTCCAACTCGGCTTGAGTCAGGGCAGCATCTGCACTCGGTGCGACTGGGGTTGCCAGCTTCTGAATCACGTCCTGAAGAGGACTCGGTGTCACCGGCACGCTGGATGTGCTGGCCTGTGCCGCACGGTTCTCTGGTTTCTCCAAGGGCGGACGCCCTGTTCTTGCCGACCTGGTGCCGGGATCAGCATCGCCCACTATAGCTTTGCCGACACCGACACCCGGGGCGGTCATCATGACTTCCACGCAACTAGCGGGGCGAGCGGTACGCCGGCCGCGAGCTGCGCAGACTGCGGGTGGATCCACTCCCAGCTGCACCCTTTCGGGAAACCTGCAAGGGACCTCGGTGGCGACGTAAACCGTGATCGCGCCGAAGTCGATGAGGCATCCGTTCCGGGGCAGTGGCCTGTTGCCGAAGCAACCTGCGTTGTCGCTGATGACGTTGAGGGAGCCGAATCTGTGGACAAGGCCACAGACCACGCGCTCACCCGACGCGATGAGAGAACCCGTCCGGATAAAAACTCCAGCCAGCGCCGCTGCTGGCCCCACGGTGGGCGCCAACTGTCGTGGTGGTGTCACGGCAGATGCCATAGGATGGCTTGAGTTGTGGGGCCGATGGACGCTGGAGGCACCCGGGGAGGGCTTGTGCGCACGAACACGCACACAAAGAACACAACACACGCGGTTTACCCAGGTTCGGGGCTCTCGTGAGGAGATAACACCCCTACTCCTGCCTATCTGATCTTTATATATGGACTACCAATGATTTACAAGCTTGCTCCTTGAGCTGTGATGGAAGAACAGCACGATCTAGGCTTCTACCGAGTCTCGGAAGGTTTCTCTGGCTCACTACTGGCTACGAAGGAAAATGCTCAAGTGTTTATGGGTAAGGTAGGAACCATGCAAGCGTCTCCCAGGCTTCTGTCCTGTCATAGGAGCCCCTGGTGCTCCTTATAAAGGGAAGCCCAGGGCACATGTTAGGGCTGGCGTCAGTGCTGGCGTAGCCCACACTGTAGCCACGTCCGGTCTTCTGACTGCTTTCGTCACCGCGGCGTGGCGCGTCCCGTCTATCACTCTGGTCAAGTGGCCTCATCCCATCGTGCAAGTGGCTCTGCGCCCTGCCCCGTGATTGTAGGGACAAGACGCGAGCCTTGACCATGGCCCGAGTAAGCCTCCTTATCCGGCATAGGCATGCCGAATACCCTGTAACTCGGTTTCGCCTTCCCTGCACACAAGAAGAACAGAGAAAGATCCGACATATAACTTGCATGGACCGACATATCAATATGTCGGTTAGACTTGACCCGGTCAGCTCCAGGTAAGCCGGTACAGTTATGTCGGTTTCAGTGATCCGGTCAACTCCTAGTCAACCCTTATATCGGCATCTTGCCCATATCCGGGGGTTGCCCCCCGACACTAGTTGCGGGGATCGACTAGCCAACCCCTGCACCGAAAAATCGCGTTTTATCGTTCTTCAAGGGTAAGAGATTGGATCTCATCTTCGCTACCTTCGTCTAATAGATCTAGATCCGTTGGATTTTCTTCCGCTTGTTTCGTAAGAATTTTTTTGTTTTCTATGCAACGAACCCTACAATTCTCAGCTATGAAGATAATCAAGACCGAGTTGCGCAACAAGATGTCTGATGGTTGGCTTAATGATTTGATGGTGATCTACATTGAGCAAGAGATATTCAAGAGTCTTGATCTTGGTGATATTAAGAAAGATTTTCAGAAGGAAGGTAGAGCTTTACCATTGCCAGGGACATCTAGACGTCATTAAAGCTTCATTGTCGCCTTGTCGGTATGTTTGTTAGTTCTATTTTCATTTAAACTAGTAGAGTGGCCCACGCATTTGCGCGGCTAGATTTCCTATAGATAGTTATTTCTATCATATTTTCTTTAAATTTATCGACTGAAATTAGGCATTCCCGAGATTATATATAAAAAAATATGTTATGGATTATTAAATTTATATGTTCTTCAATGATAACTGGTCTCTAACGTTAAGATTACATATCTTAATATAAATTCAAGGATTATTTTATAGTTCTCAAACGTTAAGATCACTTCTATCATCTGATAAATGATTCAGTAATTTGAACTTCCCATCTCAATCGCTCTTCTAAAGCCCAATTTCTTTCTCTTAGATCCCTTGTTTTCTCATTCTTCGATTTTATCTCACATATCACGTGATTCATCTTCTCACACAGACGTGCCGATATAAACGTTCTGCTGCCTACAACTTCACCTCTCTTCTCAATTTCTATTATTCCGACTGTGCAACTTTTATTTTGTGTTTGACCAAACCTGTAGCGTGACTATGTGGATGCATGGTGTTGTTTCTAAAGTAAACCGCAGGTTGTGTGACACGTCCATTTCTCATATGAGCTTTGGCAATGGAAAAATAAATGTGTAATTTTAATAAACCACATGTCAATGATACATGTAGATAATTTCAACTCTACTTAGTCAGGCATGAATAAGCAATACAAAAGTGGAAAGATTTGGAATTATCTTCCCCATATAATAGCCGTGAACTTGAATTGTTGATCCTGCACACTCGAGTCCGTTAAACATGAATATACATGAACCGCATTTTAATATAGATTTTTTTGGATACAGTAAAACATTGTGCCGCATGACATTGTACGTATATTTGTATTTGAAGCTAGCACAAAGATATGACTCGGCCATTTTTGTCCTCTCGGTCTAATACACATGCTCTGATCCATCGGCCCAGCACAACCCAATGGCTTCAATGATTGTTGATTATACCCATCTTGGTTACTCCATGTTGTATGGATAGTTTTCTTGTGGACTTGGAGTTTTTTAGTGGTGTTCTTGTCCTGGTGGTCTAGTGTGAGTATCTTTATCTTCTCATTTTTCACCGGTTAATCCATTTTATGGAAAAAATCTTAGGGCTTTACCCCCAATGTTACTATGATTTTATCACAATAAAATTTCTTCATATTATTTAATTATAATCTCTTTATTAACACAGAAAAATAGTCTGTAATGTTCAATTAAGGAGTTGAGGCAAGGGTATACATTTACTCTGATATAAGATTCAGATCTTATGGATATCCGGTTTTAATGTTTGCAGGAATTCCACCGTCTTATTGTTGATGAGTAATCGAATGAGAACGGAAATTTTGAAGCTTATTGAGTTAAATTCTGAAATATTAATCACTTGACTGTCAGAATTGTTGGTCTTTTTCTTCTTGCATAGTATTCTTGGTATCATACTCCGAACCTAGTCTGGAAAATTATAGCTACGATTGTCGTTTCACCTCCTTTTGGCTTTGTACTGTACACAAAGATACTTCTAATTTCATGGATGATTGCGTGATATTTTGTACATTCCAAAATTTTGTATAGTTGGTTAACACTTAGATGTTGATATCACGGGTTTCCTTTTTATCTGTTCGGGCTATGATATTTTTAAAGATAGTTCCTGAATTATATGGCCCCTCAAAAGTGAGTAAAAGTATTTTAGGAGTAGTTTAAATGATACAACAAAACCTATTAAATATGTTAATGAAATACATATGTGTCCATCAAGACTGGTTCAAAGCTCCTAAATTCTTCAGTTGAGTGGTTGACGGAACCCTAACTTATTATTAGTTGCACTTAATGTATGTCCTTATTTTCTCTGCAGAAAAATAGAAGTTGTTAGTTGATAATATATTTGTGTTAAATCTATTACTCATTCCAATCCATAAAAAGTGTCGCCCACTTAGTACAAAGTTTATACTAACTTAGTGTGTGACACTTTTTATGGATCTGAGGGAGTAATAATAATAAATGAATTGTCTCAAGAATAATTTAGAAGAAAATAAAGATATTAAGCAATGTTGAGATGAACATGCAAATGCACTTCGCTGATGTTATGACATGAAACAAATATGAAGTTGAAGTGCCGGTGAATATTACCAGAAGTACAAGATGGTATTGTCTTTAATTTGTTGAACGTCTCAACGTGGCTTTGGCCGTCCGGGAGTAGTATGTACTCGATGTAGAACAATGCCCGTGGCTACCATGTACGTGTTTTTCCTATGTACCGGATGTAGTAGAATAATGCCATTACAGTCGTGCATCCTCATCGCGGAGCGTAGACGTCTCATCATATCTTCAATGATCCATAGATCCAAACATCAGGTTGTCATTATAGTCATTCCTGATAATCGCGGAGCGTCTTGTCGTACCTTTAATGATACATTGATCCAAACATCTTCAATGATACTGGTAGGAGCTAGGGTTCTACCGTGTCGAGGGCGTAGGTTGTAGGGGAAGGAGGGAGTTGGGCGTGCGCAAGAGCGGAGAGGCCGGCGGCTGGGCGCCGTCGCGAGGACGAAGGAGGCGGCGGTGCAGGAGACGGCGGCTAGGGTTTAGAGGTCCGGCTCCTCTGGGAGCCGGCAATAATATGATAATTATTGCTGCTTAATTCTCATAGTCTGATTACAACTCTTTTATATAATGAAAATACGATAACTGTTGGGCTAAGCCCCTAATTATGCCTGTCTAATGGGCCTACGCCTGGAGTAGGCCAAACCGGTCATAACAACTCTCCCCGCCTGCGCAAACAGCTCGTCCTCGAGCTGGAAGCCGGGGTAATGCTGCTGGAACTCCTCACGCTGCTCCCAGGTCGCCTCCTCAGCTGGAAGGCCTTCCCACTGAATCAACAGGTACCACTCTCCGCGGCGAAGCTGCGCCCGCAAAGCCTTCACCGGGCTGGGCACAAGACGCCCATCTGCAGCCGGCGGCAAAGCTGGAGTGGTCGCAGGAGGGTCGCCACGGTACGGCTTCAGCAGCCCCACGTGAAATACGTCGTGAATGCGGGCCCCCGCCGGCAGCTGAAGGCGGTAGGCCAAGGACCCCACACGCTCCAAGACGACAAAGGGACCAGCATAGCGCGGCCCCAACTTGCGCTTGGCACGTGGGTCCAGGGACTGCGTGGAGCGGTGAAGTAGGCGAAGCCACACCCAATCACCCACCGCGAACTCCAACTCGCGATGGTGTCCGTCATAGTAGTGTTTGGCCAGCTGCTGGGCCTGCAGGAGACGCTGCCGCACCTCGGCAAGCATCTCATCGCGGTTGCGGAGAAGCTCGCCAGCCGCCTCAGTCCGCGCCATCGTCGGATCCACTGGTAGGATAGGCAGCGGCGGACGCCCGTAGACCACCTCGAATGGCGTGGCGCGTAGGGCGGAGTGGTAGGAGGTGTTGTAGCAGTACTCCGCCCATACAAGCCAATCCACCCACGCGCGCGGTCGATCACCTGTAACACACCGCAAATACATGGCAATCACCTTGTTAACCACCTCCGACTGGCCATCCGTCTGCGGGTGGAAGGCCGTACTGAAACGAAGCTTCACCCCCGCCATCCGGAAGAGGTCACGCCAGACGTGTCCCGTGAACACCGGATCACGATCACTGACGATCGAAGCCGGGAATCCATGGAGACGGACGATGCCCTCAAAGAAGGCGCGGGCGACGGACGCGGCGGTGTAGGGGTGGCCGAGCGCGATGAAGTGCGCGTACTTGGAGAAGCGGTCAACCACCGTGAGGATGACGGACTTGCCGCCCACTTTGGGGAGGCCCTCGATGAAGTCCATGGAGATGTCCGCCCACACCTGCGACGGCACCTCGAGCGGCTGTAGCATCCCAGCCGGACGGAGGGTCTCCATCTTGTTGCGTTGACACGTCTCGCACGTGCGCACCCAATCCCGAACCAGTGCACGATCGCCAGGGATGTAGAAGTCGGCGCAGAGGCGATGGAGGGTCTTTTGGACCCCCTCGTGACCCGCCGAGTGCGCCACCAAGAGCGCCTGGTGCCGTAAGTCGTCGTGATCCGGCACGAAGATCCGTCGGCCATGCAGAAGCAAGCCGTCCGACAAGCGCCACGGCTCGTCCAAGTCCCCAGCCTCCAGGCGCTGCCGCAGGAGCTGGGCGTCGGGCGCCTCCGCCGTGGCCCGACGGATGTCGTCGAAGAACGCGAACGATGGCCCCGAGCGGATGCAGAGCATCGTGCCCGTGGCCCCCTCCTCAGTGGTCTCCTGGTCGGCGTCGCGGCGGGAAAGGGCATCAGCCACCGTGTTCAGCCGACCCGGACGGTACTCGACCATGAAGTCAAAACCGAACAGCTTGCTGAGCCACTTATGCTGAGGCACTGTCGACAGCCGCTGGTCCAACAAGAACTTCAGGCTGTAGTGGTCCGTGCGAATCCGAAACGAGCGCCCCCAGAGATACGGTCGCCAGTGGCGTACCGCCTGGACCAGCCCAATGAGCTCCTGCTCATAAGCAGCGAGCTTGAGGTGGCGCGCGGCGAAGGGCCTGCTGAAGTAGGTGAGTGGTCCGTCGCCCTGGTGAAGGACGGCGCCGAAACCCGTCCCCGACGCGTCACAGTCGACGATGAAGGGCCGGGTGAAGTCCGGCATCTGCAGCATGGGTCCCGTCGTGAGCGCCCCTTTCAGTGCCGCGAATGCCGCCGTGGCCTCGTCATCCCAAGCGAAGGCGTCGCGGCGAAGGAGGCGTGTGAGCGGCGCGGCGATGAGGCCATAATCCCGGATGAACTTCCGGTAGTACCCCGCGAGACCCAGGAATCCGCGCAGGGCGCGCGGCAAGTGGGGCAGCGGCCAGGCGGCGACGGCAGCCACCTTATCCGCATCGATCGCGACTCCCTCGGCGGAGATAACGTGACCGAGGTAGGCGACCGAAGACGTCCCGAACGAGCACTTCGAGCGCTTAAGATGAAGCCGGTGCGCACGAAGCTCGTTGAAGACGATGGCGATGTGCTGTAGGTGCTCGGCCCACGTCGTGCTGTAGATGAGGATGTCGTCGAAGAAGACGAGCACGAACCGCCGCAAGTAGGGCCGGAGGACATCGTTCATCAGGGCCTGGAAGGTTGCCGGCGCATTGGTGAGGCCGAAGGGCATCACCACAAACTCGAAGTGGCCGTGATGAGTGCGGAATGCCGTCTTGGCGATGTCGTCCGGGTGCATGCGCACCTGGTGATAGCCCGACCGAAGGTCGAGCTTCGTGAAGAAGCGCGCACCATGGAGCTCATCGAAAAGCTCATCGACCACCGGAATGGGGAACTTGTCCTTCAGCGTCAGAGTGTTGAGGGCGCGGTAGTCGATACAGAAACGCCAAGTGCCGTCCGACTTGCGGACCAGGAGCACCAGCGCCGAGAAGGGCGACGTGGAGATGCGGATGATGCCCGCGGCCAGCATGATCTCGACCTGGCATTCCAGCTCGTCCTTCTGCAGCTGGGGGTAACGGTAGGGGTGGACAGCCACCGGCGGCGTGTCAGGCTGCAGGTAGATGCGGTGGTCGTACGCCCGGACCGGGGGCAGCCCCTGCGGCTCGGCGAACAAGTCGCTGTGCTGCTCCAGGAGGCGGGTGAGCAGGGGATGCTCGGCATCGCTGTCCATCGTGGCCAGCTGGAGGTGGGGCGCCGGAGCGGAGCCGCCAACGCCCTGCCACTGGACTTGGCATCCCTGGCGCCAAAACGACATCGTCAGGGTGTCGAAATCCCAAAGTATGGGCCCTAGGGTCCGCAGAAAGTCGACACCGAGGATAAAGTCGAAACAGCCTAGGTCGATGCCGGCGCAAGTGATGGTGAAGTGCTCATCACCGATGGTGAGCGGTACGTGCTGCGCCAGTCCATGGCACTGCAGTCGGTCGCCGTTGGCCACCGTGACCCGGAGGTTGTCGCCACCCGATGGTTGGAGGGCGAGGCGGCGCATAGTGGACGCGGGCAGGAAGTTGTGTGTACAGCCTGAGTCCAGTAAGGCCACCAGCTGCTCGCCGCGGATAGTCACCGGCAAGAGCATAGTGCGCTCGTGGCGAATACCCGCGAGGGCGTGCAGCGACACCACGAAGGCGGAAGCCGGAGCCGGCGGCGCGTCGTGCTTAGACAGCGCCGGAGGCGGCGGGTCGCCGAACTCCGCAGCCGGGTCGGTGGTCTCGCCGTCAAGCACCGTCTCCAGGTAGAAGAGGCGCGGGCACGCATGGCCCGGCGTATAGGGCTCGTCACAGTTGAAGCAGAGTCCGAGCCATCGACGCTCGAGCTGCTCGGCCGGGGTCAGGCGGCGGAAGGTCCGCGTCGGCGCGGGGGTCGCTGGGGCTGCTGGGGCGGGGCGACCCGGGGCCGGAGCGGGCGGTGTAGGGCGAGTGGGGGGGCGTCCCCCGCGACTCTGCTGGGGGCGGCTGCATGGCCTGGACCCGTCGCTCGTAAGCGCGGGCGTAGTGGATCACCGTCTGTAGGTCGGTGGGTGCCTGCAGCTCAACGTCTACCCGTATGGTGTCCGGGAGACCGCCCACGAAGAGATCGGCGCGCTGCTGCCCCGTCACCCCGGGGGCGTGGCACGCAATGGCCTGGAAGCGGTCGGCGTAGTCCTGGACGGTGGTGGTGAAGGGGAGGCGGCCCAGTTCCGCCAAACGGCTCCCGCGCACCGGCGGCCCGAAACGCAGGAGGCAGAGCTCGCGAAAGCGCTCCCATGAAGGCATGCCGCCCTCGTCTTGCTCGAGGGAGTAGTACCAAGTCTGGGCGTTGCCCCGGAGGTGGTATGACGCGAGCCACGTGCGATCCGTCGCGAGCGTACGCTGCCCGCGGAAAAACTGCTCGCACTGGTTGAGCCAGTTGAGCGGGTCCTCCGTGCCATCGTAGGTGGCGAAGTCGATCTTGGCGAACCGCGGAGGAGTAAGTCCAACCGCAGCGGGGTGTGCGAAGCGGCCGTCGGAGGGTCCGGTGAGGGTCGCGGAGGGGGCGTCTGGGATGGTCGGGAGTGGTGGTCCCCCGGCGGCCGTGTAGACTGGGGCGGGGGACGACGTCGACAACCACGCCGGGAGCGGGGACGGCGACGGTGGCCAGGAAACCTGGTGGATGGGCACCCCGCGCTGGGTCGGTGCAGGTGGCGTGGTGCAGGCCGCGGGTGGTTGCCACGGCTGTCCGTGCGTAGGCGGGGCCGACGGGTGCCACGGCTGCCACGGCCACGGTGGCGGCGCCGAGGGGCCCGGCGGCAGCGGAGACGGCGGTGGTCCTTGGGACCCGAGCATACAGAGCTGGAGCCCCTGGACGGCGAGGGTGAGGTCGTTGAGAATGCCCGTCATCTGCGCCGGGGTGTAGACGGCGGCGGCCGGGGCCGGCGCGGTTGGGCCAGGGGAGGAGGACGCGGCGATCCCGGAGGAGGGCGTCGGCTGCGTGGTGGCGGCGGCGGAAGCGGGCGGCGGAGCGAGCGGCGCGGTGGTGGCGGGGATGGTGGTGGTCGGCGGTGATGAAGACATGATCGAACAAGAGCTATCTGATACCAAGGTGGTAGGAGCTAGGGTTCTACCGTGTCCAGGGCGTAGGTTGTAGGGGAAGGAGGGAGTTGGGCGTGCGCAAGAATGGAGAGGCCGGCGGCTGGGCGCCGTCGCGAGGACGAAGGAGGCGGCGGTGCAGGAGACGGCGGCTAGGGTTTAGAGGTCCGGCTCCTCTGGGAGCCGGCAATAATATGATAATTATTGCTGCTTAATTCTCATAGTCTGATTACAACTCTTTTATATAATGAAAATACGATAACTGTTGGGCTAAGCCCCTAATTATGCCTGTCTAATGGGCCTACGCCTGGAGTAGGCCAAACCGATCATAACAGATACATTGATCCAAACATCAGGATTGTTACCGTGGCTGCCGTGTGTATCGTGTCTTGAGTTTGCTGATCGGTTGTTCGATCAAAACATCAGTGGTGATTGTCACTGTGGCTCGTAGTAGATATGTATGGGTCTCTCGCGACCATGGCGTCTTGGGGCGAGCCTGCGCCGCCGACAGCCTGATCTTCTCCCTCCGGCGTCCTCCCCAACCACCGCCACCAGATCCGACCTCCCCTCACCATCCTCTCTCCATCCATCTGCTCTTCATGTGAGAGTTGTCTCCACCGTCAAGCCCGCGATGGCGGAGGAAACTCCGTCCTTCCCCTCCGACCACCGGCCTCTTCCGGCGGCCGCCGCTCCGGCCCCGTCGCCCACTGTCTCCCCCCGCCCTCACCAGGTCCCCATGCCCCCGAGGTCGTCGCCCTCTAAGGATTTTAAGCTGCCGATTTTCCCGGCCTCCCCTACCCGCGTTTCCTCTCCGACCGAGGGCGCATCCTTGCCACCGCCGCCGCCACCCCCTCCCCGCGCCCTCCCACCCCCACCTTTCAAGCCCACCGTCCTCTCCCTCGGCTCTCCCTGCTGCCCCTCGCGCCCCCTGGTTTCACCGCTGCAGGAACCCGGCTTGCACGGCGCAGTTCGAGAGCCAGTTTCGCCGGAGCCCTGCTCGCTGCCTAGGGGGCCGTCGCCGCCCTCGTCCGGACTGGCGCAGGACTCGGCTGCGGGATATTCGGCTGCCCTGCGCCCCTCCCCTGCAGCTCCCACAGCTGCTGCGCCCAGGCTCAAGTCCGTGGTGGTTGGTGTCCTGGCCACTGATGAAGAGAAGGCTGAAGCTGCTCCCCGCCTACGTGAGGACGACCGGAGGGGTGTGGGGGATGGTGTTGGATGGGAGACGGTCGGCCTGAGGCGCTGTCCACGCCATGTACCTACACCGCAGCGCCATCCCCGCCCCTACACCGAGCGGGAGGCTGCTTTCAGGAGGAAGCTGCACGGACTCTGTTTCCAATGCTTCTCCCCTCGCCACTTTGCAAAGGACTGCAGAGACCGGATTCGCTGCCTCAACTGCCGCTGCTCTGGCCACCGTGCGCGGGACTGCGTCGACCACCTTGTCTCCTCTTTCGAGCACGACGCTGCCCTCCCTCGCGCCCCTCCTCCGCCTGCTCGCCATCCGGACGGCTCTTCCTCCTGGGTCGAGATTGCGGCTCCTCGCACTGCCCCTCACTCCAGCGATCGTCACCTTGCAAGCAAGCCAAAGGAGTTGGCCGGCCTTGCGCCTGCTAGCCTGACAGCTCCGTCTGATGCGATGCAAAACCTCCAGGAGCAGGCGGCGCTGTTGCGGGCTGAGCAGGAGCAGGCGACACTGTTGCGGGAGGAGCTGCGATGCTTGGTCGCGTCTTAGCTAGACGAGTTGCTTTCGGCTCAGCTCAAGTTGCAGGAATCTGTCCAGGGTTTCATGGAGCGTGCTGGGAACTTGCTGGAACGGGCTGAGGCTGCTCTAGAGAGGTTGTCCCTGCCGCCGGCTGTGCTGCAAGTGGAGCCAACACCTTCTCTGAGCTCTGGGGGCAATGCTGATTGTGCAGATGGAGGGATCGAGCAATTTGTATGCTACTCTCCCAGGAGTGTGAGCCTTTCAGCGTCGGCGCTTGCCCTGTACTCCACCCCGACGTCTATTGCTGCTTCGGAGCATAACTCCCCGGTGATGCGGGGGCCCCCGATGAAGGATCTTGGAGTGGAGAGGTTTTTGGCATTGGAGGAGTTGGGGGGATCCGATACCCCTAGCCCGGAGGAGAAGATCGTGAAGGTGATGGATCAGTATGACGCGATTGAGCCACAGGAGAAGACCTTGCCTACTTTGATGATAGAGCTCTATCGTGAGATTGCTGACATGCCCAAGGACAAGCAGCTTCGGTTGGAGGTTCCCTCTTTGGCCGCGAGACGAAGCATCCGGTTGGACAAGAAGAATAAAGATTGTGCCATTCCAGCAGCCAAGCGTGCCGACTTTAGGCGGGCGGAGGCTTTTGGGGAAATTCCAAAACTCAAGAGCAAAGAGAAAGCCACCGACGAAGCAATTGAGGAGAAGATGGAAGTTTATTTGCAGTTGTACAAGAAGCAGCGCACACCGCAGGTATTGGAGGCGGTTCGAGAGTTAGTGGTGAGTAATGCTTGATCTCTTCTGTGTAGAGGATGCACACTGGTGCATCGCTAGCGGTGAGAGGTTGTGTGTGTTTGGAGAGTTTTTCTTAGTTGGGTATGAGGTGTGGCCTGTTAGTTTGGGTCTAGGTTCCCTTGTCTCAGGCACAGACGACGTTCTATGAGTGAGAGTGTGCGGTTCTTTAACCGCGTTTTGTATGGTTTTTGGGTCCGGTTTCCCTGATTAACTGGATCAATTCTTCTTCTAATAATACATAGGCAGAGCTCCTGCTATTTATCGTCAAAAACTGTGGCTGCCGTGTATCATGTCTTTAGTATGTCGATCGTTCGTGCCTTACCGGCGCACTATGATCGCCCGGGTGTGGCTGCTGAAGGCTGCCCTATAGTTTCTTCAGAATTGACGATCCATATCCGTTTTGTCCTTTGTTTGCATACCGCAAAACAACTGTATAATCCGAAGCTTGGTGTTTGTCTTGTGCCCCTGATTATGCCTGCAGCAAACCGACTACCTGCGCAGGCTGACGGCAGGCTAAGCATCGGCGCGGCGGCGGCGCGGTGCACGATATATGCAGCATTTGCCGACATGGTCGTGAAGCTTTGCATGGGTTGGCTTCCTAAATCTCCACCGTCGATTGTCTTGTGTTTTAATTATATAATAGATATGTTGTTGCTACTGTTGTACCAAATGATTTTGCTTAATATCATATAAAGTACCAATGTGTCTATATAATTTTATTTTTGTTGCGTCATTTTTTTCTTCGCTTTAGAGTTCGCCCAACCTTAATTTTTTCATCCTTCGCCACTAGTGACAAATGTCCAAAAACAAAAGTTGTGGAATTGACAGCCGGTTTCATCGAGGTGTGTTTGTGTGTGTGTGTGTGTGGGTGGGGGGGGGGTGTAAACTGAAAGAATTTGGCGGAATGGGGTTTGCTGATAGTAGAACCAGGAACATCTCTTTGCTGGCAAAGTGGATTATCAAACTGTAAAGGGGAGATCAGGACCCGAGCTGCCAGATAATTAGGAGAAAAATACATTGGTCTTGGAAGTTTTTGTTCAATGTGATCCAGCTAGGGCATCGTAGTTTTGTAAGGCCTGTTGCACCCGACTAAGCATTTTGTGAAGTGTGGCATCGCCTAGCATGTGGGAGATGCCGCAAAACTAATTTCTGGCAGGATGTATGGATGGGTCAAGTACCTTTGAGTGCTGGTTTTTCAACGATTTTTGCACATTGTGACAACAAGAATGTGTTGCTGGAGATATGCTCCGCCCCGATGGGGTACATCTTAGGTTTCGCACATCGTTTGGCCTGAGGGAGGTAGAGGAGTGGAATGATCTTACGAACATGATTGGTGAGATTAAAATTACTGACTACGATGATGTTGGTTTCTGGGCATTAACGAAAAAGGATACTGCT
Organism: Puccinellia tenuiflora; assembly: GCA_012064385.1. Lineage (NCBI taxonomy): Eukaryota > Viridiplantae > Streptophyta > Magnoliopsida > Poales > Poaceae > Puccinellia > Puccinellia tenuiflora. The sequence continues at coordinate 552,140 of QRDG01000021.1, read as the reverse complement.
AACTCTCTTTATGGCATGATTATGAACCTTGGTATGAGGAATACCTGTGTTGTAGAACGCTGGAAAACCTACATGCCATTGAAGGTAATTTATTTTGAGTGGATGTGCCTCAAAGGGTGTATTCAGGTTACCATGGATTTGAATACCAAAGGCTGGCCCGGGGAGCCAGGTTGCAGCCTTTGTGGTGAATTTGAAACAGCCTCACACCAGTTTTTTCACTGTCCTTTATCCCATTTCATCTAGCAGTGCTTTAAAGAATCTTTTTGCTGGGTCTATCCTTCCTGTAATTTCCTCGAATTTTTTGAGGTAGTTCTAGAAAGACCGAGATTCGATTCTAATCTAGTGTGCTTAGCATTTTCGGGGCCGCTGGTCAGGTTGATTTGAAATACAAGGAATGACCTTGAGTTCATTCATAAAGCCTATCCGTCGCCACGCATTAAAGAAATGCAAACTATCTCCTATATTTCACAGTGGAAGGTGTTGTTGCCAAAATCCGTAGGATATCATGGACGATGATCCTGGATGAACTGAAATATGCAGCATGATGTTGTAACAGCTGGTTTCCCCGGCTGCATTTGAACTCTATTCTTTATGAAAGCAGGGATCCTTGAGAGTTTCCGCTAAAAAGATAATGTGCACAATTAGTCATCGAGTCACGTTTTTCTAAAAACCGGTCACCAACCTACGAACATGCACACCCGCGCACAATCCGTCATGGCGCCCATCGAACAGTGAGTGATGTTGATGACATGGTATCTTAGGGAATCCTCTCGCTTCGTTTTGTGCCATGATCCAAGATGTGTCTGCTTCATTTAGTGATCTCAAATAGATATGTCCAAGTATTACCACACCACCTTGCAAAACATGTACATGGTCTTGATGCATGTGGACTCAACCATGTGTAGGTAGTCGAATTGTGTATCTGCAACAGCTGCATATGCAAGACATCTCAACACCGCTATGCACTTCTGAAAAGAAGAGAAACCGACCATATAGGTGCAACCTTTTTTCAGCCCGAAGTAGTCATCATACTCCAGGACGCCATGCACAATGAGCATGAACACCTCCTTCTTCATCCAAAAGTGCCGCCAAACATTATTTGGCCCATGTGTTGGCTTGTCGGCAAAATAGTCAGCCACTAGCATCAAATGACCCTTCATCCTTTGATGATTTTTTTCTTCGTCCTCCCTTTCTTCGAACCACCACATCGAGGAGTGGCATTCATATTGGCTAGTAAACCAACAAGACAAGTGATCATCATCAAGCGCTCATCAATCACAGCAGAGGCGGTGGCATGAGATTGGAGCAATGCGTCGGCCATCATCATCTCATCATCGATATCCCTATCCTATCAAACAAATGATGAAGCACTCAAACAACTAAACACACAATCTAATTTTAACTAAGAAAAAATCTAGGAAAAACAAACCTTTTCCAAGCATCGAACACCTTGTGTGTGAAGCGGCCGTGAGGTGGTCTAATAATGGATACTGACAATCACTGGCGGAGTTGGGTGGTGCCCCAAGCGAAGGCGTGGATGTAGCAAGTAGCAGTTTTCCATCAGTGAAGAACCTAGGTTTAATCGGACCAGTAGGACTTTGAAATCAACAACGAGGTGAACGTTGACGGTCTCTGGCGCTTAACCGTGATGAATGCGGACCTGCACACACTCAAACAATTACTTTGCCCCCAATGGCAGGAAAACTGATGAAAACAAAACGGTTAAACATATAGTGTAGTGAAATGATTTATGAAAACGGACCAGTGAGCAAGTGATGATTGAACGCAAGTAAACGAGATTGTAAACAATGTAAAAAGATAGACCGGGGGCCATGGGTTCACTAGTGGTGTCTCTCCAATAAATAAAATAATCATATGAAGGGTGAACATATTACAGCTGGACAATTGACAGAATTATGACACAAACTTAATCTACCTATATCAAAGTGTTCATGGTAATATTCATGTAGGCATCACAACAAGGAACAAAGACCGCCATCCGACTGCATCTTTGTCTAAAAAGTCCACCTAGGGATCACTATCCAGCCTGTCACCATCAGTATTAAGTTCCAAGCAACAGACAATTGCATTAAGTAAAGTGTATGATGCATTCAACATTTATAATCACGTAGACATAAACATCGATGTTTTACCCTTAGTCGCAACAACACACCATTGTCCTTAGACGTTTCTATCACTCGTGCCTAGGCACAAAAGGGGGCATGAACCAACTATCTAGCATAAATACTCCCTGATGGGGGGATACTTTATAGGTAGGCCCATGGACCCGGAAAGTAGACCCGCCAGGACCAAGAAGGGCCCGGGTCGCACTTCAAGTTACACGGGCTGGGCTGGAGACAAGCCGGCCAAGGACCATGACAAAGGAAGGACTCATCGAGGAGGAGTCCTAGTACAACCCGGAGTTCTAACTTGGAAGTCAAGACTTAGAGTAGGACTCCATGTCCAAGAGTGACCCGGTGTAAACTTGTAAGTCGAGGGACCCGACCGCCTTTATAAGGAGGGCCCTGGACCTTAGATCGACAAGCTAGACAAGTCAGAGAATCCAGAACACCAAACCCCAGAGAGGTTGAAGTCGGCGGATCTCGAGTTAGCGAGATCGGGTTCTTGTAATCGAGATCAAGTCATATCAATAAAGCCGAAGAAGGAAGTAGGTCTTTACCTCTATCAAGAGGGGCCGAACCTGGGTAAACTCTTTGTCCCTCGTCGAGATTAACCTTTCCTACGTACTTCGATCACCAATGGCCCCTCAACTTATCTTCCCTGAGGAAGAACTCGCCGTGACAACCCCACGACAGTTGGCGCCCACCGTGGGGCCTGTGATGAAAGGAGTTGAGATCGTGGGAGCATCTCGCCGAGGTATGGAGAAACTCGCCATTGGCCAGGTCTTCACCAACCAGCATGGCGAGACCGAGATCGACGACTACGGGTGGAGTCCTGAGATGGACGAAGTTGAGGAAGGCTACTAGCTCATCTTCGGCAAGATCAACATGTTCGTTGGCATGGTCAGCACTACAGGTAACCATGCTAATGAGTTGGAATCTGTTTCAGAGGCAACATCTGTTATCGGGTCCGATGGAGAGGAGTCCATCGGTACATCACAAGTTGGCATAGTTGCCAAAGAGAAGGAGCAGGAGATGCAGCCGGAGTCAGATCCAGAGCCAGATTATGATGCAGACTCAGAGTCAATTTTACCTCTATTTGAAGATCGACTTGGATATGGAATTGAGGAGGAGTACGTGCAGTCACCAGTACGTCCACGTCATGTTGGAGTGTATATGTCCGGACCTGAAAACGGTGGACGTAACGCGGGTGGAAGTTAATTCGATCCCAATCTGCTGACAAGGGAGATCACAGCAGAAAACGCGGCGGCCCGAGCTGAGGAGTTGCTGACGGCTCGTCAGGCAATATAAAAGCAGTTGGCAGATGTTGCAGAAGCGAATCGTAGATTGGTAGCAGACCAAGCCCTCTGCAATTGGGACAAACACGCATACAAGCTGAACAAGCATGCATACAGTCAGAGCACGAGCGAGTACAAGCTGAAGCAGCAACAGTGCGCAATCGCCAGCAGGAGCTCATGTCAATTCAGCACAGAAGGACTCGGAGCCGCCTGCATGAGGGAGTCATCATAAACCCAACCAACTTGTTTCAGACGCCAACAGGTCCTGGCGTAGGAGCCGGAGGATCAGCACCTGGAGCAGGAGCACCACCGCCACCACCACCACCACCCCCAGGAGGAAACGGAGGAGTCGGAGCAGGACCTGGAGCCAATGCACCACCTCCGCCACCTGGAGGAGGAGTCAGCGGTATGGGTCCCCCGCCGCAAAGGTTCCATACACCTGTAGGACACTACTCAAACCCAATTGACAACGTTCATGCAGCAACCATGGTACTGGACAGAATCCCACTTATGGAAAATCCAACAGGTCAAGAAGCACAACTCGCCATAGATATGTTAAAAACAACATTGGCGCAATAGGCCCTCTATCCCAATTTCCCAGATGCAAGTCAGCTTCATTCAACTCCATACAATTCCAGAACAAGGAGTCGGCATGACGAGTCTCATCTGGCCGGATCGTCGAGCGCAAGACGCCGCGAACTGGCAAGGAATCAACCACATGTACCCACTACTTCGAAAGCTCAAAGACGAGTTGATGAAGCAAGGAACAGAAGAGCTGCAGCGACCAGAGCCCCAGAAGCCGGAGGAGCCGGTGGGCCAGCGCCAGCAACAGCAGCACCAGTGATGAACCCGCCGTATCGTGCGCTCACTGAGGTAACCTCACCAGGGAGTTCTCCATCATTAATAGGACCCGCATGTCTTTCAGAGGCCATTAGAGCCGTGGCTTTTCCAGATAACTTCAAGGAACCATGCAAGGTGGGCAACTATGAACCAAATATGGACCCGACTTCGTTGCTTAGCAGTTATGAGATGGCAATGAGTATCAAAAACGCTTCAGAAGGGCTGTGCGCCAAATTTATGTATCTTATGATGGATGAGACAGCCAAAGTTTGGATGAGTAAGTTGCCTCCCAGGCCCATCAACTCATGGGAGCAGTTGAAGACAGCTTTTGTGCAAAATTTCCAAGGAACTTGCAGGAACCTGAGCACCATAGAGGACTTAGAGCGATGCACTTAGCGGAAGGGCGAGTCCGCAAGACACTGGATGAAGCGAGTTTCAGAAATCATCAAGTCATCGCAAGGACTCCCACCCATCTCTGTGCTGATGGCATTGGAGAGAAACTGCAGTTATAATCCTTTGAGTTGGAAGTTGGGATGTATGAAAGATAGTCTAAATCAGGGCATACCTATCACCATTGGAGAGATCATGGCTGGAGCCAATAAGCACGCATCCACGAACAAAACCAAGGACCCGGAAGAAGCTGGAAAAGGACAAGGGGGCAGTGGACCAAGTCAGAATCAAAATCAAGGTCAAAGCCATGGTGGCACTAAGAGGCCATACGGAGACAACTCTGACCTAGTGGCTAACACAAACACTGGGGTCAGATGAAAGGACAACAACTCTCAAGGGTATCAAGGGCGAAGGCCAACTACAGAAGAGATTTTGGCGAGTCCATGTCCTAAGCATGCCAGAAACGGGAAGTGTGGTCATACCTTGGGGCAATGTGTGGATCTGCAGCGTGGCAGAGTCGCAGGACCAGGCAATAGGAACAACGACAATGGATATCGAGGAAACAATGGTAATGGAGGACCCGGTAACCATGGCGCAGGAGCCGGCCATAATCCCAACTTACAGCAAGGAGGAGGTAACCAGCAGGGTGGGTTCCAGCAGAACCCGAAGCAGCTTCATGATGGCCAAGGGCAATATTATGTGACAACCCGACCGCAGAGCCCAAGTCAGGGTCGTTATCATGTCTTCACAACAAGCACGTCCAAACGTGCCAGGAAATTGAAAGTTCGAGCTGTTAATGCAGTGGACCACAGTGGCTCAAGTGGTCAGAGCAAGTCATCACATGGAGTAGGGCAGATCATCCACCAAGAGTCGACGACCCAAGGCTCCTAGCTTTAGTGGCAGCACCTCAAGTTGGGGGCTACACATTAAACAAGGTGCTTATGGATGGTGGAAGCAGTATCAACATCTTATACTATGACACATTCAAGATGATGAAATTGCAAGATAGGCAGTTGATATCAACTGAGACAGTTTTTCATGGGATAGTACCAGGGAAGTCAGCAAAACCCATTGGTAAGATCTATCTTGAAATTGCTTTTGGCACAATGGAAAATTTCCGTTCAGAGATTATGCCCTTTGAGGTAGTTGATCTTAAGACTCCATACCATGCTCTTTTTGGTCGACCAGCATACTTTATGTTTATGGACAGACCGTGTTATGCTTACTTGAAGCTTAAGATTCCAGGTCCAGCAGGAGTCATTACAATTAATGGCAGCAGACAAATGGCATTCGAATGTGAACATGGAGATGCAGGTATGGCCGAAACAGCTTGTGCTCAGGAAGAGCTGAAATTTTATAAGGCAAATGTGGACCCGGAGGACAACTCAGTCCTCAAGAAGTCGGCCACAGAGGAGAAGATGAAATTCAAGTCAGCTCAGGACACAAAGCAAGTTGATTTCACCCCTAGTGATTCTTCCAAGCAGTTCACCATTGGGGCACATCTATCTGATAAATAGGAAAGCGCGCTCGTCGAGTTCATCCGTGAGAATCGGGACGTCTTTGCATGGAAGCCATCTGACATGCCAGGAGTCCCGAGAGAACTCGCCGAGCACATCTCACATCTTAACCCTAATGCAAGACCAGTCAAGCAAGGTCTGCGCAAGTTTCACGATGACAGGAGAAAAGCCATTGGAGAAGAGGTGGCTTGGCTCCTTGCAGCTGAGTTCATCAAGGAAGTTTTCCACCCAGAGTGGGTGGCCAACCCAGTACTATTACCAAAGAAAACAGGAGAGCTATGTATGTGCATCGACTTCACGGGTCTCAACAAGCACTGCCCTAAGGATCCGTTTGCTTTACCCCGTATAGACCAGATCATTGACTCCACAGCTGGATCAGAGCTACTTTGTTTCTTGGATGCCTACTCAGGGTACCACCAGATCAGACTCAAGAAAGAGGATGAGCTAAAGACATCTTTCATTACACCCTTTGGAGCATTTTGCTATATGACAATGCCCTTTGGACTCAAGAATGCGGGAGCTACATACCAGAGGTGTATTCAGAACTGGTTCAAGGAGCATATTGGAAGGAATATTCACGCTTATGTGGACGATGTAGTCATCAAGTCTCAGAAAGCTGACTCTTTGATAGCAGACCTGAAAGAAACCTTTGACAACCTGCGCAAGTACAAGATGAAGCTCAACCCAGCCAAGTGTGTTTTTGGAGTCCTTGCAGGCAAACTCCTTGGCTTCATTGTTTCAGAGAGAGGCATTGAAGCAAACCCAGAGAAGATCAAGGCTGTTCATAACCTGCAGAGGCCAACTTGCCTAAAGGACGTTCAGAAACTCACTGGTTGTGTAGCGGCTCTAAGCAGATTCATCTCAAGACTCGGAGAGAAGGCGGGTCCCCTTTACCGACTCCTGAAGAAGTCAGACAAATTCTTATGGGACAAAGAAGCCGACGATGCTTTTGAGGGCTTGAAGAAAACCCTATCATCAGCACAAGTACTTGCAGCTCCTACAGATAAGGAGCCCATGCTATTATATGTGGCTGCCAATGAAAGAGTTGTCAGCGCAGTGGTAGTTGTGGAACATACAGAGGAAGGTAAAGAGTATCCAATACAGAGGCCGGTTTACTACATCCGTGAAGTCCGTACAGATTCAAAACAAAGGTACCCTCAATGGCAGAAGCTAGTTTATGGAGTTTTTCTTGCAAGTAGGAAGCATAAGCACTATTTCCAGGAGCATCCACTTAAAGTGGTGAGCTCAGCACCACTAGCTGATATCATACGTAATAGAGATGCAACAGGGCGAGTTGCCAAGTGGGCAATTGAATTGGGTCCTTATCATATCACATATGAGCCTAGGACAGCCATTAAGTCTCAAGCTTTGGTCGACTTCGTCAATGATTGGACTGACTTCACCTCCTCACCAAGTTCACCCTGCACCAAATATTGGACAATGCACTTCGACGGGTCCAGACAGCTAGAAGGCTCAGGAGCCGACGTGGTTTTAACTTCACCTAAAGGAGATAAGTTGGCATATGTCCTTCAATTGCATTTTGATTGTACAAACAACATGGCAGAGTATGAAGCTTTGCTACATGGACTCTGTTTGGCCAAGGAAATGAACATCAAGCACATCAGGTGCTTCGGGGACTCAGATCTCGTGGCACAACAAGTATCTGGAACTGGGACTCGAAGGATGCAAATATGGCGGCTTACAGAAGATCAGTCGAACAGATAGCCGGGTTCTTTTCTGGTTACCAAGTGGAACATATTGACAGACGCAAGAACGAGGCCGCCGATGCGTTATCACGACTCGGCTCTCGTCGAGAGAAAGTACCTCCCAACATGTTCGTGGATGAACTCCATCATCCGTTAGTCAAGTTACCTTCAGAAGAGGAGTTAGCCTTCCCAGATCCAGAGTCCGCACTTGTGGCAGCAGTACGGGCAATTCCAGCATGGACAGAGCCCTACCTTGCATATCTCCTCCGAGGTGAGCTACCAGAGGATGAAGTCAAACAGAGACAACTCATCAGATGGTGCAAGTCCTACACAGTCATTGATGGCGAGTTGTTTAGAAGGAGTACCACTGGAGTCTACCATAGGTGTGTGTCTCCAGAAGAGGGCAGGCAAATCTTGCAAGAAATCCACGCAGGTGATTGTGGTCATCATGCATCCACTAGATCCTTGGTGTCAAAAGCTTTCAGACATGGGTTCTTTTGGTTAACGGCACGTTTGGACGCAGAAAAGATAGTACGAGTTTGTGATGGATACCAAAGGTACGCAAGGCAAGACCATGTGCCAGCCCAAGAACTCAGAACTATTCCTATCACTTGGCCATTTGCAGTTTGGGGGCTTGACATGGTGGGTCCTTTATCAAAGTCGCCCTATCACAAGACCCACCTGCTAGTAGCCGTTGACAAGTTCACCAAGTGGATAGAAGTTGAACCCGTAAGCCGAGTCGACGAAGCATCAGCAGTGAGGTTCTTCAAAAAGATCGCCACACGCTTCGGATACTGATGGGGGGATACTTTATAGGTAGGCCCATGGACCCGGAAAGTAGACCCGCCAAGACCAAGAAGGCCAACGCCGAGTCACGAGACAAGTCACATGGGCTGGGCTGGAGACAAGCCGGCCAAGGCCCGTGTGGAGAAAGAGGCTCGTCCAAAGAAGGAGTCCAAGTACAACCCGGAGTCTAAACTTGGAAGACCAAGACGTAGAGTAGGACTCCGTGTTCTAGTATGACTCGGTATAGCCTGTAATTCCAGAGACCCGGCAGCCTTTATAAGCAGGGTCCTGGATCGTAGTAAGATAAGCTTCAACCAGTAGAGAGAGAAACCCTAGCCACCAGAGAGAACTCGCCGGCTCCTGAGTTGTAGGAGCCGGGTCCTTGTAATCGAGATACAATCAAGAGCAATAACATAGAAGCAGGAAGTAGGTCTTTACCTCGAATCAGAGGGGCCGAACCTGGGTAAATCCTTGTTCCCCGGCGAGATTAACCGTTCCTACGTACTTCAGTCATCAATGGCCCCGGAACTCATCTTCCCTGAGGAAGAACTTGCTGTGACAACCCCACGACAGTTGGCGCCCACCGTGGGGCCTACGGTGACGAAAGGAGTTGAGATCGTTGGAGCTGCTCGTCGGGCTATGGAGAAACTCGCCATCAGGCGAGTCTACACTGATGAGCATGGAGAAACAGAGATCGATGACTCAGGCTGGACCTCGGAGATGAACGAAGTCGACGAAGGTTACCAGCTTGTCTTTGGAGGAATCAACGTGTTCGTCGGGATGGTTTGCGCGTCGGGTCTTCGCGTGAACTCGGCGGAATCAGTACCAGAACCAACCGTTGTCGTCGAGTCCGACGGCGAGGAGTCGGTCGGAACCTCAGAGGTCGGCACCATCGCCGAGTCTGAGAAACCCCTAGCTGAGGAACCAGAGATGCTTCAAGAATCAGATTCAGATTACGATGCAGATTCAGAGTCTATCCTACCCTTGTTTGAAGATCGGCTTGGGTATGGGATAGAGGAAGAGGATTATGAGGAGTCGCCAGTACGCGCTCGTGTTGTGGGAGTCTACATGTCTGGAAACACTGGGAATCAGTTTGATCCGACTCTATTGACAAAGGAAATTAATGCAAGTAATGCCGCAGAGAGGGCGGCTGAGTTAACCAACGCTCGTGCTGCGTTGGAGAAGCAACTAGCTGATATTACAGAGGCAAACCATAGACTAGCTGCGGAACAGGCCCGAGTCCAAGATGAAGCTCAGGTCGTGCGGAGGCGCCGCGAGGAGCTTACTTCAATTCAACACCGCAGAGCCAGGAGTCGCTTGCATGATGGAGTCCACATCAATCCAACCAATTTATTCACCACACCTAATGGTCCAGGCAGAGGAGCCGGACTGGGAGGCTCAGCGGCAGCAGGAGGCGCCGCAGGAGGAGCCGGAGGAGCACCACCACCACCACCACCACCACCACCCCCAGAAGGACCGGGAGGCAGCCGTACCAACGGACCACCGCCTGAAGGAGGACTCGGAGGAGGAGCATCTGGTGGCTTAGGGTCACAGCCTAACAGATTTCATACTCCAGAGGGACATTACTCTAATCCTATGGACAACGTTCATGCGGCGACTCTGAGATTGGAGAATATTGTGGTACCAGAGGGACCAGCGGGACAGGAGACTCGTGAGGCTATCGAGTTACTGAAAACAGCTTTGACTCAGCAAGCTTTGTATCCAACCTTTCCAGATGCAAGTAGACTACATTCAACACCCTTTAACTCAGGTACGAGGAGTCGGCATGATGAGTCCAACCCGGCCAACTCTACGAGTGCAAGGCGTCGTGAACTAGTGAGGAACCGTGCAAATATGCCAACTACTTCACAGGCTCAGCTAGTGGTTGATGAAGCAAGGCAACGACGAGAAAGAGAAGCAGCAAGAGCTCGGGAGGCAGAGAGGGACAGAGCGTTAGTGGGTGCAGCCAACCCGCCTCAGCCAACCCGGGTGGCACGAGGAGGTGACTTCCTGTTGCTTCCCCAGCGTTAACAGGACCAGAGTGTTTGTCTGATGCNTTCACTAGGTGCAAAACTGAAAAGGCGATCCACGGGGGGGGGGGGGGGTGCGTGGGGGGAAAAAGTGCTGCCCTATTCTGTGGCGCACCGTGGCTAGTGCGCCACAGAAATTCAACTTTCTGTGGCGCATCCTTCTCCATGCGCCACAGAAAGATGAATTTCTGTGGCGCACCAGCCACGGTGCGCCACAGAAAAGGCCGAGATGGGACCACAGCCCACTGATTGAAGGTGGGGCCCACACGAATTCTGTGGCGCATGAAGGTGGTGCGCCACAGAAGTCTCTATTTCTGTGGCGCATGGCATGCAGTGCGCCACAGAAAGTTGATATTCTGTGGCGCATGGGCTAAGGATGCGCCACAGAATGTTCAAATTTCGGTGGCGCATCGACAGCCATGCGCCACAGAATATTTTTTTGTGGCGCATAAATTAGGGTGCGCCACAGATAGGCAACCTCCCTATAATGCTTTTCCTGGTAGTGTTCGCCTAGTCCAAAACAAGGAAGGGATGCACAAATTATCTCCACCATGGGAAGGACCGTTCGTCATAAGCAAGAACTTGCACAATGGGTCGTACTATCTAATGGATGTACGAGAGCCGGCAAGTGCAAGTAAAGGAGCTGACACAGCTATACGCTAGATCCCTATGCAGAGGCAAAGAGGGTCTGGAACATAGCTCAGTTACGTCCCTACTATAGCTAAATTGTAATAGTTTTATGAGTTGAAAGGCAAAGAGCCCAGTGAGCCATGCCTAAATGTAATCAAATTATTATGATCAAAGGAAATAAAGCCAGCTTCTCTGAATATGAGTTCTTTAGTCGAGTCACCCAGTGATTGCGCTTTATTCTATATTTGATCTTTTGGTTCTTGGGGGCTTGCTTTTCAGAGAAAAAAGTCAGGCTTAGACCCTTGAACCTGGCTCAGTAGCCGAACTTTTCCTAATTTTCTCGCTGGTTAGTTAGATGCAGCATGCACAATATGAATAATCTACAGGCATGACTTGTCTCTAACTCCTATGAATCCTAAAGGACAAAGAAGTTGGGAGCCTGTCAGCACAAACTGTAAGAGAGTCATGCATGACCTACTTATTCAAAGTTAAAAAATTAGATGGGTTATAAGAACCAAACAGTGACTTGCATAGATAAGACATATTAATGTCACAGTTGAACAAGCAAGTCATTACAAGCCGATTGGCACAATTTCAGAACAACTAGTTCAAATACCAAAAGGTTCGCACTACAGTACAGTACAGTATTACAAAAGTCTAAAAATCATCCAAAAGATGATCCTTCAGAGGAGTCGACTTCTCGGCTGGAACTGGGGAGTCCTTCTTGACAGGAGACTTGTCCTTCGCTTGTGCAGTAGAGGCACGAGCCGGCTTCACAGGAGGCTTGGTGGCAACTTTCTTCGTTTGGAAACCGGTACCTCGTGGGCTCTTCATATGTTGAGCTAGCTCTTCTTCTTGAGTCCGGGAATCCCCAGTAGAAGCTCTTGAAGGAGTGGGCGCAGCAGGAGTCTTCAGCACAGGCTCGGTACCAGCTGGGTTACTAAGAACAGGAGCCGCCGGTGTAGAAGAACTCGGTCCAGCAGAACTTGAGCCACCTGCCATTGCCTGTGAGGGGCGACCAAAGTTTACAATTGCAGGAGTCTCCGGGGCAACCCTCTTGTTCTCCAAGTCATAGTGATGAACCCATACCTCAGGGTCCATCTTGTTGGCAATTTCACATGCATACGGACGCACCAGCTTCTCTTCAGCCTTGAAGTCGTCCTGAGTAAGGGTTTGCCATCTTCATGTTGCTCTGGCTTCCCCATAGTGAGCAGAGCTGGTTCTATTACAGTTGGATAATAGCTGTGGGCCAGAGCAAGGATCCTGATAGAGGCTCTCCTTAAAGAGGACTGCTTCCAAAGGCGCATATAGCCTGGTGCCCTAGAAAGTTCATCCACCAGGCGCTCAGGTTCCTTGGGACACTTGTCCTTGGCATTCAAGTATTTAACCACAGCACGGGCTCCCTCTTGCAGCCCATGACAGTAGTCCAGCATCTCATGTAATTGCTTGCCAACTGGCAACTTGAGCTTTTGAGAGTCAGGCCCTGCAGAAACAAGTCAGTGAGCATAAGTTGATGGTACTTCAGGAAAGTGCAAAGAAGGAACAAAGCAAGGACGTAGCTTACCAAAAATGTGTTGGCACATGGCTCCAATGCCCTTACGACAGGTGTCATAAACTGCTTTTAGCTCATTGTGGGCTTTCAGGGCAGTCTTCTTGGCAACCTCAGACTCTTTCTTGACCTGCTCCAGCTCAGCAGATAAAGCTTTCAGGTCTTTTTCTAGTTGGAGAGAGTGCTCTTTTTCAAATCGAGCAGTCCTGGCACTGGCAGCTGCTTGGTCCTCCAATTCTTTCATATCTCTCTTCATCTTGGACATAAGATTCTGCAAATACAAGTCAGAGTTCACAAGTCAGGACTCACAAGTCATACATGTACAAGCCAGATATAAAAGCTATCAGATTTCATAATTACAAGTGCAAAGGATGAACTCATGAGCTCCAAGTCGTCACAAGTTAACAACTTGGCGCTTGGGGGCTACTCAGGAGTCATATTTTTTCTTTCAATACAGAAGGCACAAGTCCTAGTCAACAAGTCAGCAGCTCCAAGTCGTCACAAGTTAACAACTCGGCGCTTGGGGGCTACTCGCAGAACAATTTTTTTTCTACAAGCTAAGTATCAGTTATTTACATCGATTTGCAGCTCCAAGTTGTCGCAGGTTGACAACCCGATGCTTGGGGGTTACTCGTCGAAAACTTTTTAATTACTCTACCTAAGAAGTCATCAAGTTAAAGCCCCGAGTCTTAGAAAAGCTAAGGACTCAGTGCTTGGGGGCTACAGTGTGCAAGTTTTTCTACACAGCAATTGAGTTAAAGTTCAGAGTAAAGCACCTATCTTAGTCACAAGTCACCACAGACAAGGTGCTTGGGGGCTACTGCAATAGGAGGCTACCAGAGAACATGAAGATTAGAAGTTAGAAAGCTTACATCATGGATGAGTCGAAGAGATCTAATGGCCAGTTGCTCATCATCCTTCAATTTGGCTGATTGATCATTTAGTTCAACAGCCTCTATCCAAGCCTCAGAAAAGGATTTGTTGTCAGCCACTCGAAGTCGGCTGTAATCGATGGAGGACTTGGCCGGCTCGTTGAGTTGGGCTGTAGAAGCCGCCTGATGAGGATCCGGGGAAGGTTGAGGAATGGTTGTATGAGTCTCAGTCCCGGAAAGAGGACTGGACCACCAGTGGAGCTTCCCCCCGAGTCCTTGGAAAGGACTCGGGGATAGTGGGAGCAGTAGTAGTAGTGTTAACACCTACAGATGCAGGTGTGAAAGGAGCCGTCCTTGTGCTTGTCATTTGAGAAGCAGAAGGAGGGATAGATCCACGAGCTGATGTAACATCAGCCATGTTCTGGAGCTTGGTGACCTTCAGATAAGGCCGAGCCCTGAAACAGGCAAAGTCAGAAGTCAGCAACAATTTCATGAAAAGGAAACGCAGAAGTCATATGAGTGCAAGTCAGCAGAGAAGTCATACCCAGTATTAGTCTCAAGGTCCAGGGAGGCCTGAGAGTCGGAAGAAGGCATAGACATGCCAGAGTGATAGGAGTCGTCTTGGCTAGGAGGAGAAGTCGACTTCCGTTGGTGTGAAATTGGCAAAGGATCAGGGGCAGGGGCGGAGCTAGAGAAATTGGAAACAGGGTGCACACATGGTGCCACAGCACATAAAAGCTAGTTTATGAGGGTGCACATGTGGTGAAAAAAAATCATTTTACATAGGATTTTGGATTTACCCTGGGGCCTGTGCACCCGGCTGGGTTGCCTTGCATCCGCCCCTGATCAAGGGTGTCCGCAGGGCCATCGGAGCGCAGCTTCCTCTTCCTAGCATCAATAACGCTCTGCATACATTCTTGAGGCTTAGCAGTTGAACTGGTTGATCCAAGGACTCGTGAGAGAGGTACCTTGGGGACAGCCTCGTGAGGCCCATTCTTATTGGGAGCTGGGGGAGAAGAGGAGCGACTCTGTGACAGAAGCCTCCTCTTCTACCTCCTCATCGGCCTCAGCCTCCGTTGCAGGTTCAGAAGCTGGCTTCCAGAAGGAGTCAGTTAACTGAAAAGGAGATAGAAAGTCAAGTTAGCAACTGAAATAGAGAAAGCAGATAAAAGTGAAGCAAATGAAATAGAGAAAGCAGATAAAAGTGAAGCAAATGAAATACTTACAGCAGGAGCTTGATTGGTGGAGCAAAAAGGCTCAAGTCCAAAATTTACTTGAT
This sequence comes from Puccinellia tenuiflora, assembly GCA_012064385.1. Taxonomy (NCBI): domain Eukaryota; kingdom Viridiplantae; phylum Streptophyta; class Magnoliopsida; order Poales; family Poaceae; genus Puccinellia; species Puccinellia tenuiflora. The sequence goes on along the minus strand of QRDG01000021.1, from coordinate 537,123 downwards.
CCTTCACTGGCCTGCCTGTCAGTTTCTTGATCAATCGGCCGAGTTCAGGGCCGTCAGACAGCTTCTCCGATGTGCGGAGGTCATCAGTTACGCAACGAGTGTATTGACATATCAGCCGAGTCCTAGGACTCAACGGTTGGATCTTCCAGGTCATCCAGCAATGCACCAAATCCATGTTCTCTAGCTTGTGAGACAAGAGAGCCTGAATCCTTGTGATCAAGGACTTGACTTTGGGTCGGGCGGCCTCTGAGCACCTAGCTTTCAAAGAGGAGTCGCCTCTAGCCGATCCTCGGAGAAGAGAGGAAGACGGGGCTCATCTGCAGGAGAGGTGTCCTTGCAGTAAAAGAAGGTTTTTGCCAATCCTTGACACGGTTAGGAAAGAAAGGTTTGGGGAAGACGGAGTGGAGGCGACGCTGAAGAGCAACAGCGCCGCACTGAAGGAGAGGACCCCCAGAGGTTTCGGGCTGGGGGTTGCAATAGAAAAGCTCAAGCCAGAGGTCAAGGTCTGGCTTGATTTGGAGGTAATCCTCACAAAGAGTGACAAAGTTCGAGAGGGTCAAGACAGAGTTGGGCGCCAAGTCATGGATGCGCAACTTGTAGAAATTGAGGACTTGGCGGAAGAACAAGTGATGACGGGATTGATGAGTGTTCTTCTCCCGCAACAACGCCAACAAGTACTCTTGATACCCTGAAAGGAAGATAATATATTAGGGATAGGTTGAGCCTCCAAGTGCAGAGTATGTAGAAGTGGTAGTTTTTCCCCAAGAAGGTGACTCGAGGGTTTAATATCAAACTCTCGGGGAATCAGTAGTGTGGGTTTTATCTTCTTGTACTTCTCTAGATTTCCTGCAAAAAAATAGATTGCTTTGTGCCCTCAACCTCACCAAGTGGTTGTCAAGCACAAGGTGTGAGAATGATATTAAGATGATAATGAATGCAAAACAGTAAATAAAAATGCAATGGTGGTGAATAAGTATGCAAGGATGATAGTAATGATGATGGATGGTATTTTTGGGGTTTTTATATGTGAATGCAAGAAAAGTAAAGTGTTTTTGTATTTTCTGATTTTAAAATGGCTGAATGTAAAAGATGCTTAAAAGTGGTTGGAAAGTTGTTTCTTATGATTAAAAATGGACCGGGGTTCATGGTTTCACACATGCACTCTCTCTTTAATATAGTGTGGCAAATGAGTTGACATAGATTTAACATATGAGATTGCAAACAAGGTTAATGACATGTTACTAATTATATGGGCATCACGTCCTAACATAGATACCTTTTGATTATTAGTCTCACTTATACGCCACCAAGATGTGAACTAAATCATTCACCTTAGTAATTAAGATAACATCAGAGTATAGCTTTAAGATTAATGACATGAAGTGAAAATAAACACATGATGGATCTAGTCTTAGGTAGAGGCATGCCACTCCTCCTACCCTACAACATGGTATTTTGGTTTATCCCTAGTGAGGTAACAAAGTAAGGTAAACACCCAATGGATCATGATATTAAGTTGTCAGCTTATCACTTCACCACCCCCGTTACTCCAACTAATGCACACGTTCCCCCACACACGCTCTCATAAACATGCTTGATCATAACAAGGATACAAGAACAGGGTACATAATATGCATGTACTTTCATAACTGAAATATAACATTGCAATCTCAACATATATTAACTCATATAGATCCATCACAATGGTAATAACGGTGACCGTAATCATGTTCAGCATGTCATACGGTGCTAATTAGTGAAGCTCAAGAGAGAGAGAGATACATATGCTGCTGCCACAAAACCCATAGTCCAGAGGTGGACTACTCCCTCTTCATCATGGAGACGGTGGAGATGTCGATGGAGAAGAAGGAGACCTCTCCGGCAGGGCTCCGCCGGAGTTTCCCCCTCCAATCTGCAGCCTCCTGGTCTCTGTTTCTTGTTTCTCTTCTATGGCGGCCCTCCTTTCGAAGAACGTCGGGGGACCCTTTATATAGGCGTTTTTAGGTCACGAGGATGCTTCTGGGCGAAGGATCTACGCAAACGGGGCCACGAGGGCTGAATTAGGTGGGCCCACGCGGCCTGGTACTGTAGCCGCATGGGGCCCCCTATTTTGGCCCTCCGGCCTCCTTTCGCTTGCTTCTTTCGCTCCAATGTCTTCCTCCTTCCAAAATAATGACCCCCGTAAATTTATAGCTCATTATGACGTCGTTAAGGTCCTGAAACAAATAAAGAAAGAAATAGGGGTTTTCTGACTGCGCAGGATTAATTCCATAAAAGGGGAAATCATTATTAATTACAAAAAATCATTAAATAACAGTAATATACCCCTTATATGATGCAAATATGAATGGAATATAAGTATTATAGTGCAAAGTTCATGTATGCATTTTAGATGCATCAACATCCCCAAGCTTAACTCATGCTCGTCCTCGAGTATGAAAGTGATAAAACTAACATGAACTTTGCAATATAATCACAACATAGATATAAAAGATGATTGCTACTGCTACTAAAGTCAAATGATTCATTATTTCAAAGAAGTAGCAATATGCAAACAGTTTATAAAGTGATATCAAGTATTCAATGCAAGGATGTTCAATGATAGTTCACAAGGTGTAACATAAAAGATAGTAATATGGACATTCTTACTTTCGCATACTTGAGGTCCATAGAGTGTAGATGAAAATCTGAATATAAAAGGTGGACAATTTGGAAAAGATATATAAATAAGTAGAGGTCAAACATGCATAAGTTTCATCTATCCCCCAAACTATTCTACTTAAGTTATTGATTGCAATGGTAATACTTGGTGTAAAGCTCTCATTCCCCTATCATAGCATCTTGAATGATTAAAGTTTACATGTGAAAGCAAATATGAGTAGTGGCCTTGATAAAGTAAAGGTTAGATGTCTCATGCCCCTTCAATACAAGTACCTACACCATGATACTCAACTTGGGAAACAAAGCAAGTTTAAGTTATCTATCATTGTAAGTAATAATGGTATCATCAAGAGTCTCAACTGGGGTACCTCTTGTCCCATGATATGGATCAAGCCCACATCAAAATAGCAAGACAAACAACATAATGAACAACCTCAACACCCTCTTTATTTACCACTCGATATAGCTTTTTATTGTAGGGTCACTAGTAGGAAAAGGATTATAGGTAGATTACTTAGCCGTGGCGCACCACTATTTTGGTGTGCCACGAGTATATAGCTGTGTCGCACCAGACACAGATGCGCCACGGTAGGACATTACCCGTGGCGCACCAAAATAGTGGTGCGCCACGGCAAAGTGCAGACTAGGCTGACGGAGGGGCACCCTCCTTAGCCGTGGCGCACCACTATTTCGGTGCGCCACGGGTAAGAGTATAGTCGTGGCGCACCTTATTCCAATGCGCCACCAAAATAATGGTCTTGGGCCAAATTTTGACCCCACATAGCCGTGGCGCACCACTATTTTGGTGCGCCATGGGGGGTATGTTTACTGCTTTGTGCTCCCATGCACCCCCCCCCCCCCCCCCCGTGATCGCCTTTTCAGTTTTAAAAAGGCTAAAAGAAAATGTTAAAAATTCAAAAAATAAAATCCTTTGAGATGTGGTTATGTTACGTAACCTAGTTGTTAGGAAAAATATGAAATATAATTTCGACGTATTTTGCAAAAAAAATATTATGGAAGAGTAAAACGGCGATAACTTTTGCATACGAACTCGGATTTCGACGTTTAATACCTTTATGGAAAAATATTATGGAAGAGTAAAACCACATCCAATTCAAATGGCCTACGGCCTTTTGAGCCATTTTTTGCATACAGAATCCCCAAATTCGAAAGGGAACACCTATTTTTTTGAAGTTTAAGTTTTCTGGCCAGAAAAAATAAATAAAACTTACCCATGGCGCATGGAAGAGATGGTGCGCCACGGGTAGTTGTAATACTCGTGGCGCACCACTATGAGATGCGCCACGGGTAACATGGGGGGGGGGGGGGGGCAACACCGCGATCCGACGACTCCCAGCGATCCGACGGCTCACAGCGACTTAAACTAGCACACAATCCGTGTGCTCCTTTCTTCTTGTTTCTGATTGGTCGAGAGGATAGAGGCCTGGATTGCCACCTCTCCTCCTCTCTTCCTCCTCCTCCTCTCTATCTCATCCTCCTCCTCCTCCTCTCTTCCACCTCCTCTCTATCTCCTCCTCCTCCTCCTCTCTTACTCCTCTCTATCTTCTCCTCCTCCTCCTCCTCGACGGCCGGCGGCGACCTCGTCCATGAGGGCGAGCTCCTCCACCATACTGCCGGCCTTCTCCACGACGGCCGGTGAGCACCTCCACCATGGCGTCCACCTCCACGTCGACGAGGACCGGCGGCCGGCGAGCACTCCACGCCGACGAGGAGTGACGGCCGGCGAGCACCTCCACGTCGACGAGACCGACAGCCGACAAAGCACCTCCATGCCGGCGCACCTCCACGCCGGCAAGCACCTCCACGCCGGCGAGGACCGACGACCGGCGAGCACGTCCATGCCGACGAGGACCGACGGCCGGCGAAGCACCTCCACGCCGGCGAAGCGCCTCCATGCCGGCGAGCATCTCCGCGACGAGCATCTCCACGATGTGATGAGCACCTCCACGACGACCTCCATGTCGCGGCGCAGGACGGGAGCTGCCGGACACGCCGACATGGGCGGTGGCCGGTGGCTCTTTTTTTAAAAAATTCGGAAATTCATAGCCGTGGCGCACCTAGTTTTTGTGCGCCACGGGTATGTGCATATAGCCATGGCGCACCGAAACTAGGTGCGCCACGGGTATGTTTACATACCCGTGGCGCACCTAGTTTCGGTGCGCCACGGCTATGTGCACATACCCGTGGCGCACCAGGACCCCTGCGCCACGGCTATTGTGTTACCCGTGGCGTGGCAATCCGTGGCGCAGCCCTCTGCGCCACGGGTAAGCATTTTTGGTGCGCCACGGGTAGCATGTTTCCTAGTAGTGGGTGTATCACAGAGAGTTCAAAATAGCATGTAAGTAAATTTCCACCATGAATGATGCATGGCTTAGATTAGCGGCCCAGGTTTCTCTCTAACCATTTATACAAACTCATTTAAACTTAACTCTATTTCCACATTATTTCGTCATGATAGGCATCCATAAACAAAAGTACATGATATCAACTAAACAAATGATGGAACATGTTGAAAGCCTTGCATGTGACAGCACATATGGGCTAACTCCTGGACGAGGAAGTCCTGGCGGCGGCGGCGGCCGCGGCGGCGATGTCAATTGTCCGACTGGACGTCGAGGCTTTGGTCTTGGGGCGCTTGGGGGCCATGGCGTACGTGCGGAGCGAGCTGCGCGCGGGAAAGAGAATGAGCGGGAGGAAGAAGAGGACTGGAAGCGAAAGGGCAAGTGGGGTTTTTGGACCCCACCCTTGACAATTTATATGGGGTTAAACCCTAGAAAGTTACGGGGCTGTTCCACGTGAACAGTGCGGAAAATGTGGAGACCTCCGCGAAAATTTCCTGGTCAAAAATGCGGCAGTCAAAGTCAAACAGAGTATGTCTGAGAAAATGAAGGCACAACAGTGGAAAGAATAGCCGGCTTGTCTCAGAAAGGCGAGTCCTGTGTCTGCAGGAAGTGGCAAGAGTCACATTCCTCAGAGCTAGTTTATAAGAGCCACAACAAACTCGGCCAGCTGATGGAAAGGCAAGAGTGGTGAGCTTGAGCAAAGGGTGACGAAGGACTCATTATATATATGTGTTATGTTTTTTATGCAGGAATTCATCTTGGAGCTAGCAGCAGGCCACTTTTGATTTTGTGACTCCAGTCGGAGAAGTCGAGCCAAGGAGTCGAACCAAGGAGTCAAAGGAAGCCGCCAAGACTGCGCCCAAGATAAATTCGGGGGCTACTGGTGGGGGGATACTTTATAGGTAGGCCCATGGACCCGGAAAGTAGACCCGCCAAGACCAAGAAGGCCAAAGCCGGGTCGCACTTCAAGTTACATGGGCTGGGCTGGAGACAAGCCGACCAAGGCCCATGAAGAAGGAAGGACTCGTCGAGGAGGAGTCCTAGTACAACCCGGAGTTCTAACTTGGAAGGCCAAGACATAGAATAGGACTTCGTGTCCAAGTATGACCCGGTGTAAACTTGTAAGTCCAGGGACCCGACCGCCTTTATAAGGAGGGCCCTGGACCTTAGATCGAGAGGCAAGCTAGACAAGTCTGAAGCAATCGAGAGACCCGTAGTCATCGACTCCCCAGATAGGAGTCGAAACCTTGTAATCGAGAATTAGTCCAAGCAATAAAGCCGAAGCAGGAAGTAGGTCTTTACCTCGATCAAGAGGGGCCGAACCTGGGTAAATCCTTGTCCTTAGGCGAGATTAACAACTCCTATGTACTTCGATCACCAATGGCCCCACAACTCATCTTCCCTGAGGAAGAACTTGCCGTGAAACCCACAACCCCACGACAACATTATTTTCGGTTCACCGGTATTTTTGGTTCACTACTATTTTTGGTTCACTGTTATTTTGGTTCATATGTATTTTCGGTTCACTATTATTATCTGTTCGTCCGAATTTTAGTTTCTTGTCGGTTCACTATTATTTTTGATTCACCGGTATTTTTGGTTTACCATTATATTTTGTTTCACTATTATTTTTTGTTCACTAGTACTTTCGGTTCACCGATAATTTCGGTTCAGCCGAAAATATTAATTTTTTAAAATGGTTCTGAATTTTTTAAAAATATTCATATTAAAAAATCATTTCTTACCAATATTAATTTTATAAATAGTTCATATTTTGAAAAATATTTCAAATTTGAAAAAAATCTAGATTTCTAAAATCTTAAGATTTAAAAATATAAACTAAGAATAAAATATGAACCATTTATTTTTATTTTTGTACTTTTCTTACGAGCGTTGCTGCGCTCATAATTCGTTTTTTCTTGTTTTTAGGGAACATGCCCATGTACTTGCGTTGGACAGGCCCATGTAGGCAAAGGGCGTGAGCGAGGTGAGACTTGCGCTCGCTTGAAGCGATGCAAAGGGGAACCCCTCATCACTGGGCGCTGTGGTGCCGCAAGCATGGAGCAATAACGCGTTGTTCTCCGGTTCACCGATGGCCCATTGCGGTGGAGGATGAAGTGCACAGAATACTAGTTAGTCTTGTTATTTCGTCACCCGCTAGCTAGCTTGTGCGGTTGGTTAATTTTATCTCTTTTAGCATTTTATTCCATGGTAGTTCTTATTAGATTAAAAACAATCAATGGGAGAATAACTAGATCAAGCTCATCACCTAATTAAGCGGTGCATTGAGATTCAGTTTGGTAGAAATAACCTCATTTGATGAAGTCTTTTATATTACAAAAACTCTGTATATGAGAAACTCCCATATTAATTTCCCACGTCACCCATCGAGCTCAAATAGTATAGTGATCGTCTTTTGCGTGCATGATACTTTGGTGTAATTGGAAAGACCGCATTCACCTACTTACTATTGATAATGTAAATGACCGATGGGTAAAAGGTACTACACTGGGTGGGCATCTAATTGTGTGCATAGTGTTTTTTACATACATGTACCACATCTTCAGTACCCCCTCCGATCCATAAAAAGTGTCGCTCATTTTATACTAATTTAGTACAAACTTTGTACTAAGTGTGCGACACTTTTTATGGATCGGAGGGGGTATGCAAAATAATGTTCTCTTCTATATACTACTTCATCCTCACAGGGTCGATATATAGCAAGCTAGCTCATTTGCTCTGCTTCCTTTTTACATGTTACTAAATTGAGCTTAAGATATCAAACTAGATAACACTAGATATCAAAATAGAAAAGGCCCGATATGGGATTTTGGCGATATTGCAAGCATGGAGCAATACCCATGGTTGTCTTTCGATTCACTGATCCCCATCCCAGTTGACGGTGGAGTGCACACAATACCGGTTGGTCTTGTTTAGTGTTAATTTCGTCACCTGCTAGCTAGCTTGTGCGGTTGGTTAATTTTATATCTTTTCTCATTTTATTCCCTCGTAATTCTTATTACTCAATGGGAGTAGATAAAAAACAATCAATGGGAGGAATAACTAGATCCAGCTCATCACATAATTAAGCGGTCAATTGAGATTCAGTTTGGTAGGAATAACCTCATATGATGAAGTCCTTTATATTACAAAAACACAGTATAGGAGGAACTCCTCCATTAATTTCTCACGTCACCTATCGAGCCCAAATAGTACAGCGATCGTCTTTTGCCTCCATGATACTCCGGAGTAATTGGCAAGATCGCATTCACCTACTTACTATTGATAATGTAAACGACATATGGGTAAAAAGTACTGCACTAGGCGGGATCTTATTGTGTGCATGATGTTTTTACTTACATATACCACATCTTCAGTATGCAAAATAATGTCCTCTTTTATATACTACTTCATCCTCACAAGGTAGATATATAGCTAGCTAGCTCCCTTGCTCTTCTTCCTTTGAACATGTTACTAAAATGAGCTTAAGATATAAAACTAGATATCACTCCGACACATTGTTGTCGAGATAGCCGATGCCATAAACTTGATGCAGATAAGACACACCTAAGGTGAAGATGGGTACCATGGATTTACACTATGCGACTAGTTATGCATAGGGTAAGATAATTCAGCAAAGAATACCTCACCGAAATTTATATAATTCAACTAGCTAGCGTTAATAATTTGGAGAAATTAAAGAATGTCTATACACAAATAACCATCAGCGAAATGAACCTGATAGCGTTAATAGCCTAATTAAGCAGTTTGTTGCAATTCAGGTAAAGCATGGGACCAAGTAATTTAAATGAGTGCATACATGCCATGAGATAAGTTAGTTTTAAGTTTCATTGGGATTTGTTTGCCAAAATCCGGAAAAATTTCAGAACCAGTTTAATAAATTGCACTATCACCACGTAATTTAAATGAGTTTATTTTAAGATGCTATTTTATGTGTAGTTTTGTTGTCTGTATCCTTATTTACAAGCTGCATTAAGCACATAAAGGAACACTCTAAGAATCAATATATTTATCTAACAATAATCGAATTACCATTGCGGGTGTTCGACAGAATTTCCAATACTAAAAATCTATAGCAACACAAAAAATCCTGAATGGAAGTAAAATCCTCGTAGCAGCATTTCAGTTAAAAAGCCGCCTGCAAAATCGCTTGTATCAGCACCATGGAAGGTAGAAATAAATAAAGGTAAAAATTAGACAAATACATACTGATATATATTAATAAAAAATCAGCTTCATGAGCGAAAATGTAGTCTAAAAAAAGCAGTTCTCTTTGGGCATTAGCACATGCAGAGCAGCAGAGATGAACTTGATCTCAGTTGTAGAAATGAAGTAGGTGATATTGTTGGCGTTGAACAACTACTACATGGCAATGTTGGAGCAGGTGATTCTGTTTGATTTCAGAGCGATTTTTGTTTTGGTGTTTCCATCTCCTGAGCTTCACATGCAGGGCAGCGAGCATGTATGTGAGTTTCCTTGGACACAGTTTTCACGTTCTATATATAGAAAGACAATATCCCATGTATGCCCGACTTGTGATTTCGCCTATTTAATCAACCGACTCTTGCTGTCTTGCATCGATCTGCTTCAGCATGTTTAGTACAAAGCACCGCTCGTGTGACCGCTAGGCCGATGCAAGCATGGCAAGTACGCGGTCCGCCACACAAACAAAACAAACACCTTTGCTTGATAGGAACGGTAGGCCTCGGGAACTCTGATCCGGGAATGTCCTCCACCAGTTGTAGCAGCATACCCGCGTTATGTTCCAGTGCGTGAGTGTACTCGTCTTATACGCCATCCACTCTACAGATTAACACGCTGTTGTTTACTGGTTCTTATTGTCCATCGTACATGGAGCAACATCGATCCTGATTGTCCTCCGATTCACTGGCCATGGCTCATCGCGGTGGACGATATAGTGCACATAATACTAGTTGGTGTTATTTCGCGTCAATTCGTCACATGCTAGCTAGCGTGTGCAACATGCATCAGTACTTGGAGGAAATAATTCGATCCACGTCTAAACTAATTAAGCGGTGCGTTGATGTTCAGTTTGGTAGAAAAATCTCGTCTTATGAAATAATACTTTACTAAAACACAGTAAAAAAAGCTCCTCCATTAGTTTTGCATGTCACACACCGTGCCCAAATAGTATGGAGATCGCCTTCTGCCTCCATGATATTGCGGAGTAACAGGAAAAATCGCATTGACTTACATATACCACTGATTCAGTTATGCAAAATAATCTTCTCTTCTATGTACCATGCAAAATAATCTTCACGAGATTTTACATTGACTAAATCCAATGCATTCTAATTTTATGGCAGTTAAGATAAAGAACTTCACCGTATATTTCACTAGATGTTAAAATACCTAGGTTAGCTTAGTGATATTTGTTGAAATACCTGCATTATGTTGAACCCAAGAGGAGTAAGAAACACCTTTGAAACATTACAGCCCATAGAAACATATCAAGGTACATTACAAAAGGAAAAATACAAACTTTAATCTGACGATTTGACAACACAACACATAAAACTTCATTTGCATATACACATGTCAGTGTTCTTTAATGCTTCACAAGCTAAGTGGGTTGCCAATGACAGAAATGTATCACTTCCAACCCCCAACCATTTAATCGATAGGATCTCCTTCAGTTCACAACACCATCCCAATTAGCTAAGAGTGAACAATTAAGCATAGATGTTCTTACTCCATATTTAGATGAACCGTGATGTGGGAATACTTTGGTCTCACAAACAACCAAATGAACACTACTATGCATGGTAGGTTCTAGGAATTTGGGCATGCTAGATTTTAGTATTATCTTGTTTCTCTTTAGACCTGTGGTTGCATGGGACGTGCCTGGAGTAATTTTGTTAGGAAGTCCATGTGCAAGGTTCGGAGAGGATAGATGAAATCGTTCTCAGAAACTTGCATCTGGCTGATGCTCTAGAATTCACTATCTACTAGTGTCTGGCATTAGTGTTCTGTGTCTGATTGTTCACCTTGAGTTGGCGACCTTCATTCTGACTCTCACACTACCTCATCGTTATTCCATTTTTGCGGTTGCAGACTTAACGCCGTTGGTACGGTCTTGGTCATTTTTTGAAAATTTCCACTACTGAAAATGGATGTATTTTAGAGAATTTCCACTACTAAAAATTATATAAACAAAAAAATCTGAATGAAAATAAAATTCTCCATCAATTAGCATACTGTCTGGAACATCATGTGTATTACGCTATTAGCACCAGATCAAGAGATAGAAGTAAAGAAAACACATAAAAACTAAACAATGACATATAGATATATTAATAAAAAAATAGTTTCCAAATCTCAAAAAAAAAATCCTACACAAAAATGTAGTCTAAAAGCACCAGTTCCCTTTGGGCATTATCACATGCATCTGGTGAGCATATCAGTTAGTCAAGGGCCTTGCCCAATAGAGAATTTGTTGTCTGTTTAATGTTGTCTCCGATCGAGGTTTAGTTATATGTTCTGTTAAGTCAGATCTAAATATGAACCAGTGGCAAGATATCAGAAGAGTTGGTCAAGAAATGACGTATTTGTTCTCTGTAAGGGGGACCAACTAGTTCTAGACATTTACCTGATATGAACTTGAGCTTAGGTTGTAGAAATGGAGTAGATGATATTGATGACGTTGAGCAACAACTACAGGTTGTCAGAGCTGGTGCATAGGTGTAGCCATTAGCCCCGTTATAGCTTCGCTATAGCTGTTTGAAAAGGTTGCCGCTAAATGGAACCATGTACATTTTACCGATATAGCTCCATTTAACTCAGCTATAGCTATTTTGGAGGGTCGCCGCTATTTTTCATAGCTTGATATTTAAAACATTGTAGGTGCAGAAGATGATTGCACTTTGAGTGGGGTGTTGCACTTGCAAATCAAGATAGAAATAGAATATGAAATAAGATACAAGATGAGTATGAGGAATTGATGTCAGTGATTGGTGTTGTTAACTGGACCGACTTGCCTTGGTGCATGCTAGTGAAAACAAAGGATGTTCGGAGGAGGAGCATGCAAACCTCCTTCGTTTGCATTTCGGAATCTCCTCACTTCCGTCGCGCGTACCGTTCCTAGCATCCAACCATGCTCCTGGTCCTATCCCTCATGTCAGTGCAGCGGCACAACATATAGATCTTGGTGGTGTAAAATTTGGGGAATTCTCATCGGCACTGGAGGAGAACTTGCATGGCGTGGGAGTTCTCATCGGAGGTTCCCGGGGTAGGCCACCATTAGGACGCCAGGAGGCTTGTGGCGAGGCGCCGATGGAGATGATGCATGGGCGCTATCTTTATGGATGATTTGCGGTCGCCAGAGAACCGTGGAGATGGTGACTGTGATTCCAGATGATTTTGGATGTGATCGGGCGAGATTTAAAATCGTGTTGAGTTGTGCTTAACATTGAAAAGATTTAGCATTTCGGTTTGAGGAAATTTAATGTCAAAGATTAAATGTATGCAATAATTTGTGTTTAAAAATTATTCCACAACTCACCTTTTGTTTTAGGGTCATCTAGCCAGATACATTTGGAATGTGGTCGGTTTTACTTTTGGCATGAATTATTATTACAAAGGAGTTTTTTTTTTTACCCGGTGTCCTGTACATCCCCCTAGGTACATTTGGATCCGCCCATATATTGCAGATGTTTTTCGTCATAGATTTTACTTTGATACTTCATGGGTTTACCTTTGATACTCTATGGTGGTGCATGTATGTTTTTTTTCTATTGAGACAACGAGCGAGCATGTACGTTAGTTTCTTGTTAATCTCTATATAGAGAGAGAATGTAGGGTTTGCACTCGACTAGGGATCTCGTCTATTTAAGCGGTCGACTTTTGCATCGATCTGCTTCAGCTGTCAGTACAGAGCACCGCTCGTATGACCGGTAGATCGATGCAAGCATGGCAAGTAGGCCGGTCTGCCACAGGAACAAAACACACCTTTGCTAAGTAGCTAGGACCAAGAGGCCTCGGGAATACTGATCCAGGATTACAATTCAGCTATTTATTTTTTTGAGCAACATTACCGTAGGGAAATATCCTACGTTGTGATTTTTATAAATAAATGGTCAAAAACAGGTCTTACAAATTTACATCAAGGGGGCTAGTAAGTAACAATTCAGCTATTGTAGCGGCTTCCCATTGTATGTTCCAGCAAGTGCATGTACTCAGTTAGTTACTGATTCCTATTATTATCCCGTGTGGCGCCTCTGTTCCTCATGCACTCTACTCTTATTGATTTCTCGTTTACTCGCCGGGCTTCAGAAACGCCCCGGTGGTTTCTGTCGGCAGCTGGGTACTACTGTACTAGATAAGCACATGTGTACGTGATGTATTGGAGTTCATGTCCGACTAGTATTAGTATCCATCTACGAGTAGGTATGGGTTAATTTAATTCCATCCATTTTGTCATTTTTCCCCTTGGTAGGCGTTATGACATTGTAAACCATGCATCAGTGGGAGGAAATAATTTGATCCAACTCATAACCTCATTAAGCGGTCACAGTTTGGTATAAATAATCTCATCCTTTTAAGTAAAATACAGTCTAAGAGTAGCTCATCCATTAATTTTCCACGTCACCGAGCCTAGTAGCGATCTTCTGCGCCTCCATGACACAACTGAGTAAATGGAAAGATCTAATTCACCTACTTACTATTGAAAATGTAAAAAACCGATGGGTAAAGAGTACTAGATTGAGCGGGCATCTAATTGTGTCTAGTGTTTTTGCATTACATATACCACATCTTCAGTTATGCAAAATAATAGTCTCTTCTACGTATCGCTTCATCTTCACAAGTATAGGTACATAGCAAGCTTCACTGGTGGAAAACGGGGCTTTTGTCCCGGTTCCCCAGCCCCTTTAGTCCCGGTTGCGCAACCGGGACAGCGCAATCGGGACTAAAGCCCCGACCTTTAGTCCCGGTTCTGTTACGAACCGGGACCAAAGGGTCAAGACGTGGCAGCGCGCAGTGCCGCGCCTGTCGAGGACCTTTAGTCCCGGTTCTAGCCACGAACCGGGACGAAAGGTTTATTCAGTTTTTTTTTGTTTTGCTGTTTTTCTTTATATTGTTTGTTTGTTTTACTGTTTTTCGTTTATTTTTTCATTTATTGTTTTTCTTTTTAGGATCCAATTCGACGATACTATGTATATACAAAACAACTAAAGAAGGAATTACACAAACATCGCCATAAGTTGTCGAATCTTTACATATAGTCTCATATAAGTTGTCCAACCCTATTAACATACACAAAACCCTAGTTGCCCGGTGAATAAAATTCTCCTTTTTTATCTATGACTTGATCTAAGAAGAATGCCGCCAGCTCCTCTTGAATTGCTCGCAAGCGGTCTTGTGGTAGGAGCATGTCCCGCATTCCTTCGATCTATATAAGTACCATTAGTTACAGCAGCTAAGACTACGCCGACCGCCACCTTCACGGTTATGTTCATCAATGGAGCATGTAGCTCACAATTTTCCCTCTCCGTGATATCATCCACGGGGGTAGCGACGAGCCGAGATATCTGGCCGAAAGAGCTCCGTGGAAGCCACGCTGCTTTTCCGCTGAGATGGTGGGCCGCTATCTTGCTGCTGAGCTTCCCGGGTGGTAAGTGAATCAAGGATCTGCTGCTGCCTAGTTAATCTATCTTCAATCTGCTTCAGCCGATCTGCCTCCTCTGCCTTCTTCCTCCCTCGGCTTCTATAACTGTCAGCGTCATCTGGAAATCCATACTTCCACGGTACGGAGCCTTCCGTGCCTCGTGTCCGACCTTTGTGTTCTGGATTCCCGAGGGCCCGTGACAGCTCGTCCTTCTCTCTGTTTGGAACGAACTCCCCGGCTTCTACCTCCTTCATTATCTTCTGAAGTTCAGCGAGAGGGGTTGCAAGTTGTGCTTTTGTAAAGATGCACTTCCCTGTTTCTGGGTGCAACGTTCCCCCATGCCCGAAGAACCAAAGTTTTGCCCGATCAGCCCACCGCAGCGTCTCAGGAATTATCCCTTGTTCAACCAGGGCGTTCTCAAGTCTCTCCACCTTAGGCTTGATAGCCCTGTAGCCACCTGACCCCATGCTATGGTGATATTCCTTCTTGGAAGCATTTTTCTTATTAGTTGCTGACCTTTTCTTAGCCTCGTCAGATTTCTTGTACTTGACAAATTCCTCCCACTGATCCCTTAGCTTTTCATACGCTCCAGTGAACTCCGGAGTCTTTTTTTGAAGGACAAAGTCCTTGTGCAATCTTTTCTTCCAGTTTGCAAATTGTTCGGCCATCTTCTTCAGTGCCCACTCCTTGACCTTTTTCTCTATGGGATCCACGTAATTTGGATCCTCCTCCTCTAACGGATGAGCGTCGTCGTCTTGACGAGGAAGCGTGAAATTAGCCATTAGCGTCGTCCAAAGATTGTCTTTCACTCTATCGTCAACAAAAGTGAGAGACGAGCGTTCTGTCGCCTTCGGCTCATTCCATTCTTGAGTGGTGATCGGGACGTTGTCCCTAACAACAACTCCGCACTGACTTACAAACTTGACAAAATGTGTCAGCGGTCTGCCATCTGGAGCTACTGCTTCGATCTTGTATCTCTCTTCTTTATCACACCTTTTGGATGGGCCTCGTTTGGGGATAGAAGAAGATTTGCTCGATCCGGAGGGCTAAAAGAAGAAAGATCATTAATGCATATATATATATATGAATCAAATAGTGGATTTAGTCAATATAGGGTTAGTTAATATACCGCGCCGGAGTTTGTAGTAATAATTGTCCGGTCACCATCATCACCGGATGCCTCAGCTTCTATCTGCGCTCCCTCGCCGGAGTCGTTCAGAAAGCTCGAGGTGAACTCCAACTCATCTTCACCGCGGATAATATCTTGCAATATGTTCTCCTGATTTTCGTCTCTGTTGTGATCCATAGTTTCTGCAAGGACAATTGACCGGGTGGTTAATGAAAATTAACCCATTCTTATTCTTATTCTTATTCTTTTAATTCTATTCTTATTCTTATTCTACACTAATTATTAAAATAGCTAACATAATTGCTAACACTAATTATTCAAAATAAACAATCTCCACCGTGAGAATAAACAATAGCTAACATTATTCCTAACACTAATTAATTCAAAATAGCTAACATTATTTAAAATAGCTAACAATTGCTAACACTAATTAATACAAATTGCTAACACAATTGCTAACACTAATAATTATTGTTAACACAATTGCTAACATTTCAAAATAGCTAACATTTTAATTATTTAAAATAGCTAACATTATTTAAAATAGCTAACAATAGCTAACATTATTTAAAATAGCTAACTAGTAAATTGCTAACAAATGTTGCTAAGAAAACTAACCTAGCTAACAAAATTAATCTAACAAAGAAAAATTCTAACAAAACTAACCTAGCTAACAAAATTATCCTAGCTAATAAATTAACATTCTAAATTTTTCTAAAAATTCTAACTAAAATTCTAAAAGTTCTAACATTCTAAATTTTTCTAAAAATTCTAACTAAAATTCTAACATTCTAACTAAAATTATAACTAAATATTCTAACTAAAAGTTCTAACATTCTAAATTTTTCTAAAAAATATAACTAAAATTGTAAAATATTCTAACATTCTAATAAACATTTTAACTAAAATCTAACAAAAAAGTGAGAATTAAATTGATTACCTTGCTACGGCCGGAGGAGGAGAATCGATGGCGGGCTTGGGCGGGGGTGAGGAGGATGGCGGCGGTGAGGAGGACGGCGTGCGGTGGAGGTGAGGATGGTGGCGGTTAGGAGGACGGCGGGCAGCGGAGGTGAAGAGGAGCTTGGGCGGGCGGCGGAGGTGAGGAGGAGCACGGGCGGGCGGCGGAGGTGAGGAGAAGCTCGGGCGGGTGGAGGAGGTCGGCCGAGCGGCAGACGGCGGTCGGCGGAGGAGCTCGGGCGGCGCGTGGAGGCCGGCGGCGGGCTCGGGTGGCGCGCCGGAATCGGGCAGCCTGCCGGCGTCGGGTTGTGTTGCGCTCCAAGTCCTTAGCAGTTTTCGCGAGATGAGAATGAGAGGGAGGGGGAGGCAGAGGGCAGTTATAGTATGGAACTTTGGTCCCGGTTCCAGCCACGAACCGGGACCAAAGACCCTTTCGTCCCGGTTGGTGGCTCCAACCGGGACGAAAGATGACCCTTTTGTCCCGGTTCCAGCCACGAACCGAGACAAAAGGTCATTTTCGGGGCACCGAGAGGGCGCGCGCCCAAACGACCTTTTGTCCCGGTTCCATCCACGAACCGGGACAAAAGGTCTTCTGGAAATTAAATTTTCGCGCGTGAAGGCCACAGTTTAGTTTTTTGATCTGTTTATAAATTATATAGTAATAAATTTATAAATTCAATATCTTTTGCTCTGTTTATCAGAAAAATGCAATTAAAATATAAAATTGTTCATAAAAATGTAATCTATCTATTTATAATAAATTCATTTTTGTTTGAGGTTTGAGGTGAATTTATGTAATTACAAAATTTGGAATTTGAACTCAATTAACTTATTAAATTTATAAATTCAATATCTTTTGCTCTGTTTATCAGAAAAATGCAATTAAAATATAAAATTGTTCATAAAAATGTAATCTATCTATTTATAATAAATTCATTTTTGTTTGAGGTTTGAGGTGAATTTATGTAATTACAAAATTTGGAATTTGAACTCAATTAACTTATTAAATTTATAAATTCAATATATTTTGATCTGTTTATCATAAAAATGCAATTAAAATATCAAATTGTTCATAAAAATGTAATCTATATATTTATAATAATTTAATTTTTGTTTGAGATTTGAGGTGAGTTTATTTAATTACAAAATTTGGAATTTAAACCCCATTAGGTCATTAAAGATACATCCTTCCGTCCCGGTTCCAGCCACCAACCGGGACGAAAGGTTCTTTCAATAAAAAAAACTTCCTTCGTCAACATTGTCCGTGCTTCCAAGATGCATGTTTGTGTGGAATATGGACCCATTCAAACAAACTATGCCATGTATTTGGACATAACACCCGTTATTTCGACAGAAACCCTAGAATGTTAGGAGGAGATAGCTCTTTGTTGTGAACAAGTTTTCAACAGAACTGTCGTACTGCCTAGGACATATTCCAAGTTCCTGAGCCACGGGGTGCTGAGCCTCCGGCGCTGCGCATCCAAAGAGAAGGAACCCTCACAGGGTCATAGCTCACGTGAGAAGGAACCCTCTGAAGAAACGACCACCTACTGTCATACTGCCTATCCAATAGATACATGTAGCGACGGACGTGCTCATCCTCCTCCCTGATACGGCGACGTACCACCTCCTCGGAGGCCGGCTCCCTCTGCACCGAGCGTGGCCCACGCGACTGCCACCACAGAAGATCCGGGTCGACGATGTCACCCGGATTCCTCACCAAGCTGCGCGTCCCGGAAGGTAGCACCTCCCAGTGCCAGCCCGGTGGAGCCCAGTCCCGCACATCGCCCCTCTGGTCCAACATGGACATCGTCGCCGAGAACACCTAAGTCAAAAACGCCTAAGTCAAAATTTTGTTACAATGGAAGAGTGATGAGGTTGCAGATATGAGTTTAGATGTGATATGGCAATGGAGGCCAAGCCTATATATAGAGTGATCAGGGCCTTTAGTACCGGTTTGTGTTACCAACCGGGACTAAAGAAGCACACGGATCGTGTGTTTCTTTCAAGCGCTTGTGAGCCGTTGGATCAGGGGTGTGTTTCTTTAGAGCGCTTGTGAGCCGTTGGATCAGAAGCACACGGATCGTGTGTTTCCTTCAAGCGCTTGTGAGCTGTTGGATCAGGGCCTTTAGTACCGGTTCGTGTTACCAACCGGGACTAAAGAAGCACACGGATCGTGTGTTTCTTTCAAGCGCTTGTGAGCCGTTGGATCAGGGGTGTGTTTCTTTAGAGCGCTTGTGAGCCGTTGGATCAGAAGCACACGCCTATAAATAGCGACGTCCCTGCAGCGAAACGACACACAACGAGTGGTGGTGGTGGTGGAAGTGGTAGCCATGCCCCTCGGTCGGATCCAAGCAGCTCCAAGGCTCTCTGCTGATCTACAACATTCCCAACACTTTTGGGACGGTCGTTAGATCATCAGAGAAGTCTTGGGGCTGTTTGGATCGAAGGTCGATTTGCTGCTCACTTCACAGCCCTCAACAAAATACTTGCGGCTGTTCTATCTACAAAATACTTCAGTTCATCGACCGAATACAAATCATTCGGATTCCCGTCATACAGCCCAACGGTGCATTTGATATGCAGGCACTCACGAGCCACCGTTGGGCTGTATGACGGGGAAACCGTGTGCATTTGATAAAAGGTTTAATACATTGTCCGTGCTTCCAAGATGCATGTTTGTGGCTGGAACCAGGACTAAAGGGTATTTTTTCGGACACCGAAAAGGTGCGCGCCAAAAGACCCTTTAGTCCATGTTCTAGTCCCTTTCTTATGGTCGCACCGGCCGTAACCATGGAGCATCTTCATCATTCAACACGATGGTTGGGTCAGTTTTGACCGTGAAGGGGGGAATTTCATCAAACTTATCGTAATCTTCTGACATGTCTGTCTTGTCCTCCACTCCCACGATGTTTCTTTTCCCTGAAAGAACTATGTGACGCTTTGGCTCGTCGGATGATTTATTCGTTTCCTTATTTTTCCTCTTTCTCGGTTTGGTAGACATGTCCTTCACATAGAACACCTGAGCAACATCATTGGCTAGGACGAATGGTTCGTCTTCGTAACCAAGATTGTTGAGATCCACTGTTGTCATTCCGTACAGCTTGTCTACCTGAACCCCCACTCCATTCAGCTTGACCCATTTGCACCGGAACAAAGGGACCTTAAAAGAAGGTCCATAGTCAAGTTCCCATATCTGCTCTATGTAACCATAATATGTGTCCTTTTGTCCATTGTTGTTTATTGCATCAAACCGGACACCACTGTTTTGGTTGCTGCTCTTTTTATCTTGGGCGATCGTGTAAAATGTATTCCCATTTATCTCGTACCCTTGGAAAGTCAACACAGTCGAAGATGGTGACCTGGCCAACAAGTAAAGCTGATCTCCAACAGTGTTGTCATTCATGAGATGTGTTCGCAACCAACCGCCGAAAGTATCAATGTGTTCATGTGTAATCCAGGTGTCGGACTGTCCCGGGTGTTGAGACCGTAATATGTTCTTGTGTTTCTCGATATACGGGGCCACCAAGGTAGAACTCTGTAGAACTGTGTAGTGTGCCTGAGTTAAAGAATGCCCGTCCCTGCATATGTCTGCTTTCTTTCCTAGCGTGCCTTTTCCACTCAGTCTCCCTCATGTCTTGATTGTGGAACACCAATCGACTTAAGGTCAGGAATAAAGTCAACGCAGAACTCAATGACCTCCTCTGTTCCATAGCCCTTGGAGATGCTTCCTTCTGGCCTAGCACGGTTATGGACATATTTCTTTAAAACTCCCATGAACCTCTCAAAGGGGAACATATTGTGTAGAAAAACAGGACCGAGAATGGCAATCTCTTCGACTAGGTGAACCAGCAGATGCGTCATAATATTGAAGAACGATGGTGGGAACACCAACTCGAAACTAACAAGACATTGGACCACATCGTTCTGTAACTGTGTCAGATTTTCTGGATTGATTACCTTCTGAGATATTGCATTGAGGAATGCACATAGCTTCACAATGGGTACTCGAACATTTTCCCGGGTTGCACGTCAATGTCATTCCCGGGTTGCTTCGGGCCTTGGATGAGCACTGGCATCATAATAAACTTCCTCTTCATGCACAACCAAGGAGGAAGGTTATAGATACATAGAGTCACAGGCCACGTGCTATGACTACAGCTCTGCTCTCCAAAAGGATTCATGCCATCTGTACTTAGGCCAAATCTTAAGTTCCTTGCGTCATCTGCGAAGTTCGGGAACTCTCTCTCGATTTTTCTCCACTGTGACCCATCAGCGGGGTGTCTCAACATCGCGTCTTTCTTACGATCTTCTTTGTGCCATCGCAACAACCTGGCATGCTCTTTGTTTCGAAACAAACGTTTCAACCGTGGTATTATAGGAGCATACCACATAACCTTGGCAGGAACCCTTTTTCTCGGGCGCTCGCCCTCAACATCACCAGGGTCATCTCGTCTGATCTTGTACCGCAATGCAGTGCATACCGGGCATGCATCCAAATTCTCGTACTCCTCACCACGATAGAGGATGCAGTCATTAGGGCATGCATGTATCTTCTGCACGTCTAATCCTAAAGGGCAGACAACCTTCTTTGCTTCGTACGTACTGGCGGGCAATTCG
This sequence comes from Puccinellia tenuiflora, assembly GCA_012064385.1. Classification (NCBI taxonomy): domain Eukaryota; kingdom Viridiplantae; phylum Streptophyta; class Magnoliopsida; order Poales; family Poaceae; genus Puccinellia; species Puccinellia tenuiflora. Next base: position 515,747 of record QRDG01000021.1, on the reverse strand, counting down.
TTATGCTTTGGAAGGTCCTTCTTCATTATTTTCAGCAACTTTTCAAAACCTTTGTCGGTCAAACCGACCTCTGCCTTCCATTGCAGCAATTCCAGTGTGCTACCCAGTTTTTTCAGGCCATCTTCACAGTTTGGGTACAACGGTTTGTTGTGATCCTCTAACATGCGCGCGAATTTCGACCTCTCATTTTCTGTTCCGCAGTCTCTCCGTGCATCAGCAATGGCACGACCAAGATCATCAGTCGGCTCATCTAGATCTTCAGCTTCCCCCGTTGCAGTATCACCGTATTCAGGGTACATACCATCATCTTCTTCTTCTTCATTTTCGTCCATCATAACCCCTGTTTCTCCGTGCTTGGTCCAGCAATTATAGCTGGGCATGAAACCGTGTCGAAGCAGGTGGGTGTGAAGGATTTTGGAGGAGGAGTAATCCTTCTTATTCTGACAGACAACACATGGACAACACATAAAACCATTTTGTTTGTTTGTCTCGGCCACAGCGATAAAACTAGCAAGTCCCGTAATGAACTCGCCAGTTCGTCGGTCACCGTACATCCATTGCCGATTCATCGAGCACCTTATATATTTCGAGTTATATATTGCCGACTCATCTGCATTATATGAGTAAATTATATATTACACACAACATCATGAATAGAAGGTCATCACATTAAAACCTCCCGCAGAGTACTGATCAAATGTAATACATAGTCCTCATGATGAAAAAATACAGTGAAATTAACATACAAACTATCTAATGCATTTAAATGCAACAACAAATGCGATCAAAATCGCAACTAAGGTAACAATTGATCCGACGGCATAATGATACCAAGCCTCATTTTTAATGGAATCTTTTCTAATGTTTCTAATCTTCTTACGCATTGCATCCATCTCGATCTTGTGATCATCGACGACATCGGCAACATACAGCTCCAATTTCATCTTCTCTTCTTCAATTTTTTTGATTTTTTTTTTTCAAATCATCGTTTTCGCTTTCAAGTAAATTTAACCTCTCGACAAGAGGGTCGGTCGGAATTTCAGGTTCATATATGTCCTAGATCAAAATATCTATGTCAAATGTTTGGTCGGCATAATTGTTAAAATAAAGAAATTAAAAACATAGTTATAAAAGATAATATACCACATCCGAATCATAGACCGGACGAGGGCCGACGGGGACGGATATCAAAACCATCACTATACATATAAAAACAATTATACAAATAAGAAAAATTATACAAATAACAATGTAAATCATATAAGTAAGAATAAGAAGCTCACGAAGGTGGTGCCGGCGACGGGGGCGATCGACAACCGTGAGGATAAGGACACGAACGGGACGGCACTAATTAAAATAACAAATCATACATTAATTTGAACTCAAATTGCATATAAAAAAAATAAAAAAGCAATAAGTCAACAACCTAGAATTTGAGCAATTTTAACTAGCTAGGCATTTAATCAAACACCTAGCATGCAACACCAAGGAAATGAGGAGCAAAAATAGTAATAGAGATGAATCCAAGCTCCGAGAGGATGAGACTTCTAACCTATTAGAAGCCTTGGGTGGATAGGGGAAACTTAATGTGGACAAATGGTGGAAAAAGTATGGATCAAATGGAGCTTTGTGAGGAGCTTTGAGAAGAAAAATGGTGTTCAACTCGAGCTCCTCGGGCAGGAAGAAGATATAGTGAGTGAAGACTTTTTGTCCCGGTTCGTATTACAAACCGGGAATAAAGGTTACCCTTTTGTCCCGGTTTGTGATACGAGCCGGGACAAAAGGTTCCTGCGCCGGACCCCACCCTTGGGCGCTGTCGGAACGGACCTTTTGTCCCGGTTCGTGGAACGAACCGGGACAAAAGGGTCCCAAAAAACCGGGACGGATGCCTCCCGGTCCCCGCGCGCCCTCCGAGCCCCAAAAAAGGGGTCTTTAGTCCCGGTTTTTTACACAACCGGGACTAAAGCCTCCCGGGGGCCAAAACGGAAGCCCTGTTTTCTACTAGTGCTTTCTCCTTTGCTTGTCCGCTTTATCCATCCATGTTACTAAAATTAGCTTTGTAATTGGTATTTTCTTGATTAATATATTCTTTTTATCAAAAAAAAGACTAAAATTAGCTTAGTATATCAAACTAGATGACACCCCGACGCATGGTCACCAGGATAGTTGATGCGATAAAAAGGATTGCAGATAAGAACACAACTAAGGTGGAGATGGGTACCACGAAAAATATGGAATTAACAAATTGTTAAGATAATAGTCAGATTTACACTATGCAACTAAAAAATTATCAACAAAAAAATGGAAAGGAAATACATCCTCCGTTTTAATTGACATACCGCCTGCAACATCATGTGTATCCACACCGGACCGAGATCCAGTGACATCCCTATGGCATGTCACGCAGCGACATGCACCTCCACATCTGCCGTCCAAGTGCCATCCAACGGCCAGCAGTAACCCAAGGCAAGATGCTCCCAGGAATCAGACTACACATGCGGAAAGAATCACGGGGGGGGGGGGGGGGGGGGGGGGGGGGGCGGGAAAGAAGACGGATTGGTGCGAGCAGAAGGAAATTGCAGCGGGGAAAAGACTTGGCGCCAATGCCGGTGCCGGCGCCAAGTCTTCTCCCCTGCTCTTGCGCACTTCGCCGCCGAGAGCCGACTGCCGCGGCGGCGGAGGAGAGGCAGCGCTGCACCGCCGTGGGAACAAGGGAGGAGCGCCACCGCACCAAGAAGCTACGAAGCGCCGCCGCGGGCCGCCGGGGACGAGCGCCGCCGTGGGCTAGGAAGGAGCGCCGCCGCGGGCCGAGCTCCCTGCTCTAGCGACCAGGACCTCTGTAGTGCAGCGACCGTCTCCCTGCTTCAGCTCCCTGCTGCAGCGACCGAGCTCCTTGTAAGATTACTTTGTTCTGTGTGGTTTAATGATATAAATAACAATTTTGGAAATCAGAAATCAGATATATTTGGTTCTGCTTTTAACTCTGATCGATTTTCTTCTACCTTGTGCAATTAAGTTATTTATGCTGCTTTCGAATTTGACAGGATTGGGTGTTCTGCAATTGTGAGGATTGTGCGATGACAGAAATTGACAAGAGGATACCCAAAGTTGGTAGAAGGTTCAGAGATTCAGACGAGGCTTGGGATTTCTGGGTAGAATATGGGGGCCGCATCGGCTTTGATGTGAGGAAAAGATCCACTATCAAAAGCAGATGTGATGGAACGATCACTTCACGCAGATTTGTATGTTCCAATGAAGGCCATCGAAGGAAAAGTGAAACATATCATGAGCCAAAGCGTTTTTAGAGCTCAAACAAGAACCGATTGTAAAGCTATGATTGTTTCATTTGATCGAGTGGCCAAAAAATTTGTAGTCATCGAAGTTGATCTAGAACACAATCACCTCCTTCAATTGCCACAAACCCGCCACTTGTTGGCATCACAAAGGAACATTTCAGAATTGCAAGCTTTCGAGATAGAAACAGCCGATGATTCAGGAATTGTGCCAAAAGCTTCACATGAGTATACTTGTCGTCTAGTTGGTGGGCAGCTGAACCTTGGTTACACTTGTAGCGATCAAAAAAAATCATTTGCGAAGCAAGAGGCAGCGAGAGTTGGCTTATGGACAGGCTGGTAGTATGCTGAAGTTTTTTCGTGACAAGATTGCTGAGAATCCATCATTCCAATATCATTTGCAATTGGATAGTGAGGAGCATATAGCCAACATTTTCTAGGTCGATGCTAAAATGCTACTTGACTATGCACACTTTGGTGATGTTGTCACATTTGACACTACATTTGGCACAAACAAAGAGTATAGGCCATTTGGTATTTTTCTTGGGCTCAACCAGTTTAGAAAAACAACCATTTTTGGTGCTGCATTGATGTTCGATGAAACACGTGACTCATTTATATGGCTCTTTGAGACTTTTCTAGCCGCACATAATGGAAGGCAGCCTAGAACTATCTATATAGATCAAGATGTAGCAATGGGACAAGCCATAAACAAGGTCTTCACAGAATCGTATCATGGATTGTGCACCTTCATATAATGCAAAATGCTGTCAAACATTTATCTCCGTTGAAGGACGACGAGAAAGATGAAGTGAAAGAGAGAGATGAAGTGGAGGATGAAGAAAAAGATCCTCATATTCTCACGGATTTTGGTGCTTGTATGTATGGCTATGAGGACAAGGAAGCATTTGAAGAAGCGTTCGCCAATATGAGGCTCAAAGTGCACAAGCAAACTTGGTTAGATAGTATCTACAAGGTGAAAGAAAAATGGGTTGAATGTTATATGAGAGATGTCTTTAGCTTGGGAGTGAGAAGTACACAATTAAGTGAGAGCTTCAACAATGCGTTGAAAAATCATTTGAAATCAGATTTTCATATTCTTCGGTTCTTGATGCATTTTGAGAGGACAATTTCAGATAAAAGAAAAGAGGAATTGCAATCTGAATTCTATGCAAGAAAGACGATACCAAATATTAAGATGTTCACTCCTATGTTGGTGGAAGCAAGCAAAGTATACACTCCGATTAATTTTGAAGCTTTCCAAGGTGAGTATGAAAGATCAATGGCTGCATGTTGTAGAGTACTGGATGGAAATAACAGATTTGGTGTTGCTATTGCCAGTTTGCATGGTGATTTACAGTTTGAGGACGAGTACATAGTGACAGGTGATCCTTTGGCCAAAACGGTTTCATGTAGTTGTGGAATGTTCAATCGGGCAGGAATATTGTGTGGACATGGTCTAAAAGTTCTTGATTTGATGAATATAAAGACATTGCCAACACATTATGTCTTGAAGAGATGGAGTAGAGAAGCTCGCAATGCAAGTATACAAGATAGGCAAGGAAGGAACATGGTAGAAAATCCAAAACTGGAAGCTCAACTTCGATACAAGGATTTGTCTCATAAATTTCACAATATGGCACATAAAGCAGCCAACTCCCCACAATGTTGTTTGCTATTGGAAGGTGCACTTGATTCTGTTGGTCCACATATTGAGGATTTACTCAATGCACCCACTGCTGCTATGAAAGAACCATATAAAGACAAAGAGAATGTTGACCCAAATGTGCAGCAAATAGATGAGTTGCTTAGTTCTGCCCGGCTGAAGAAAAAAGAGGTCCTTGGCTTGATAAGTTACTCACGGGGAAACGCAAGCCATCTAAACCTACTGCACCAACGAAGAAGGAAGCAAAGGTATGTCGCAATTGGTGCACGATATGTTGTTGTTGTTCATTTGTAAACTAATCACTATGATTTTCATTAGCAGCAGAAAGGAAAAAAGGATGGTGTGCAACAAAAGAAAAATGATGGTGTACAACCTCAAGTACAAGTGGAGAAGTATGACATCAATAAAGGAGTAAATTTGGAGCTTCAAGAGTCTACTGATATCATCAGCTTCGCCCAGCTCTTGACCGCTCCACCTTGTGATGATGATGATATGTTCTAGCATGCAAGCTCGTTAGATAGTATTTTGGGGACTCGGTATTTTGGACATGGTTAAGTATAGTAGTTTGGGGCTAACTATAGTGTTTTGTGGCCTAAGTGTACAAGTGAAATGGCCAAATTTCTATGCTGGAATGATTGAATCAGTTGTAGCACTTGTTTGGTGCAGAATTTGAATATTAAGAACTTTTGAATTACAAGCAAGTGGTACTGAATTTCAGTTAAGTGGTACTGAATTTGCATACAGTTCTGTTGTTGTTTGCATACAGTTCTTCTGTTTTGTATACAGAACTTTTGAATTACAAGAAAGTGGTACTGGATTTGTTACTACGACTGTTGTTTGCATACAGTTCTGCTGTTTTTGGGTACAGCTCGAGAAAGCTAAGTTTGAAATTTAATTTATTCAAATTCGGTACAAAATATATGGCTGTTGTTTGCGTATTGTAAAATGACTGAAAAGTTTTTGTTTCTGTTGATCAATGTCTATAAACTGCATAGTCTGATGCCTGTCCGCATGTGTAGTCTGATGCCTGGGAGCATCTTTGCCTTGGGTTACTGCTGGTCGTTGGATGACACTTGGACGGCAGATGTGGAGGTGCATGTCGCTGCGTGACATGCCATAGGGATGTCACTGGATCTCGGTCCATCCACACCATAGAAGGTAGAAGTAAAGAAAACACGTAAGAATTAGACAAGGACATCTACTCCAATATGTATTGTTGCAAGAAATGGAGCTCCTTGGTTGCTCCACATGTTCACTTTCAATAGGCTGACGCTTGATGATTTTCCTTGCCAAAAAGGGAAAACTTGCATTGCCCACCTGGTGCCACACGTTTGGTCGGTTACAGATGGAGAGTTGTGTGGGTCCCTCTAGGCTGGAACGGTGGATGCGCATATGTGTACGTGAGTGATTATTTTGTTAGCTATGATCGGTGGATATGCATCATCTAAAAATATATATAGTTCGTGGGTGTACGAGAGAGGATTTAGTGCACCTGTGCACCGGTGATCTCGGTTTTCTTTTTTTTTAAATGGTACCTTTGAGTTTTTGAACTTCAATACGTATATATGGTATATATATTTGCGCAAAGTTTCGGTTGAATATATATTTTATTTTGGATTACATAAAAATAAAATATATTGTGGCTGTATAAAGTAGTAAATAAATCTCCCTATTTACATTAAAAAAATTTGGCCGTATAAAGTAGTAAGATATCCCTTATTTTGTCTCTTTTTTAGCAACCTAAAATACAATATATTTCTAAGAGAAATTTGGTGAGTACGTATATAATATGTATATGTATCCGTATACTTTCTGTCATAACTTTTTGAAACACAAAAGTATGATTCCATTTTTTGGAAAACGGGCTGGTGCCTAGGTGCCAAAACAACATTCGGTGGGTGCACCGCGTGGCTGGTTCGATGGGGTCTACGTGTCAATATTGTGTGACCTAATCAGAGGGGAAAACGCCAACTTACCAAAAATATCCACTATGTTTTAATGGTTTTGTTAATTCTCAATTGAGTGTTCTCAATGAAATACCATGCAGTAATTTGTTTTGTTTCACAACATGGTAGTGGTCCATCAACGCAATTATCTCTATAGTCTAACAATATCTTCTACTAACTTCTGGGAATGACATTAGCACTTCTCAGAGTAATAGGTATTTTCTGAATTTTTTCGGTACAAAACAGTAACTTTAATTGTATTAAGCATAATTTTCATGTTTAAGATAGTTGAATATGTGTGCGTGTGCGTGAATTTATTTATACCAGTGAAAAATGATGCTCTTGTGGCGCCACGACTTTGTTGTCTCAAAAGGTATTAAGACATATCTCTCTATCTTCTAATTATTTTGTTTACATCTAAAATTCTTGTGAAATGAATTTAGTTTGTGGCAGCAAAAAAAATTGTTAGACAATAAAGATGATTAAATAGAAAGAAATGCGCTTATAGATAATCAAGTTCTTCACACGTGTGGAGTATACTATAGACATGTTAAACTCCATTATCATATGGGCGCGGCAATGCGCGCCTTACCCTTCTAGTATTGATATATCACTAGTAGAAAAAGGGCCTTCGATTCGGAGCTTTAGTCCCGGTCGTGTTTGGATCCGGGACTAACGTAGCATTTAGTCCCGTTCGCGTTACAAACTGGGACTAATGTTGGAATTAGTCCCGGTTCGAGCGGCTCGCATGCCGCACGTGGCTCGGGAGGTTTTAGTCCCGGTTCGTATCTACCATCCGGGACTAAAGTGTACACCTTTAGTCCCGGTTTTGGACACCAACCCGGACTAAAGTTTTATTTTTCATTTTTTTTTTAGATTTTGCCCAACCCGGACTAAAGGTTTTTGTAAAAAAAATCAGCATTTTTACCTTTAGTCCCGGTTGGTATCTCCAACCGGGACTAAAGTTTTATTTTTCATTTTTTTTAGATTTTGCCAGGATAAAATGGAAAATTTTGATTTTTTTTTGAAATTTTTGAAATTCTTTTGTTGTTTCTTTTATTTTTCAATTGTTTTTATCTTTTATTATTATTTTAGAATTTTAGAATTTTTGTTTTGTGAATTTTTTTGAAAAAATTGAATTTTTTTCATTTTTTTTAAATTTTTTAGTTTGTAAATTAATCATTGTTGTTTGTTAATCATTGTTGTTTATTTTAATATTTGTTTGAAATTCAAAAAATTTAATCATATGCCATCAAGACCTAAGGGTTAATAGAATTGATAGCTTATTATTGTCAAGAAAACAACAATTGCAGACTTGGCAGCTGGGGGAGAGGGAACTGAGAAGTTAAGCATGCTGGGGCTGGAGTAATGAGAGGATGGGTGACCGGTCGGGAAGTTAGAGATTAGGGCTGACCGGATATGCACTTTGACCTGAGAACATGGGTGAAATTGTCAAAATAATCCAAAGATTTGAAATTCGGAAAAAAAAATTTAAAAAAATATTCAAAAAATAAAAATATTCAAAAAAATCTTTAGTCAAAGGTCCTCCGGCCCGAAAAAATGGGTTTAGTCCCGGTTCGTAACACAACCGGGACTAAAGGGTGGAGCATTTAGTCACGATTGCTTAGTCCCGGTTGCGCAACTAAAAAGCCCTTTGGACCCGGGACTAAAAAGCTGTTTTTTACTAGTGTATTGATACAATTTTTTAACACGGCTGGGTGGGGAGCCGACATGTGAAGGCCCAATCTAGCCTGCTACAGATTGGGGTGAGGCAAAAAGATAGACGCGGTGTTTGTACCAGTACGTGAAGGCAAGGAAGGATACTCAACACAAAAGGAAAGTTGATCCGTCCAAGGAAAATCGGACCCATGGAGTATGAATCCAGTACGAAGCCAGAGGGACCTGCCTAGTTACGAACCCATGGAGTATTTATATATGATGATTTATTAACACGGCTGGGAGAGGCGAGCCAACGTGTGAAGGCCGAATCTAGCCTGCTACGGATTGGGTGAGGCAAAAACATAGACGCGGTGTCTGTACGAGTAAGATCCAAACTATATTGGACTTTACGTGAAGGCAAGGAAGGAAACTTGACCCGTCCCAAGGAAAATCGGACGCATAGAGTATGAGTCCAGTACGAAGCCGGAGGTTAAGAGTTCGACTCAAACTTGTAATATATTGACCGTGACTTGCACGAGAAGTATATTCGTCTGATATAATGTAAGGAGACCAATTGTAACATAAGCACACAAATGAATTAGTCGTACCTTTACATCTACGTTTGTCACCTATCTCTTTTGTCCGTACTTCCGTTCACTTTGGCGACCCCGTTGCCCCGAATTCCCTCGTTTAATCGACAACATAGATAGGAACAAGCGAATCGACCTAGTTCAACCAATCTTCGTCCTGAGTCCTGACATGGTCCCTCCCAGACGAGTGGGGCCTTTGGTTGTCTTGCGTAATGCGCTTTCAACCGGCTTCCCGCGGAATCTTGCCTCTGAGGGTAAATGTGGATGTGTTCTCTATAGACTGTAACACACTTCTTTTGGCATGAGGACAAGGAAAAAACGGAAAAAAAAACATATCACTTAGTAATTGGCAGGTGTTGTGTTTACCAAAAGATCAAGAAGGCCTAGGGGTTCTTGATCTGGAAGTAGTGGACATCTCTTGTCTTGCTAAATGGCTCTGGAAACTTTTTAATGAAGTACATCCTTGGCCGTCAATTTTGCAGTACAAATATCTTCATAATCAAAATCGTTGTCAATCATCCATGAAAAATGGGGCTCACATTTCTAGCAAGGCTTCATGGAGATCAAACATATTTTTGGTCTTGCTGCAAAATTCAAGTGGGTAGGGGAGATCAAACTAGTTACTGGGAGGATACGCCGACGGCAGAAGTGGTACGCCGACAGACGAAAACGCCGACGGGGAGACGCCGACGGCAGCCGTCGGCGTATCTATATGCCGACGGCTTTGTGTTATACGCCGACGGCTTCCGGCCGTCGGCGTATCGTGCGTTCCAGCAAAAAAAATCCTTCTACTCTGCAACGCAAATTCATTGACTAGTTCCTTTCATGTTCCTTTGGGGAAGCCGTCGGCGTATCGTGCGTTCCAACAAAAAAAATCCTTCTACTCTGCAACGCAAATTCATTGACTAGTTCCTTTCATGTTCCTTTGGAAGTAAAAAAACCCTCCCAGTTTAAAACGTTTATGCGGTTGATGCTCAAACATGTACTTTAACCTGAGACGTTCGTTTACATATACTCCCTCCGTTCCATTTTAGATGATTCCAAATAGATGTATCTATACGTAAAATATGTCTAGATACATCCATTTTAAATTCATCTAATATGGAACGGAGAGAGTATATGGGAGGGAAGTGTGAGGGAAATATCTTTTTTGTGGTAAAAATGGTTCGTAACTCACCTTTTATTTGAGTGTCCCTCTAGCCAGGTACATGTGGATTATGGTCGGTTGTAATTAGCATTAATTGCCATTTTTCTCAGTTGAACAAGTTGTGACTATGTCGTTGAGAGGATACACTAGGAAAATAAGGTGCTTCTTGTTCGTTGGTATTTTCAGGGGTGGAGCTAGAGCATATGACACCGGGGTGCCTACCGTGACGCAATAGAGAAATCTTATCTTGTCAAAGGTGTATATTACGTGGAAATTGTTTTCCTACAAAGGATGTCTTTACCCTGTGTCATGTGCATCCCCCTACGTACATGTGGATGCGCCCATGTATTGATGATGTTTCTTGGAGTATTTGAAAAGCCTGAAATTAATGCTGGTTGTTTTTCAAGGCAGATGGCTTGATGAACCATGTTCGGTTATTTTTAAAATTTTCTTTTGGATCCGGTGGTGGTGGAGTAGTTTGCAGGTGAAGCATGGCGTAAGGGATAGGCTCATTTTCTTCGCTAAGCTCCTGGAGCGGGTGGCAATGGAGGTCCTTGGTGCAAGAAAAACTTCGGAGACAAAGATTCTGAGGCTGACGATGTGAAGGGATATAGATTTTTCAAGTAAAAAGCACATCAGAAAAATGAAGAGAAGAGCAACCGCAATACTTAAGAGAAGGAGCAGGCTGGTTTAGTTCTAGTTTTTTCTTCCAGTTTTGATGGTACTTTTTGTGATTTTGTTTGATCAAAATTGAACTTTTGTCCCATTTTTTGCTTTGATACTCTATTGTGCTATGTTTGGGATGAAATTTGTAATGTATGGTTTGATTAATGAAAAAGGGGATGACCCTTTCCTCCAAAGAAGACCTGCTGAGCTTCACATGCACACAGCGAGCATGCATGTGAGTTTCGTTGGACACTGTTTTCATGTTTGTATATATAAAGAGAAAATGTACAGTTTGCACTCAGACTTGGGGTCTCGCCTATTTAAGCGACCAACTCTTGCTCGTGTGACCAGTAGATCGATGAAAGCATGGCATCAATATAAAAGACAAATCTTGAAGATGCCCAAGCCTAGCACTTTCGTGGCGGGGTTCGGGATGGACGAGTTGATGTTTGCTCAGTTCCCGGATGGTCTCTTTCAGTCGCAGTTGTCCCCTACTCACGCCCCTACTGCTTGTGTCACAGTTCAGGGGGCGCCGGTGTTAGCTGAGGCTGTGGAGAGACAGGTGGCCCGTATTTGCCCATCTCAGTCTTGGAGGTGGGAAGCTGTTGTGAATGGGGCTGGTTCCTATTTGCTGGGTTTTCCGTCTATGGAGGACTTGTTGCGAGTGGATGGCCTTGAGCTTGGCGTTCCTGGACAGGCCTCCAAGCTTGTGATTACTCAGTGGAAGCCAGAGGAGATTCCATATAAGTTGGAGCTGACGCAGGTTTGGGTTCATGTCACTGGCGTTCCTTATACTCTGAGGCACTTTTTGGGGTTATGGGCTGTTGGTACTCTGGTCGGTGCTACTCTTGATATCGACATGTTTACTCTTCGCCGCCGCGGGATTGTGCGTCTTCTAGTGGGGATGTTGCCTGGAGATCACTTCAGCAAGGAAAGGGATGCGCAGGGGCCTTTCATCCGTACGGAGGGTGTTTTATTGCTTAAGGGCTACGAGTTCACTTTCCGCCCCGAGCCGGCAGATTTTATTCCGGATGTCGGTTTTACTCCTTTTGCTTGGAAAGGAAATGATGGGGAGGATGCGTCGGATAAGGGTTCTGGTGCTGATGGGGGCGGCGGGAAGGACTCTTTTCTTGGGCCGCAGTCACAGACGTCGGATGGTGATACTGAGATGGCTGTTGCTCCAGCATCGGGTGGTGCTACAGACCTAGCAGCGTCGGTTCAGGCACTTCTTCGTACTATGGCTGTTACCCCGATCAGTCCGCGACCTCGTTTCTCGGTCTCTTCTGGGTCACCTGGTTCTGCGGAGGTGATGAGGGTTTCGTCGACCGAGGTGGTAGGAGGAGCTGCTTCTCCTCACGTCGCATCGGGTGGGCGTGCAGGTGGCTATCCGTCCGGTGAGACGGCGGCGCCGGTCACATCACCAGGTGTGTGAGCTGGTGTGGCGTCGGGGGTCGCCACGGTGGTGGTTGCCTCTTCGCCGGGCGCATCACCACCAGCTGTGTCTACCGGGTCCGGGTGTGGTGCGCCCGAGCAGGTGGCTCTGGCTGAACCACCACGGCTGGTGGGCACTCAGGCTTCTTCGATCTCCTCTACATCGGCCTTGGAGGTTTCGCCGAGGCCGGGGGCTGACTCTAAGGGGGGCTCTTCTTCGGCCTCGCCTCCTTGTAGGGTGCCACCGGTTATGCCGGCGCCCATGGTTGCGTTGATGCTTCGGCGTAGTGCTCGGCATGCCGTGGCTGCTGACGGTACGGCGGCGACGGATGAGGATGCCTTGTCTAAGGCTATGAGGCGCAAGGCGCTTCAGTTCACTCCAGGTATGGCATCTAAATCTGTATCGTTTCTTTCGCTTTCTACTCCTCAGTTATCTTCTAGATTATTTAATGTTGGAGTTAGTTTGGGTAGAAATGAGAAGGAAGTTTGGGTGTCGGCTAATGCTCTAAGACGTATGGAGGTTGACCGTGAGTATGCGTCTCCTTGTGTTTTGAGTACACCGACTTCTCACCTACTAGATGATGATGAGGCGACTGACAATGTCGATGGTCAGCTTCTATCTCATATAGTGGGGGACGTTTCGGAGGTGAACTTAGACGAGACTACGCTAGGGTCTTTTTATGACCTACGAGCCTCTAGTCGGAAGTCTAAGAAAACCTCGGAAATGAAGAGTTCTAGGTCACGTAAGGTGACAAAGTCAAACAAATCTCCAAAAGTTTCCCGATGAATGGCATGTTTATGAATATCAGAGGTCTTGGTGACTTGGCTAAACATCTTCATATTGCTCAATGTATTCGGGATCATAATTTGGACTTTGTGGCTATTTCGGAATCGGGAAGACGAGACTTTCCAGCGAGTGTTCTTAACCGCATTTCTGGTGGTGAAGACTTCCAATGGTATGCTCGTCCCCCTCGAGGCAGATCTGGAGGTATCCTGCTTGGTATTAAATCTGACTCTATGGAAGTATTGTCTATTGAGGATGAGGACTTTCATATAAAGTTCCATGTCCGAAATAAGGTTGATAATTTCATTTGGAGTTTGGTAGCCGTGTATGGACCTGCCCAGGAAGCTCACAAGACTGCTTTTCTTCGTGAATTGGTTAATCTTACTCGTGATAATCCACATCCTATTCTCATAGGTGGGGACTTTAACATGTTAAGATACCGGCACGAGAAAAGTAGAGGTCGTTTTGATAATCATTGGCCCTTTCTTTTCAATGCTGTCATTGACAGTTTGGATTTGCGAGAGGTTTAGATGACTGGCAGACAATTCACATGGGCGAATAGTCTGCCGGAGCCCACATATGAAAAGCTGGACCGAGTTCTAATGGGCACTGACTGGGAATCCAGGTATCCGTTGGTGTCGGTACGTGCGCTTGAACGTATTGAGGCTTTATCAGACCATGCTCCAATCCTTTTGACCACAGGTATACCGAGGCCACCGGATAAGCATCAGTTCAAATTTGAGTTTGGCTGGCTTCATCGGGAGGGTTTTGGTGATCTGGTTAAAATGATTTGGTCCAAACCAGTTCGTGGAGCTACCCCAATTCAAAGATGGATTAATAAGATACGCAATTTGCGGACTTTCCTTCGTGGTTGGGCACGCCATACGACTGGTATCCTTAAAAAGGAGAAGGCACGGCTGTCGTGTATTATTGATGACCTTGAGGCAATAGCGGAAACACGACCGTTGGCGGCGCATGAGATTGAGCTTAAGAGCCAATCAAATGCAAAGATCGCTCAGCTATTGCGTGAAGAGGAACTCAAATGGTACCAGCGTTCAAAAGCTCAGTTCATTCTTGAAGGTGATTCGAATACTAGATACTTTCATAAAGTCGCCAATGGTAGACATAGAAAGAAACTTATTCATTCACTGCATCAGGATGAAGGGGTAATTGAAGGACAGGATGAGCTTAAGCGCTACATCACCAGGTATTATAAGGGGTTGTTCGGGGCGCCAGAGGAAGGTTCTTTCTCTCTGGACGAGTCTCGGATTGATGATATCCCCCAGGTATCGGGTGAGGAGAATGGCTTTCTTACGGCCCCTTTCACTGAGGAGGAGGTAAGAGCAGCTGTTTTCCAGATGGAGCACAATAAAGCACCAGGTCCAGATGGATTCCCAGCAGAGTTTTATCAAAATTTCTGGGATGTCATTAAATTGGACCTTCTAGCTATGTTCGGCGATTTGCATGCTGGACAGCTGGAGCTTTTTAAGTTGAACTTTGGGGAGATTATTTTGTTACCTAAGGTTATCGATGCAGAAAGGATACAACAGTATAGACCAATCTGCCTCCTTAATGTGAGTTTCAAAATATTTACCAAGGTTGCAACGATCCGTTTGAATTCTGTGGCAGATCATGTGGTGAGACCTACTCAGACTGCGTTTATGCAGGGTAGGAACATCCTTGACGGGGTAGTTATACTACATGAAACCGTTCATGAGATGCATACGAAAAAGTTGAACGGGGTGATCTTTAAGATCGACTTCGAAAAGGCTTATGACAAGGTTAACTGGGATTTTCTACAGCAAACCTTGCGCATGAAAGGCTTTTCGGAGGAGTGGTGTGCCTGGATCCGTAATTTTGTTACTGGAGGTAGTGTGGCCATTAAAGTTAATAATGAAACTGGTCATTACTTTCAAACAAAAAAAGGTCTGAGGCAGGGTGACCCGCTTTCTCCCATACTATTTAACATAGTAGCGGATATGTTAGCGGTCATGATTGATAGGGCCCAACTGGATGGACAGATTGAGGGCGTCATCCCTCATTTGGTTGATGGCGGACTCTCTATTCTCCAGTATGCAGATGACATAATCTTGTTTATGGAACATGACCTTGAGAAAGCAATGAACATGAAGCTGATTTTAACAGCTTTTGAAAAACTTTCTGGTCTAAAGATTAATTTCCATAAGAGTGAGTTGTTCTGCTTCGGGGAGGCTCTGGATTATGCAACTCAATATGCGGACTTATTCGGATATGCACAAGGTTCGTTTCCTATTAGGTATCTTGGAATACCGGTACACTATAGGAGATTGACTAATGCCGAATGGAAGCATGTTGAGGAGCGCTTGCAAGCTCGCTTAACCAGTTGGAGAGGAAAACTATTATCCCTAGGTGGGAGATTAGTTCTTATCAATTCAGTCCTAACTAATATGGTACTGTATATGATATCCTTTTTCAAGTTGCCAAAAGGGGTCCTTAAAAAGTTGGACTACTATCGTTCGCGATTCTTTTGGCAAGGTGATAGTGAGAAAAAGAAATATCGACTGGCGAGGTGGGATGTTGTTTGCCGTCCTAAGGATCAAGGTGGACTTGGTATTCACGATCTACGGATTAAAAATACGGCCCTTCTAGGGAAATGGCTGTTCAAGCTTCTCTCGGAAGAAGGGGTATGGCAAACAATGTTAAAGCGCAAATACATCGGTACCAAAACTTTGTCACAGATGGTTTGGAAACCAGGTGACTCACACTTTTGGGCTGGTCTCATGGCGGCGAAAACGTCTTTCTTCCGCTTTGGGAAATTTGCTATCAAAGATGGATCACAGATCAGATTTTGGGAGGACATATGGTTAGGCCATACCTCTCTAAAGGATCAGTATCCTGCTTTATATAATATTGTTCGTTACAAAGAGGTTACGCTAGCTTCGGTTATGCAATCATCGCCTCCGAATGTGACGTTCAGGCGAGATCTACTTGGTACCAGGTTGGCTACGTGGAACACCCTTTTGGGGCGTTTGGCCGCGATTAACCTAGAGCCTGGACCAGATGTATTCCGTTGGAGTCTACTTCAGAATGGTAAATTCTCGGTAGATTCTATGTATAAAGCTTTGATCCAATCGAATATGCCAGTTGATAGTCATAAACAACTTTGGAAGATGAAAATGGCACTAAAAACTAAAATTTTCGCGTGGTATGCTCGTCGAGGAGTGATCCTAACTAAAGATAACCTTGTCAAGCGCAATTGGCATGGAAGTACAAAGTGTGTTTTTTTTCTACATGATGAGACTATTAAACACCTTTTCTTCGATTGCAAGGTTGCACAATCTATTTGGTCAACCATCCAAGTTGCTTCGAATTTATATCCACCACGTTCCGTTGCAAATATATTTGGCAACTGGCTACATGGTATAGATGATAAATTTAGAACGGTTATTCGGGTGGGAGCGATTGCCGTTTTATGGTCGCTATATATGGCTGAGTAGAAACGACAATGTTTTTAATGATAAAAATGTTTTCTTTATGCAGGTAATCTACCGGTGCACAGGTTTGCTCCGTTCGTGGTCCATATTACAACGCGTGGAGTATCGCGACCTTTTTATGAAGGTTTCTGCGCAACTGGAGACCACGGCGAGGGACATTTTTACACAACATGGGTGGCATAGGGATCTTCGGATCGGCGGCCCAACACCTTAGACGATTGGCATGATCTTTTGATTTGTAATCTGTCTATGTTTTTAGTTCGTGGTTGGATGATGACTTGTCGGCTGTGTGCATCTTGTTATGCAGAGGTCGGGTGTAATACTTTTTATAAGTAATATAATCCCTTTATAAAAAAAAAGACAAATCTTTTGCCTCGTTTAAGAAAAAAAAGATGAAAGCTTGGCAAGTATATATGCCGGTCCGTCACACAAACCAAACAACACCTTTGCTAGCTACGCATGGTAGGCCTCGGGAAGACGGGTCAGGGATTGCTTATTGATTGTTGTAGCGGCATTTCAGTGTGATGTTCTTATACGCCATCTGCTCTACGGATTAGCTCTATGTTGTTTACTAATTCCTCTTACGATCACGCGTGGCGCATGTGTTCGTCAAGCAATATACTGCTTATGACTTTTCTTTTACTCGCCGGGCTTCAGAAACACCCCGGTAGTCGTCTTCGTCGGCAACTGGGTGTTAGATAAGCACGTGTGTACGTGATTTATTGGAGTTCATGTCGGACTTAGAGTTAGTATCCATCTACCGTTAGGTATTGGATAGCTCCTAGCAGTGCATCAAGAAATAGCTCCTACGAGTTATCCATTACGTTTGTATGTGATTAAGGATGGCAATGGGCAGGATATGGGCAGGGTAGAGCAATACCATACCTATACCCATATAGTTTATGGGTATAAAATTCTACCCATACCCTTACCCGTGGGGATGAAAATATACCCATACCCATACCCGGCGGGTATCTATACCCATTGGGTACCCGTTGGGTTGATCAAATAGTAGACAAATTTTTCTCAGTGTCACATTCGTAAGTACCACATTTGATAAAAAAAAACAACTATCTCAACTCAATAATAGGTAGATGAATACATGACACTTATCTAACTTCGAAAATCACAAACTCATGGTCATATCTAGCAAGTCAACGACGTAGAGGTCATATTCAGTATAAATGGGGAGGATATGGGTATACCCGCGGGTACAGGGTTATACCCATGCCCTACCCACGAGTTGGCGGGTAGGGTATGGGTACTACCCATGGGTATAAAAATATACCCATACCCTCCCCATACGGGTACGGTACCCGCGGGTACCCGTACCCATGGGTAAAATTGCCATCCTTATATGTGATATATACACTAGCACAAAGCCCGTGCTTCGCTACGAAAGTTATCATGAACCAGGTTTGGTTAGACTGAGAAACTCGTCGTGGGCTTGGAGCGGATCTAGCCAGTCATGTTTCATGCCCTACACCCTTCTGATCCATGCTCTGTTGCTTCTAACGCCGACTCTACTAGCTCCTATATCCCACACCCGTCGTAGCTTAGTATACGGTGTATCGTGTTGTGCAACTCTTGTTTATCATTGTCGGGACGTCAAAATTTTGGTGGGCGTTTCGGTAGAGGTGGTCAAAGTCGAGGAAGACACAGCCTCCTTACTGTCGGTAGGCACCGGCCGTATGGATGTCGTCCAACTATGAGTCGTGGAAACTGACATTTCCATCGTAATGAAGCAAGTTGTTTCCTATAAATTTTGTAGCAGAGAAAATAATTAATCCTGACGGTCAAGCTCCACAAATTTGGAGTCTTTTATCGCGACAATGTCCTCACTTACTTGACCATGTGACGTTGAATCAATTGTTGATTATGGTGCTTATTATTTACGGAATGGGGACCCAATCTCAATTGTCAGGTGTAGTTCGTCTGTAAGTGGTACTGAAGGAGTAGGCTGGAACAGTGTTAATCTGTAGGATCAAAGACAGTAGTTAAAGAAAAAAACTGCAGGGGCGAAGTTAAAGAAAATTAATTAGAGTTCACAACAGAGGATATTACAGGGTAGCACAGGCTAAATAAAACATTCAAAATTTAAACATAAGATTGAGTTAAGAGAAGATGTTCCACACCGACAAACAATAAATCCCATCTTCCGTCCAGTACTTAATAATTTATACTGAGTTACTGCATTGCTCACAAAAAAAATTATACTGACATAAATATATACCATCAGAAAAGACATACATATCCAGATCATTATAAGTCAAAATTATATCATCAGCCAGATATTGGACGACGGTACAAACACAAGAACAACATTTTTACCGATACTGAATTTATTATAGGTACAGATAGAGAATTCATAGCATCCACAGCTAGCCAGCAGGTTTCGGAGTTTGAGAAAAGGCTCCCGTGTCGCTCCCACACGGGCGACCCGGGGGCGACTGAAACCCTAGCCTCGCCCCCTCCTCCGTAGCTCCCTCCCCCTCGCCGCCGCTGCGGCGGCGGCGGGGCTTCCGGCGACCCCTCCTCTCCTCTCCCCCGTTCGTTCTCCCTCCGCTCGTGCTCGTCCTCGCAGATCTGACGGCTCTTCCTGGGCTTCGAGCTCCCTCCCGAAGACTTCCGGTCGAGGCTTTAGTCCAAGGCAGCAACGTGCTGCAGGGCACTGGCTTGCTTCGCGGTTGGTGGGCGGCCGCCCCTCGCGCGGATCTTGGAGATGGGCTCAGATCCGGCGAGCTGGGCTCCACCGCGGTGACTCCCTGCTCGGGTGCAGGGGTCCGGCGGCTGGATGCTCGGTGCTAACTCGTTTGCTGCACCTTGTCCTCCCCTACGGTGTGCTGATTCAAGTCATGTTGGAGTTCGTTCTCATTCAAGTGCGCTACCTCGGTCTCTTGGTTCTTGCAGGCGGTTGGAGTGGATTGGGGTTTTTAGAGGAGCTGCCTGATGCGGTAGCTGGATCGGCTGGCTAGGCGTGAGGTGGGCCGTTGCCCCATGGGTAGCGGGCGAGGTTGGCAGTTCTGGCTCCTCAGGGCGGCGGCCCTGTACGGTGGAGGTCACGGCGCCTCGGCGGGGGCCGTGGCTTGAGTACTTCCTGGAGGTCATGGTCGTAGGGGCGACGTGACAACTGGGGAGTGACAGGCAGTGGGTGTGGTTTAGCAGTCACTCCGGTGTCTGTCCACGCTCGGCCAGATGCGGGGAGCCTTGCCGGGGAGAAATCATGTCCGGTTGTCTGGAGCCGACGGTGGCGACGTCCATGGATGCCGTTCCCTTCTTGAAGGCGTCATCGCGGCTATCTCCGTATCTTGTCCGTGTCTAGGGGTGAAAACCCTTGATCCCCTTGGATCGGGCGGTAGCGGAACTTTGGTGCCGTGTCCTTCCTGATGGTGCCGTCTTGCAGCCCATTGTCTGTCTCTCTGTCAGCTGCAGTGCATGGACAGTGGCGATATCAACTACCGGTGGTGTTCTCTACGATGGAGTGGTGTTTGTCCCGATGATGTGCAGCGTTTGTCGGTGCGCCGGCCCGAGCTCTAGGGTGAGCTCCGGTCCGCCAAGTGGTGTCTTTTGTTCGACCTGGAACAGGGGTTCCCAATGGCGACAGAGACTGAAGGCGAGACGACTTTGCCCGTCTAGCTTGCTTCCTCCTTGGTGTAGTTCTCCTTAGGTGTTGATCTTGTGCTCTGTTTTTTCCCGGGGAAAAGCTAGTGTTCCCCCGGGGGATCGTACGTGACGCGTCCCCCGGGTCGAGCGCGTGACGCGTGTCCCGCAACGTACGAAGCGAATAGCTTGGAGGCCCACCACTACAGCGCTATCGTTTTCTCCTCCACCTAATTTCTCAGCTTTGACTTTTTTCCGATCCGTATCCCTCGTCCCGTCCATGGTGCCGCGGCTCTCGATCCTCTCGCGCCCGCCGCGCCGCCGCCATGCCGTCGCCCGGCCACGAGCTCGCCGCACCGCCACTGTCCATGAGCTCGCAGCGCCACCCTCGGCCACGAGCTCGCCGGGGAGAATGGCGCCAGCGACGAGCTTGCCGGGGAGAACGACGCCGACGACGAGCTTACCGTGGAGGAGGGCGCCCGCGGCGGCTAGGTACCCAAGGTAGGAGACTAGCACCACCGCCGCGCTCCAGGTCGGCGCCCGCACGACGAGCGCGTCGGCGACGGCCTCCATCTCCGTCGCGCTCCAGGCCGGGCTGCCGTGATGTGGAGTAGGCGGCTCATGGCACTACCAAATAGCGTGAAGGTGCTCCCATTGGAGGTCGCCCGTGCTGCCGAAGGTGCGCCGCGACGCTTTTCACAGGAGGGTGGCGGTGCTAAAAAAGGACGGCGGCCGTGCTCCAAAAAGGAGGACGACATCGGTGCTATCGAATAAGCACAGGAGTGCTCCCGTGGGAGGTCGGTTATGCTGCCGACAGACCTCGCCGGAAGATGTATTTTTGCTACAATAAAATAAATTTTTTGGTACAATATTTCTGTGGTTTTGCTACAATAGTATACAGATTTTGCTACGAGGTCTCTCGTCGGAGAGTCCGGCGATGTTTTTGGCGAAGTCAGTTTTGCTACAATAGCATAATTTATTTTTGCTACAATCTTTCTGCAGTTTTGCTACAATAGCATAATATTGTTGCTACCAGGTCTCCGGCGAGGTCACCGGCGAGCTCTCCGGCGAGGCCATTCTTTTTCTTATGTTTTGTGTGTGAACCGTTTTTTGCTACAATGTAGCAAAAGCGGGACGATACGTAGCAAAAACGGGACGCTGCGTAGCAAAAGCGGGATTTGATTAGATTTGAGGACACGTGTCGCGCTGGGGACCCGGGGGCTGGAAAGTTTGGAGCCCCCGGGGGACGCCTAGCACTTCCCTTTTTCCCGTGTGTTGGCCAGGTTTACTTTGGATGCCTTGTTTTGTAGTTGCTTTTAGCTGTTGTGGCATTGGTTGGAAGCTTCCGCCTTTTGGTGTTATTAATTTAACGTTGGGCTTCGGCCTTTTATCTAAAAAAACAAGCAGCTTCATCGAGCAGCAAGAGAAGGGAACCAGACCACGACTGGGGAGGCAACAACGGCAACCTGAACCTAGCATCATCCAGCCGAAGCAACGCACATACCGGGAGTAGCAGCACAGTTCACATCTTCAAATTGAGGACAACACCGCAACATGTAAACAAGTGCTCTCCTCTCCCTCACCCGAAGCCTCTCCACCGTTCCTCTTGAGAGTCGCCTCCGTGCGACCGGATCCAATCCCTCTCGCCGCCGGCGTTCGCGCTGGAGGATGTAGAGATGGATTAGGATGCCGGAATCGATTGTATAGTAGTAGTAGTAGTAGGATTAGAGGTAGGTTTGGGCTTGGTCCCGTCTTTGCCCAGGTGGCGACTGGGAGTAGGTCGTCGGAGTTTTTCGGCCGGCTCCGGCGCGTTCTGATCTTGGCTTCCCTGGCGACGGTGCTCTGGTGGCAGGAGCCCGCGACGCTGGAGGAGACGAGGCCAGAGATCTCCCCTAATAAGGCTGATTCCTGGAGTTCTTCCCTGCTGCCGGCTTCGCGCGTCGCGGCTGGGTCATCGGGGAGCTTCATCTCTGGATTTCCATGGTGGATCTCCGAGGAGGCTTCTTGCTCGAGCTCCTTCAATAAGCGCGTTGTCAAGCTCAGTTACCGGCGATGTCAAGATCTTCGTGTGCTCTTCAGCCTCCTGGCCGGCCGTGGTGGCGGGGGGGAGGAAGAAGGGATTGGCGCGGAGATTCGATGGCGTCGGTGGCCTTATCTACATCGAGCGCTTCATCATGCGGACGGCATCGGCGTCGCCGCAGTATCTGGCCGGCACGGCGGCCCATCCTCTTCGTTGCTGCATCCCGGAGCTCACCACATGGTTGACATAATTGTCGCCATGATCAGTGGCACTGAAGGCCACCAAAGTCGCTGCTTCGACGGCGCGTCAGCAACCTCCAAGACGGAGGCCCTTGATGGAGATCTTGACCGGCGCCACACTCCTCCTAATCACCAAGTGGTTTGTCCCCAGTGGTTGGTAGCAGGAGGCCGGATGCGGGATCCCGACGATGAAGACGGCGGTGGAGAAGATCCTGTCTTTGATTGCGTTCCTCTTTTCTTTGCAGGGTCTTTTTTGTTAATTTCCGAGGACCAGTCTGTAACTTTCCTTTTTTTTTGGGTCCTTCTTGTTTTTTGTACCCACCGCTTGAGATAATGTATGCAGCACCTGGGGTCTTCTAGGCCCCTCCCCTTGTTCAAAAAAAAAAAACACCGCAACATGTGGTCTTGCGGCTTTCAGACTCAATTACTTCCAGCCAGGGAATCCAGAGGGTGGCGTAGACATGGCTTGTTGGCCACCGGAGCCTGATCGAGGCCAAATTAACCCCCATCATGATCCCCTGCAGCACCGGCGGCCAGAATGCCCACGCCAGCATCGACCCCCACCCCGTCCCCCATAAGGCCTTGTTTGGTACTAGTGTTTTTGTGGGGATTAGAGGGGATAATCCCCACCAAACCCCAGATTCCCACCTATGGCTAAAAACATGTTTGGTTCTAGAGTATTGGGCTAGTTTAATCCCCACTTATCCCCACTTTTCCCCAAGTTCTAGTGTATTTTTTCCAATATCCAATACACTACCTATACCTAGTGTATTAGTGAGGATTGGGGTTTTGTGGGGATTAGAGGGGTTTGGGTGAAGGTGGGGGTTTCACCCAATCCCCTTGGGGATTATCCCCGCTAATCCCTATAAAAACACTAGTACCAAACAAGGCCTAACTGCGGTTGTGCTCCTATGCATCCCAGCGAAGGAGTTCCTCCTTCAAGCGCCTCCACGTGAAAATCCCTGCCGGCGAGGTCTCCCACACACGGCTGAGACCGTACCGCACCACACTCGTCGATCCACCGTCATGGTAGGCGACATCTCTCTATCTCTCCTCATCCGGCACGATGCCCATGGGCACTACAAGAATACCCCCTATACAGCAACACATACTTCGCAACGTCTTGAACATGCGTTGTAATTTTTTAGCCTAGATACGTATATGGAGCGTTGCGACGAATCCGTAGCAAACTTAACAAGTTTTAGTTGTTCGGTTTGCTCCCGCTCTTTGTGCACTGGACGACCTGAAAATCCTGCGTCGCTTGCCGCCAAGTATTGGGAGGCGTGGAACAGTTTTTCGGAAGTTGGCAGACTAATTGGGCGTCATTTTTTATTTCCTTCCTATCTTATCCCTCCAGTTATTATTCCTCACCTCCGTCTCCTCCCCTGCTCCCGGCCCCTCTCCTCCCCACTGCCGATCCGATCTCCCGCTACCAGCCAGATCCACCACTGACAATTACAGATCCTACTTCATCTGTTCTTTTCTCTATTCCTACTAGAATCTGCTGCGGCCACCGCCTAAAACACACATCCCACTAAACTCTTGATTGGTCAACGGATCGTCAATCTGCAACATGGAAGAATCTCTCATATTTCCGTCAAAAAAAGAATCTCTCATATGTGTTCTTCCGGCCGCCTCACAAAACTGCAATCCGGTGGTTTCTCGATGGTGAGCAACAACTTCGTTTCATGCGCAAGACGGTAGCCGCGTCCGACATTAATCTGGTGTTGGGGGAATCAAGAGTTGTGTCGACCTCTACGTCGCATACCATGATTCTCGACCTTGAATTTTTCAAGTCACTCCACGCGCAGGAGTTTTTGTAGTCCACGAAGGGGACGTTAGCTGTGCAGTTACCAGGCTATCAATAAGATTTGACTTCCCTTCGATCTAATTATTTTCTCCACGCGTATCTCATTATTTGCAGTACCAATTTTTTTATTTCATATTAGTCCATATTCCTCTTGCAGTCCTTGCACAGTTGCACTACTTCCGTCAAACATCCATCGCTTCCTTTGAAGTAATGCAAAGATCGATCCCACCCTGCTCTTCTACTATGGTAACACATTCAAATATTTTAATTTATTTTTTGTGGCTATCGAAGTTGTTCAATATTTGGCAGTTTTAACTAATCTTTTCTATTTAAGATTTCCTCTCAGGTATCTCGTTCTCAAATATTCATAGTTAATCAGGGTGCATTTGCGAATGACTAGAGGGTTTTTATTATCTTTGATTGTACTTAGTTAAAGAAAATAGTACGTTATGCGTGTATCCTGCAGGTTTCTTATTCGGATATAATGATGATATGATCTCCTTTTGATTCTATAGTTGTTACAAAATGTTGTCTCATTCTTTTGGCAATTGGGAATATCTTATAATGACGATGGAAAATGATTTGTCAATTCATATACTAACTAATATGAGCTTAGATGATTTATTTTAAGGAGGCAAATAATAGATCGATCGAGAAATGTTTGAGATTTTTTCCTACCGGGCCGCTCGCGCGAGGGCGGTTCCGGAGGCGACACGGACCCGAAAAAAAAATCTCCACCAGATCTTCTCGCTCCGGCCGCTGCCGCCGGCGCCGGTGGTGGCGGCCACGCCTGGCCGTCGAAGGCGGCGGGCGGGGGTGGCGCGGCCCGTCGGGTTCCTTCGCGCGGGGGCCCGACCCCATGGCGGCGCAGGTGTGAGACCAGGCCGGGGGAGGCGGCGTTCGTCGGCCCGGCTAGGACGGCGGCGGTCGCCTGCGTGAGGCAGCGAGGCGGGAGGGCGGTGAGGAGACGGCGGCGTGCCGCCGGCGGCCGCTGGACGGTGGTGGCAGTTGGGGATTTCGATCTGGGATCCAATCTGGGCTCCGATCTGGACTGATCCAACCTGGGCTGATGCTGTTCTGCAGTTGTGCACAGTGCTGTTTTCTTCTCCGATGTCATCCCACCAGAGACAGTGGCCGTGGCGGCGAGTTGGAGGTGGATGTGAGGCTGGGTGGCTTCTTCGACCGACTCCTTTGCTGCTCCGTCCGGCGGCGTGGGGGCCTGCCGGTGTGCTCAATAATGGCGGTGGTCCTAGGGTTCCAACTCGTGCAAGGACGAAGATCTGCTTGACGCTGGTCTTCTTTGATCTGGCTGGAGTGTCGGGTTCCGGAAGGCTCCGCCAGCGATCTCGCATGGACGTTATGCCTAAAGATTGCTGGATCGAATGGTATTCGGTCGCAACGCACGGAGCGGCGCGAAGCTCTGCTTAAGTTGCCACCATGGGCAAATCCATGGTGAAGTCAGAGGCGGAGAAGGTCATCGAAGCTGAGATTTGGAGGACTAGCAATGGTGTTCGGAGTATTTGCATTGAGGAAGAGCTGGCTTGGTGTTTCATGAATTGGAGCAACGGCATGTAAGAGGGGGCGACAGGATATGTGAAGTCCAAAGTCCTACCTTTCAGGGTGAAAACTCAAGGTCTGGGCTTAATTGGTTGTGCCTGGCAATGGTTTTGTTGAAGACATTGTTTTGAGAGCGAGGATTATCTTCAGGGTGAAGGCCCAAGGTCTGGCCTTAATTGGTTATGCCTGGCACTGTTCTTCTTGAAGACGCTGCTTTTGAAGAATTAGACATCATGTGTTGTTTTGGTGGTGGTTGTGCGGCTGCTGCAAGGATTGTAACTTTGTAGCGGGACTTTTCTTTTTATTTCTTCTTCTTATTGTCTTTCGGCTGTGTGCATCCGTAATGGCTTTGGCTATTGCGTTGTTGCAGAGGCTGAGTGTAATTTGTATCTCCGCGATATTAATATACACTCTTTATCTAAAAAATAATAATAGATCGATCTATTTCTTCACACATTCGTGTACTTACATGGTTTCCTTGCACTCATAGCAGGCGAGTCGGGCCGGGCATGCCACGAACACATGAAGCATTACTTGTCGTTGTATCCTAATATACGCGTCTCGTGCCATCTATTGCACTTTCGGTGTGATAGGATCAATCAGTGCACGACAAGTTTCTTTCTCTAATTTTCTTGCTTATTATCCTATGATCTAGCTGTGCAGACTGTATACCAGACCCCTGTGCTTAGCAGAAAATTGACATTTTGTTGCAGTTTGATAACCTGCATGAGTTTTTTTTTTAAATGTAGGTAGTCTAGTAGCTTCTTCTTGTTAACTTGGATTATACTTAGAGAATAAATGCATTCACTAAAATTTTAGTTTGGATATAATAGCTTCCTTGTATATCATGCAGGTAATGATGGAATTGGATACTCCATGTCATGGAGGTTTCTGGAGAGCTTTGGAGGCGAGTTGGAGTACAGGGACGCGGCAGAGCAAGGGCATGACAAAGGTTTGGGCTTCAGCTAGATGACATTATTCTTTCTCTATCAGATTTCTCTATCCCTTGGTTTGACCCTAGTCTTATTTCCTATAACCTTCCCTCTCGACCATCCTCTTTTGAAGTTCACTATTGTGGCAAACTGCAGGTTCTCGCTGTAATGGACTATGGTGGAGAATTAACAAGATGGGCTTATGTCAAGCCAGTGAGTACGCGCGTGCAATAGAGGACGGAAGCAGCAGTCTCCACATGGTTATATTTGTTTGGTTAAATTTTTCTAGTTGGCATACTTCTGCTTTCTTTGTTAATTATTTTCAGTTCTGAAATTGAACTCAACCTTGGGATATTGATTTGCTTCGTTGCTACTAATGAATTTTCGTGCCTAGTTCATATGTTTCTTCAGATTTCTTCAAATTTATTACTTGTAGATCAATGACCTATGTTAATGTGTTGAAGAACTACTTTTGAAGAACGCAATTTCTTGTCTGTCTACAAGTACGGAATTTCGCAGCTTATTCAATAGTTATAATGTCTTGAATTTATTTTGACAGGTTGCCACTTTTCCTTTAGATATGATTATTCATCGTACAAGATGTCATCGCTTAGAAGTTTTGAGAAGGTATGCAATAGAATTCACTATACCCTTCCTACAGATTTTGACCACTTTTAAACTAAAGTTGAAGGTTTGTTTTTGCAGACCTAAAAGCTCAGTGATGACTATATTCAGCTATCAGTTGTGGGCATGTCTTAGGGCAGAAATATTTGAAAGAATATACGTATATAAGATTAGCTAGAATATTATTTTGGAGCCAGTTAAGCTATGTACTCAAGATAACTTTCATGTATGGGATGTTGATTCTACAAGAAATATGATTTGGTTTTAATGCAATGTGTTCATATTCGTAGAATTGTGTGTCGTCCCTCTTGTATAGTATATTCTGTCTCTGGAAAATAGAGTACAATATTTCGAAGCGACCAAATGCACAATTAAATAATAATATTTATTGTGAAATAGACAAAATCTGTACGAAATGTCTACCAACGGATATAACAGTTGCCTGAATTCTGTTGCCACTTTGCAACGCTTATCCTGTTGGTTACCAACGCATGTATATACGTTGCCTTATACTCTTGCAACGCCAGAAAATGCAACACATCTAAATCCGTTGGTAAATGCACTTGCAACGCTTATATGGGCTTTAGATACGCATTGGTGCGTTGCTGTAGTGCAGTTCCTGTTGTAGTGGGGGTTTCCCATCCCGCTCCGTGGGGGGCGGCGCACTGGGCGCCCGAATGCGGTGCAACTCAGAGAGCTAGTGGGCGACAACAAAGAGATTGAGCAGGCGACCCAGGGGTCTCAGCCGTCTCAACTATGAGAAGCTCCTCCATTAAATTTCCACGCCACCGAGCATTCTGCCTCCATGATACTACGGAGTAATTGGAAATATCACACTCACCTACTTACTATTCAAAATGTAAACGACCCATTGACTAAACAGTACTACACTGAGCAGACATCTAAATTCAGTTAGGTAAAACAATGTTCTCTTCCACGTACCACTTCATCTTCACAAGGATATATAATTATATATAGCAAGCTAGCTCTATTGCTCCAGGTTTTTTTAACAAGTTACTAAAATTAGCTTAGTATATCTTCCATGTATAGATGACACCCCGACGTATTGTCACTGGGATTGTTGATGCGATAAACTGGATTGCATAAGAACACACCTAATGTGGAGATGGGTACCATGGAAACATGGAATTAAAGAATTTTTAAAGATCATGCCCGGTTTACACTTGCAACTAATTGCACATAGGATTAGATAATTAGCAAAAAAATACCATATCAGAAGTTATACAATTCAGCTAAAGAATGGAGCAGCCGCAGTCAATGTCCTAACACAACATGTTTAGTAGAAATGGTATATCTTGTATGTGTGCTAATACGCAATCATGAACTTTGGTTTAGTTTTGAAGTCTGTCTCAGTGGGGATATATTGTTTGTTCAATGCTGGTGTGGGGTTTGTCCATGGTTTTTAAATGTAGGTGATCTTGCTCCATGTAGGCCTTTCGCAACATCTTACGTCTAACGGTGAAAAGAACTGGGCTAAATTGCTGAGACAAGTTTGTTACGTATCACATGGATTCAGTATTAAAAAGCACTATGCTAGCATGCGAATATATGGAATCACATCAACCGATATGCATAAACCGAGGAGTCGGTCGCCCTCCTTTTTCTATAAGGAAAAACAACCGATGGTTTATTTACATCAAGAGAAAAAAAGGCTTTGTTGTTATTATACCCCTGACCTGAATTTTGTCATATTTTTTCTTATTTCTTTTATGAAGATTAAACTTCATGCATAAGGTAGAGAACTTCACCATTCATTTCATTAAGATGTTAAAATATCGAGGTTAACTTAGTGCTATTTTTTGAACTACTTGCATTATATTGAACCCAGGAGGTGTAAGAAACACCGTTGAAACATTAGAACCCACACAAATATATCAAGGTACGGTACAAATAAAAATAAAAACTTTAATATGATGATGGTGCCAACGCAACACCTGAAACTTCATTTATATATACACACGTCGGTGTTGTTTAATGCTTCACCAGCTAAGTGGGTCGGCAATGGCAGAAAATGTACCACTTTAACCTCCCAACTATTTAAGTGACCGGATCTCCTTCGGTTCACAACACCATCCTAAATAGCTACAATTGTATAACTCAGCTTAAAGATCCTTACTTCATTTTTAGATCGACCGCGATGTGGGAACACTTGCGTCTCACAAACAAACAAACAAACGCTGCTAGGCATGGTAGGTTTCATGAATTTGTGCATGCCAGATTTTAGTATTATCTCGGTTTCTCTGCGGACCTTCCGTAGCATGGTCTGTGGACTGTGCTCCTAGGAGTCTATTAGTGGTATCCTCTTGCTGGATGTGCTCTACACAGATATTGTCCCATGTCTCAATGGACGTGCCCATAGTAACCTTGTTAGGATGTCCATGTAGCAGGTTAGGATAGCCCAGACAACTTTGTCAACAATCACTTGGATCAAATTGATGCTTTAGAATTCCCTACCCGCTAGTGTTTGGCATCAACTGTGATGACCTATGTGTAGTCTGTGATTGTTCGCCTTGTGTTGGTGATATCCTTCATTCAGACTCTCATATTGCCTCTCCTTAATTTTACTTCATGAGTATAGATTCACGGCAAGCTATCTCATTTCCTGTGCAACCTTTTAATATGTTACTAAAATTAGCTTAATATATCAAACTAGATGATACCCAGACACAACCCGATTTTTAACATGTGTTCCGTTGTAACCACAGCTTGCGCATACCGGCAATAGTAACCATAGCCAAAAAAAAACCTGTTATGTTTACGAGTCCTCTACTGCAGGATTTGTACCCACCAACTCCTGAGTAAGGTTTGATCTGCCGGCACAACCGCACAATGCGTGGCAGAGCTTTGGCCTGACTGCCACCATGATAAGCCTGACTGACATATTGATATATTAATAAAAAATAGTTTCCTAACCAAAAAATGTAGTCTAAAAAAAGCAATTCCCTTTGGGCATTGGCACTTGCAGTTGTTGGGCACTACTGTCACCCATGACATTTATCTAAGGTGAACTTGATCTTAGTTGTAGAAATGGAGTGGGTGATATTTGTGACATTGAACAACAACTACAGGGCATTCTCAGAGCAGGTGCTTATGTTCAGGTGTCAAAGATGAATGTATTTTTGAGCGGGGCGTCGCAATTGCAGACTCAGGTAGAAACAAGAATATGAAACAAAATATAAGATGACTATGAGGAGTTGACGTCAGTGATTGGTGTTGTGTACTAGACCGGCTTGCCTTGGTTCATGTTGGGAAAGACAAGGGATGTATGGAGGAGGAGCATCCGAACCTCGTCGTTTGCGTTTTGAAATCTCCTCAACTCCTTTGTACGTACCGTTCCTAGTATCCAGTCATCCCTACATCCCGGTGGCTCCCTGAACACATCCATTCCCTCAAACTCCCTCAACTCCTTACCCCACTCACACTGAGAGACTGCATCCAGAATGCTGCTCAACTTATTAATCAATTTTCATAAAAATAGAACTAGGAAGCAAACAATATGAATATATGCATATGTCTTGGTCTACTGTCAAAGCTTGGAATGAAACTAATAGAAGACTGATTTGTATATCTTATTTTTTGGTGCTTAAGCACCGGACTATAGATTATGAAGCTTTATGCACTCTAGTAGGAAGCAAGTAACAAAAATAAATTGCACGCAAAGCAGATAGAAGCATGTTCGTGTTTATAGGAAACAAACAAAGAGACTGGTCACAAGAATAATTGAAATCCTTGGAAGAACATTTGATGAACAATTATTAGTAAGAAGCACAATATGACACGGAAATCCGCTTCGGTGCCTGGGCTCATCTGAGCCCGGCTGCTTTTCCGAATTTTTTGAATTTTGAAAACGCTTCAAAAAAATCTGAAAAAAAATATGCGGAAACATATTCATGTATTCAATACTCGTGTAAATTTTCGATAGAAAATATCAATTTTTGCGCCCTGTGCAAAAAAGAAAAAAATCTGACAGACAAAATAGGTGAACAGTCCACTATTCAAAAAGACAGATTTGTCTTTTTTACACAGGACGCAAAAATTGATATTTTCTGTCGAAAATTTACACGAGTATTGAATACATGAATATGTTTCCGCATATTTTTTTCAGAGTTTTTTGAAGCATTTTAGTATTTTAAAAAATCGGAAACAAAACCGGGCTCATATGAGCCCGGGCACCAAAACGCCCCTCTCAATATGACAGTGCTTTAGACCGAAGCAAAGTTCAGTTGTAAGGGAAGCAAAATTCCGTTGCAACGGAAGCAAAACTCAATAAGATTGGAAATGTATTTTTTTGCTTCCCAAATCCCACCGAAGGACGGCATGCCTGAAATTTTGCTGAATTTATTAGTTTCCTTCAAGGCATTATTCCGTTTCCTATATATCCGGAAAAGCTAGATTGAGTAAACTATTTTCGATGTAGTGTTGCTTCCTGTCATCTTATTTACAAGCTGCATTAAACACATATGGGAACACTGTAAGAATCAATATATTCATCTACTCGCTCCGATCCTTAATATAAGATGTTTTGGCTATTTTACTCTAGGCTACATACAGAGTGAAATTTGTGAATGTACACACTAAAAAAGTGAATGTGCACACTAAAAAGCGTCTACGTGCATACAAATCTAAAAAAGTGAAAAAAGAAAAAACATATTATATTAAGGAACGAAGGGACTAATAATTAATCGAACTACCATGCATTGAGGTGTTTGAGAGAATTTCTGCTACTGAAAAATTATAGCAACACAAAAGAATCTGAAGGGAAATTAAATCCTCGTACCAGCATTTCAGTTAACATGACGCCTTCAAAATTGCTTGTACCAGCACCACAAAAGTTAAAGTAACGAAAACACGTAAAAATATAAAAGTACATACTTATTTATTAGTAAAAAATCAGCTTCATGAAATAAATTGTTGTCTAAAAAACAGTTCTCTTTGGACATTAAAACATGAAGTTGTTTGGTCACTACTATCATCCATGACATTTACCTGAGATGAACTTGATATCAGTTGTTGAAATGGAGTCGATGATATTGATGGCGTTGAACAACAACTACGTCGGAGCAGGTGTTTATGTGTATGTGCAAAAGATGGACGCATTTTGATTGGGGTGGCGTAGTAGCACACCGAGGTAGAATACAAAAGATAAACGAAGTATAAGATGACTCTGAGGAATTGACGTTAGTAATTGGTATTGTCTACTGAACAGACTTCCTTGGTGCATACTGGTGAAGACAAGGGATGTCGGGAGGAGGAGCATGCAAACCTTGTTGGCCTTAATTTTGGAATCTCCTCAATACCGTTCCTAGCCTCCAGCCAACTTCCTAGTCCTTTCCCTCCGCCTTAGCGTAGGGGTGCAACACATGGAGCTTGACGGTGTGAAATTTAGGGAGTCTCATTGGCATAGGTGGACAACTTGCGTGGCGTGGGGAGTTCTCATCGCAGTTTCCCAGGGCAGGCCATTGTTGGGATGCCAGGAGGCATTTTTTTTTTATTTTTTAGAAATGGGGTTGTCCCGGCCTCTGCATCACGAGGATGCACACAGCCAATTAACCCACAGCGTACCAATTCAGTTTGTTTACAAATCAAGCATAACACATAGTGGCAACACGAATAAGCCACCAGAATAAAAATCCAACACTGCAACGACTACACATCTTGTAGTCTATTGTTATGCCGCCAGCCACCCTGGTTGAAGATAGCCCGAACGACCGCCATCAACCGAGTGCATCCTGAATCCAAACGTCCACGTCGGTCTGCAGGTAGGAGGTACGACCATGCCTGAATCCAATGTGTGGCTCGATGAATAACCTGCAAAAATTGTTCAGTTCTCGCACCGTTAAAGACCACATCGTTGCGGCAATTCCACATTGCCCACAAGAAAGCACACACGCCGATACGAATATATGCCTTTGTGTCTTTATCTACTCCAACTAGCCAGTTACCAAACAAATTGTTAACACTAGTAGGTGGAGTAATACTAAAGGTAAAGTTAATTAATCTCCAAATTTGACGAGCCAACTGACATGATATAAACAAATGTTCATTAGTTTCATCCTCACCACAAAACACACATTTCTTGCATCCAATCCATTTGCGCCTTAATAAATTATCTTTTGTTAGGAGAACCTTCTTATGAAGAAACCACATAAAAATCTTATTTTTAGAGGGGCCTTCATTTTCCATAAATACTTCTTAAGAAATCTTGTATTACCACTCATTTGTTCCAAATAAAGAGATCTAACCGAAAACACCCCCGACGGGGTTAGTTTCCAAGTTACAGTATCGGGTTCCATTGATAGAGACACGGCCATTAGTCTTTCCACCAAATGCAACCAATCAGCCCATTTATCCCCAACCAGGGAGCGACGAAACTGAATATTAAGCTGAGAATTAGCAAATACTTGGGCTACCGAAACATTTTTAAACCTCACAATGCTGAATAACGCAGGGTATTGAATTGATAAAGGTAGATTACCTAACCAAGTATCCTCCCAAAACCTGATACCTTCACCGTTTCCAAGGGAAAAGGAAATATGTTTAAAAAACTCTTGTTTCACCCCCATAATTCCTTTCCAGAAAGGAGAGTCAGAGGGTTTTATCTCCACTTGAGAGAGAGTCTTACTTCCTATATACTTGTTATATAAAAGCTCTTGCCATACCCCTTCTTCCGTTAAGAGTTTAAACAGCCACTTGCTAAGTAAACACTTATTTTTAATGTCTAGCACTTCAATCCCTAACCCACCTTGGTCTTTGGGACGACAAATAATATTCCACTTGGTCAAACGGTACTTCTTTTTTAGCTGGTCACTTTGCCAAAAGAAACGAGATCTATAGACATCAAGCCTTTTACGTACCCCTTTAGGTACCTCAAAAAGGAAAACAAAAACATGGGCAAGCTTGTAAGCACCGAATTGATAAGTATAAGACGATCCCCATACGAAAGCATCTTACCTATCCAAGAACCTAATTTCCGATCGAAACGGTCCTCTACCGGTTTCCACTCTTTATTAAGTAACTTGCGATAATGAATCGGAATGCCTAAATATTTAAAAGGAAGAGCACCTACTTCGCACCCGAAGATATGGCAATACTCCTCCTGATTATCCTTTGCTCTCCCAAAACAAAAGATCTCGCTCTTATGAAAAATTATCTTTAATCCAGACAGTTGCTCAAACAAAGAGAGAATTAATTTCATGTTCACCGCCTTCTCTAGGCTATGTTCAAGAAAT
The DNA here is from genome assembly GCA_012064385.1 of Puccinellia tenuiflora. Lineage (NCBI taxonomy): Eukaryota > Viridiplantae > Streptophyta > Magnoliopsida > Poales > Poaceae > Puccinellia > Puccinellia tenuiflora. The sequence continues at coordinate 481,060 of QRDG01000021.1, read as the reverse complement.
AAAATCGTATCATCAGCATATTGTAGAATGGAGACACCGCATCCACCAGATGCGGTATCAACCCCCCTCTTTTGCCCTCGCAATTAGAACAGCCAGCATATCAGCAACTAGGTTGAAAAGCAAAGGAGACAACGGATCCCCTTGTCTCAATCCCTTCAAAGTCTGGAAAAAGTGACCAATATCATCATTAACCCGAATGCCCACACTCCCCTCTGAACAAAACGCGCAACCCACTTGCACCACTGTGGAGTAAAACCTTTCATACGAAGGGTCTGTTGCAAAAAGCCCAATTAACTTTATCGTATGCCTTTTCAAAATTGATTTTAAAAATAACTCCATCCAACTTCTTCCTATGAAGTTCGTGAATGGTCTCATGCAGCACTACAACACCTTCCAGAATATTTCGCCCAGGGAGGAAAGCCGATTGGGAAGGTCGGATAACCTTATGCGCAATGGATGTCACTCTGTTTGTGCCCACCTTAGTAAAAATTTTAAAAGACACGTTTAAAAGACAAATGGGACGGTACTGCTCAATTCTACTTGCATCTTCTTTTTTGGGCAGCAAGGTAATAACACCAAAGTTCAGCTTAAACAGAGGCAAATCACCGGAATGCAATTGAGCGAACATGTCCATCAAGTCACTCTTGATGACCTCCCAAAAGGTCTGATAAAACTCAGCGGGAAACCCATCAGGTCCAGGGGCCTTATTATGCTCCATTTGGAAGATAGCATCATACACTTCTTTTTCCGTGAAATCAGATGTTAAAATACTATTTTCGAGAGTAGAAATTTGTGGCATATCCATATTCCTTGATTCGATCAAAGAAAAGTGTGAGGGGGCCGGCGCCCCAAACAACTTCTTGTAGTACTCCGAAATAAAAGTTTTTAAATTTTCTTGCCCAACAATGGTGCCTTCATCCTGTTCAAGTTGAATAATTCTTTTTTTGCGATGTTTCCCAGGAGGCATGTGGAGAGGCATCGATGAAGATGCTGCGTGGGCGCTTCCTTTATGGATGAGTTGTGGCCGCAATAGAATTGGCGAGATGGCTACCATGATTTTAGATGATTTTATATGAGATTGGACGAGATTTAAAATCATGTTGAGTTGTGCTTAACATTAGGACGATTTAGCCTTTCGGTTTGAGGCAATTTATCGTCAAAGATTAAATGTATGCAATAATTTGCGCTTAAAAATGATTGCATAACTCACCTGTTCTTTGAGTGTCCTCTAGCAAGGTATATCTGGAACGTGATCGGTTTTACTGTTCGTGTGAATATCCATAAAAGGATATCTTTTTTACCCGGTGTCTTGTCCATCCCCCCGGGTACATGTGGATCCACCCTTGTATTGCTGGTGTTTTTTGGGTATTTGGAAAGCCGAAATGCTGCTTGTTTTCAAGCCAATATTATTTTCAGAATATAATTTTGGATTTAGTGGTAGAGTATTCTGCACACTAGTATAAAACAACCCTTCCATACTGGCCTTTCGTCCCGGCCACGTTTGTAACCGGGACTAAGATATGCATTCGTCCTGGTTCAAACCTTTAGAGCGCCGGCCAGCACCAGTCCCGGTTTGTAGGGGACCTTTAGTCCCGATTGGTAAAACCAATCGAGACTAAAGGGGTGCGGCAGGCGGCCGCAGAGGTAGGTCCCAGCGCGAGCACCTTTAGTACCGGTTCGTATCACGAACCGGTACTAAAGATGGACCTTTAGAACCGGTTCGGGACACGAACCGGCACTAAAAGGTTTCCCCTATATCATCTCCTACCCCGAACTGCCATCTCCATTTTTCCTGCTCGAGAGCACACTCCATTTTTGCTCTCTGTTTCCTCTCCCGAGCTCGAGGGCATCCACATTTTTCTCCACCATTTGTTAAGATTGGAGGCACCCATCTATCCAAGGGTTAGCAAATCAACCTTTCTTCTGGCATTGCATGTTTAGCTCATTTCATTGCTAGTTTAGATCATATCATTTTTCAAGTGCTCGATAGGTGTTTAATGAAATGCCTACATTAGGGAGTTCATTTGTTTTATATGCAATTTGAGCTCAAATTAAATTATGATTTGTGGGTTTTAGTGACGTCCCGTCCCCTTCCTCACCGCCGTAGATCGCTCGCGCCGCCCCGTCGCCGGCACCACCTTGGTGAGCTTCTTGTTCTTATTTAGAAAAAAACAAATTCTTATTTGTATGATTTACATAGTTACTTGTATAGTTTTTCTTACTTGTATGATTGTTTGTTATATGTATAGTGCCATGGTTTTGATATCCGTCCCCGTCGGCCCTTGTCCGGTCTATGATTCGGATGTGGTACATTATCTTTTATAACTATCTGTTTAATTTTGAGTTTATGACAATTATGCCGACCAACACTTGACATAGATATTATTATCTAGGAGATATATGAACCAGAAATTCCAACCGACCCTCTTGTCGAGAAGTTAAATTTAGTTGAAAAAGAAAACGATGATTTGAAATAAAAATTGAAAAAAATTGAACAAGAGAAGATGAAATTGGAGTTGTATCTTGCCGATGTCGTCGATGATCACAAGATAAAGATGGATGCAATGCGCTTGAAGATTAGAAAGATTAGAAAATATGCCATTAATAAAGAGGCTTGGTATCATTATGTTGTTGGATCAATGGTTACCTTAGTTGCGATTTTGATAGTTGTATGTTAGTTTCAATGTATGTTTTATGAGAACTATGTATTACATTTGGTCACTACTCTACTTTAGTTTTAATGTGATGAAATTGTATTAATTTATTAATTTGGTCACTTCTCTATTCATGATGTTGTGTGTAATGATTTTTTATATACTTATATAATGCAGATGAGCCGGCAATGGATGTACGGTGACCGACGTAGTCCCGAGTTCATTAATGGAATGCATAAATTCCTCCGTGTGGCCGAGACAAACAAGAAGCAGAATGGTTTTATTAGTTGTCCATGTAGTGTCTGTCAGAATACGAAGGATTACTCTTCCTCAAAAACCCTTCACTTCCATCTGTTCCAGTCCGGTTTCATGTCCGGCTATAATTGTTGGACCAGGCATGGAGAAACAGGGGTTATAATGGAAGACAATGAAGAAGAAGAGGATGATGACAACTATCCTATGGTCACTGCACACGGTGGTACTACAATGGGGGAAGACGAAGTTGAAGAAGAGGTCATTGTTGATGAGCCCGATGATGATCTTCGTCGAGCCATTCTTGATGCACAGATAAACTGCGGAAGTGAAAACGAGAGGTTGAAGTTGGAGTGCATGTTAGACGATCACAAAAAATTGTTGTACCCAAATTGCGAAGATGGCCAAAAGCTGGGTACCATACTGCAATCGTTGCAATGGAAGGCAGAGAATGGTGTATCTGACAAAGGATTTGAAAGTTGCTGACAATATTAAAGAAGGCGCTTCCAAAGGATAACAAATTACCCCCCAGTACGTACGAAGCAAAGAAGGTGGTCTGCCCTCTAGGATTAGAGGTGCAAAAGATACATGCATGCATTAATGACTGCATCCTCTACCGCGGTGAGGAGTACGAGAATTTGAATGCATACACGGTATGTGGTGCATTGCGGTATAAGATCAGACGAGATGACCCTGACGATGTTGAGGGCGAGCGTCCCAGGAACAGGGTTCCTGCCAAGGTGATGTGGTATTCTTCTATAATACCACGGTTGAAACGTTTGTTCCAAAACAAAGAGCATGCCAAGTTGTTGTGATGGCACAAAGAAGACAGTAAGAAAGACGTGATGCTGAGACACCACGCTGATGGGTCGCAGTGGATATGAATGAAATCAAGTCAAATATGAATGAAATGAATAGATATAAAAAATCAATAGATATAAATTAAATCAATAGCTATGATTTTTACAAATTAATAGAAAATAATTTGACTTTATTTGGACAATTAAATCAATAGATATGAATGAAATGAATAGATATAAATTAAATTAATAGATATAAATTAAATCAATAGATATGATTTTTACAAATTTTTAGAAAATAATTTGACTTTATTTGGACAATTAAATCAATAGATATGAATAAAATGAATAGATAGAAATTAAATCAATATATATAAATTAAATCAATAGATATGATTTTACAAATTTTTAGAAAATAATTTGACTTTATTTGGACAATTAAATCAATAGATATAAATTAAATCAATAGATATTATTTTTACAAATTTATAGAAAATAATTTGACTTTATTTGGACAATTAAATCAATAGATATGAATGAAATGAATAGATATAAATTAAATCAATAGATATGATTTTTACAAATTTATAGAAAATAATTTGAAACATTAATGAATTTGTAATAAATAGATATAGTACATTTTTCTGAACAATTTTATATATTACTTGCATTTTCCTGATAAGCAGATCAAAAGATATTGATTTTATAATCTTATTACATTCCTTTAATAAACAAATTAAAGAAAAAGTAAAACGGGCTTCGCGGGCAAAATTTCGGTCGAAAATCCCATTTAGACCAAAGGGCCGCCTCGCGCGCGGAAATTTCCGCGGCGGCCCGAAAAACCTATAGTCCCGGTTCATTCTACCAACCGGTACTAAAGGTTCACCTCTATTCCCGGTTGGTAGCACCAACCGGGACTAGAGATCCTCTAGTCCCGGTAGGTGCTAGCAACCGGGACAAAAGGCCTTTTTTTTTGTTCTAACTCCCACCAACGCCCCGATCTCCCCCATTCGTTCTATCTCTCTGAAGTTTCTCCTCTCCCCGGTTCACCCAACCCCTGCTCCTCCGGCGAAGCCCTGCCCCTCCCAGACGTGGGAGGCTCGGAGCTGCTGCCCCGTCCGCCGCCGCCGCCGCAGCTCCCCCCCCCCCCCCCGTCTGCCCAGACAGCCGCCGCCACCGCAACCTTGCAGAGGAGGTTGATGACGTTCCTCTGCCTTTCTCCGCCGCCGCAGCTCCCCCCGTCCCTGCTGACATCTCTTCCTTGTCTTGCACGTCCACAGATCGGCGCTACCGTCCCGGACCCGAGCTGAACACGCATGGCCACCTCGACGGAGCAGACACGCCGACAAGTTCTGTGGCAACTCTCGGCCTCGATATCCTTCCGCACCCCATTCCAACCCTCGTCGGATCTGTGTTGATCCAAAAAATTGTAAATCAAATTGTTTTGGATAGCTCTTGACAATAGTTCCACTAGAAAGTTGTCTCATGTGATTTGGATGCCTAGAACAAAAGTAACATGCATTTCTAGATTAAGGCAGTGAGCACTTTGAGCATTTTTCATAATTTCTGTAAGTAAAATTTTGGACCAAACTCAATTGGATTAGTTTCTAATAATAATAGAGAGCCTAAATCCAACTTGGCATGATTGTTTGATTACCAGAACTCTCTAGGTGTAATATTTAGTAAAAGTGTTGTTTCTGCCACTAATAAAAGGAAAAAGACTAAATCCCTTTATTATGGAAATTTGGTTTATGCTTATTGCTGATGGTTTTGGTACTATTACATGCTTGTTACTTATGTTTAGCATGTTAGTACTGTTAGTGACTTGTGTTAGGCTTGAATTGAGTTAAGCATCTGTTGTTAAGAGGTGATTGAAGTTACGAACAATTATTTAACTATGCTTGTGTTGCTTGATGATTAATATGAGCTAAATAACCTTTTTAACCTTTTAGGCGACATGTGACCATATTTAGAAGCAATTTTGTTTGATTATTCAAAATGACACTTTGTGAATGTGACCATATGTAGGTGAAATTAGTGTTAGCAAAATTGGGTATAGCAATAATTTGTTAGATGAAAATTAGGCAAAATTGTGTATGGCAATAATTTGTTAGATGAAAATTAGGAAAAATTGTGTATAGCAATAATTTGTTAGATGAAAATTAGGCAAAATTGTGTATAGGAATAATTTGTTAGATGAAAATTAGGAAAATTGTGTATAGCAAAATTTTGTTAGATGAAAATTAGTGTTACCAAAATTAGTGTTAGCAACTAGTGTTCGAACTAATTGTTAGAAGTAATTTGTTAGAAGATAAATTATTAGCTATCGCTATTAGCTATGAATTTTAAGTTGTAGTTGCTATGAATTTAAATTTGCTAGTAGTTGGTATAAATTAGCTATTAGGCTAAAATTTTAAATTTTCTAGTTTTGTTAGAAGTAATTTGTGAGCCATTTTTAACATACTCTAAATTGTTTGTAGTTAATTAAGCTATGGACCCCCGCGACAGAGACGACGAATATGAAGAGCAAATGCGCCAGATAATATATGAAGGTGCACACGGTGGAGATGATGCTGGTGGAGACGATGCCGGTGAAGACGATTTCAGCTCACAGTTTTTGAACGACTTCGGTGAGTGGGTTGAGCTAGAACAAAGCAGAGACGATGAAGGGGCCATAACAAACTCCGGCGAGGTATATTAAGCTAGCCTCTGTTGATCACTAGATGCATTAATTGATTTGTATTGCACTTATTAATAAATCATTTTTCTTTCAGCCGTCCGGATCTGCGCCAAAGAAACGAGGCCCTACCAAAAGGTTGGGCGATGATGATGCAAGGATATCGATCGACAAAGTTAGTGATGATGGCGAACCGCTGGAACCCATAGAGAGCCGCCGTAAATTTATAAATCAATGTGGAGCTCTTGTTAGGGACATGATCCCGATCACCCTTCAAGAATGGCATAAGCCGAAGGACGTCAACAGTGGAGCTACTTATGTCGACGAAAGAAGAAAAGAAATGCTTTGGGAGACGCTCTTGACACATGTGAACATACCGCGAGGTCTCACAGATGACAAGAAGGACAAAGTCATGGAATGGACTCTTAAGAAGATGGCCGTACAATTCTAGAGCTGGAAGAAAACATTATGGAGTAATTATCAGAAGAAAAAAAACAAGCTCCAGAGTTCACTGGAGCACTAGAGAAGATAAAACATGACTAGCCCGAATTTGTGGCGTATAAGGAATCATCTGCCGTTGTGGCCCGATCGGCAAAAATAAGGCAAATGTTGCGAAGAAGACATATCACCATCGTTTGGGGACAGGTATTTACAGGACAGCCGTGCCTAAGTGGGAAGCCTTTGAAGCAAAACTGCTTGCTAAAGGGATCATTCTACAGACAGCGGACTGGCCCGAGAGGTCCAAGTTCTGGTTGTACGCGCATGGGGCAGCGTTGGACCCACAGACAGGGCGGATTGTTGCAAACAGAAAATGGAAGGAAAAAGTTGAAACAATCACCAAAGACCTTGAGGACGCAATAGAAAAAGTTCGAAAGGGAGAGTACCATCCCAAGAGAGAGAACGACGAGCTGACACTCGCCCTCGGGAATCCTGAACATGTTGGACGGTGTCGAGGCTATGGACCCAGTGTTTCGTGGAAGAAAGGATTTCCGGAGTACGCTGACAGTTATAGAAGCCGTCAGAGAAAGAAGAAGAAGGAGTCAGACCGGTTATCGGAATTGGAACGCAAGATGCATCGGCAGCAGGAGCAACTGGACTCAATCAGTCAGCATAGGGCATCTCAGCAGCAGCTAGAATGTCCTGAAGTCGATGCCGTCCCATCTTATCAGCAGAAAAGGCAGCGTGGGTTCCACACAGCTAGAAGCATCTGCATTCGAACAGCCGGCGGCTCACTACCCCGTGGATGATGTCACGGAGAAGATAGATTGTGAGCTACATATGTCAATGAAGAACATATCCTTCAAGGTGGCGGTAGGCTATGCTTTACCAAATCAACCTGGAGCAAGCTACCATCTTGGTCAGATTCCAGCTGGCTATGCTCGTGTCGGGGTGGATGAAATTGTGCCAGGATTTGACACACTGGAGCTTGACTATCCTGGAGGTGATGAGGAGAAGACACTGGGAGAAGTCAAGCATGGTTTCGTTCTATGGAACAAGAAACACATCGTGTTTCCAGGCTCGGCAACAAGGCCACCGACTCCTCCGAGTAACAGTCCACCCCTCCTCCAGAGGGACCCCAGCGTGAGTCCGTCTCCATCTCCGGCGTGAGTCCAGCCGACTCCGCCCACTAAGCTGCTAAACAAGCGGAAGCCCACCGGTTCGCCTCCTAAGAGGACAAAGAGAAAGAAGGCAAAAGTTAAGACTACTGAGAAGTTACCTTCCGAAAGGACTTACGAGGAAAATGCTGCCATCTCGAAGGCCGAGGTGGATGCCCATTTTGCACCGAAAAAGCCCGAGCCAAGGCAAAGACTAGATCCGGATGTCATTAGGCGCTGCTTGGATAACTTATATGACCATCCACTAAAGCCGGCATCAGACTATGAGCGCTCTATTGACAAGTCATATAGCTCATAGATGGAGAAGCGAAAAAGCGGGAAAAAAGTTGCCCAGCTCGAAGAGCAGGATGTACAATCGTTCCCCCCGCTCAAGGTATTTCCTGACAAATACTTACAGAACGACAGTACTGGTCTCAATGTTGCTCAACAACGCATATGCGACACTGGTTACCCCGTAGCTGAGGTAGTATATAATTATGTTGCCAGGCAGCCTTTAGTCAGACCTGAGGAGGTCCAGTATGTACCAACAAAAATGCGTCAGTTGCATGAATGGTACTTGAAAGCCGCAAAAGAAGATATAGTCGGTGTCATGGCGAGAGTTAAGGAAGAGCACTACTTTCAAGAATATGGTGTGCAAGTTTATTTTAGCGAACTTTTTCAGTTATACAAACAACGCACCCTCGACAAAGCTATCGTCGGTTCCTATTGTCTGTAAGTGATTTATTCATGTAATTTTAAGTCTTTAGCTCAGCTCATTCTATAATCTTTGGTACGCTATTATGCAGAATGAAGATGCTCGAATGCAAAAGGGAAGGAATCTCGGACATTGGGTTCATTGAGCCGGATAAAGTTCATTAAGTCAACATACTAACAAAAGCTGAGGAGACAAACGAGACATTGCTAAGGTGTTTCAAGCGACAACGTACCAAAAAAATACTTCTTCCTTGCAACTTCAAGTAAGTTTTACTTTCTTATACACATTCTATTTTGCTCACCCGATGTTAAATGTAATTGATGAGTTATGAATGAATGCTTATATAAATGTGCAGTTTCAACTATGTTCTTATGGTCATTAAAATCCACGCTGGAGAAATTAAAGTCCTAGACTCATTAAGGAGAGATCCTAAAGAATACAAGAGCTGCTTTGATATGATCAAAGAGTAATTTAAATTCTTATCGCACTATATCGGCCTCTTTCGTTCATTTCGTGATATCAAGTAATCACTAACTCCTTTGTTCATTTTCTTTGTCGGGCAGAGTTTGGGAATCGTTCATCAAGGAAGAACCCGGTGAATGGAAACCGAAGCTGATTTGGTCTCTGAACCAAGTAAGTAGTACTACCTAGATCCGCGCATCTCTTTAATTCTAGTTTCAATACCATTATCATGCTTGATTATTATTTGATTGAATTCTATTCTCGTAAAGTGGTGTCTGAGGCAGCCAGATAGTACAAATTTATGTGGATACTACGTTTGCGAGTTCATTAACATGAGAACCAGTGAGAGATTCAATAATCAAAGAAATAAATATGTACGTAAACATTATTCACAATTTTATTTTGCTACCATCAATTGTGTTGAGTTTCATAATTCATAATTGTTTTATGATCTCCTTCTTTTAAAGTTGGCAAGAAAGCGGAACACGCTCGTACCAGAGGACCGCGTAAAAGCAATTGCGGAGGAATTGGCGGGATTTCTCCTTGCGGAGGTCATAACTAACCGGAGAGTACCACTACCGGTACTAGTGATCTCCATGTACTAGTGATCTCCATGTAATTAAATACTTTATACGGAAACGTGATCTTCATATAGTACTTTGATGTGTTCTATATGTATGCATCAACGTGATCTTCGTATTATTATATGTGTTATATATATGCATCGATGTGTACAGTATGTAGTAGCGTAGAATATGTATACGAAAATTTGTTTGAAATGAAAAATAATTGAATGGAACTCACAAAATAACTGAATTAAAAACGCAAAACCCTAAACCCAGCCTACCCTAAACCCTAAACCCTGAAAAATAACTGAATAAAAAAACAAATACCGTTAGTCCCAGTTCGTATTACGAACCGGTACAAAAGGTCTACAGCTTCGCGGGCTGCGCCGTGGTCACGTGGGAGGGCCTTTAGTGCCGATTCGTACCAAACCGGGACAAAAGAGGGGAGGGGGGGGGGGGGGAGGGCTTTGGTCCTGATTTGCCAGTCCCGGTTGGCAAACCGGGACTAGAGGCCCTCTCAAACCGGCACTAAAGGCCCATTTTCTACCGGTGGCAGATGAAGCATGACGTAAGGGGATAGGCTCTGGAGCGGATGGCCGAGAAGGTCTTTGGTGCAATAAAAAGTTTGGCGACAAGGATTCTAAGACTCACGATGTGAAGGAAGATGGATTGTTTCAAGTAAAAAGCACAACAGACAGATGAAGAGGAGAACAACCAGAATACTTAAGATAAGGTGTAGGCTGGTTCAGTTCTAGTCTTCCTTCCAGTTATGATAGCTCTTTCGATTTTTTGTTTGACCAGGATCAAACTTCTTCGTTCCAGATTTTCCTTTGATACTCTATGGTTGTGCTGTGTTTTGGATGAACTTTTGTAATGTATGGATTCAGGAAAAAGTCTATTTTTAATCTTAAAGTCGTAGAGATTCGGTGAAATGAACCCTGAACTCTAAATCCCTGTCGTTTGTACCCTGAACTTATGAATCTAAGTCTAAATCAAACCTGGAGACTTTTTGCACGCGAAAAATAAACAAATCTCATACAAAATAATTATGTGCTTTCACTGATGAAGTTGGCCCACATGTCATACCCATCTTCCACCCCCAATGTCTCTCGCGAGTCAACAACACACCTCCAGTCTCTGACCGGAGCGTGGCGGCCGGCCGTCGTGCGCGTGCGAGCACTGCCACTCCCCCGATGCTCCCTGCCGATCCGCGTTGCCTTCCGCTGCGCCTCCGTGAGAGCGAGAGAGCGCCACACCCTGGCTGCACGATGACAGAGAGGGCTAGGGAGAGCGAGGACACCACGCAGCCGCAGCGCCTCCGAGCTCGCTGCCAAGCACCGCCGTCGCGCCGAGCACTGTCGCTCGTCGCGTCGCCGCGTGTAGCACCCCCGAACGTCGTACACGCTCTCATCGCGTCGGCGCGTGCAGCGCCCCCGCCCGTCGTCGCACACGCTCGCCGGCCGCGCACCATGCCCCGCGCGAGGTCCGACCCCACGCGTCGTCTGCTCCTCGCCGGACGTGCGCCACGCCCCTGCGCCTTGTATGCGCCGCGCTAGCCGGCCACGCGCTGCGCCCCTTTGCCTCGTCTCTACGTCGCGTTTCCTGGCCGCACCTGCTCGCCACTGCGTCGCGCTTGCCGCGTTCCCTGCGAGCTGGCTAGCTGCATGCCTGCGCTATCGCGTTCGCTGCGCCTGCGGGCTAGCTAGCTAAGCTAGGATTGTGGCGTGCGTGCTAGCTGTGGATCCGTGCTTGTTTTTATTTTTTGTATTTCGAGATTTTTCTATGAGAGATGGATCTGATATGTGGACGGTGGACCCATAAGGGTCTGATTTAGACCGGGATTCGTAAGTTTAAGATACAAATGACAGGGATTTGAAGTTTAGGGTTCATTTCACCGAACCTCTACGAGTTCAGAATTGAAAATAGACTTTTTCCTTACTTAAATAGGGGGTCTGACACTTTCCTCAAAAAAAAAAAAACTGTTGAGCTTCCCATGCAGCGAGCATGCATACATGTGAGTGTTGTTGAGAGTTTTCATGTTTCTATACATACAGAGAGAATATATAGAGAGAACGTATGGTTCACACCCAAGTAGGGTCTGGCCTATTTAAGCGACCGAACTGTTGCATCGATCTGCTTCATTGGTTCGGTACAGAGCACCGCTCGTGTGTCCGGTAGATCGATGAGCATGGCAGTACGCCGGTCAGCGTCGCAAACAAAGCAATACCTTTTTCTAGCTCGATAGGCACGGTAGGCTTCAGGAATACTGATATGGGATTGGGGCTTCATAGTTGTAGCGGCATACAAGGGTGAGGTTCCATCGTGTGTATGTACTCGTCTTATACGCCATCCGCTTTATGGATTAGCAGTCAGTTGTTTACTGTCTTCGGGATGCAGTCTACTGCTTATGGCTTCTCGTTTACTCGTCGGGCTTCACAAGCACCCCGGTGGTCTTCGTCGGCAACTACGATCGAGTAGGTATTGGATATCTCCTAGCATCGCAGTACGTTGCTTGTAAACACAGCCCGACCAAGAAATAAAGAAAAGAAAGAAAAGGCTCGATATGCGAGAAATCCTATTGGCACCCGGGCTACACGGTGCCCTCAATTTTATTTTATTTTTGAAAAAAACACTTAAAAGTTTTTAATAAATCAACAAATAAATCTGGAAGTATTCAATACTGTATTCTACAATTGTGCAAAATTTTAATACGAAATTCTTTATATTCTGGGCAATGCAAAAAAGACAAATTCCGACAAAATCTGACACGTTTTTTAGTGCACTATTCACACATTCAAATCTAAAAAAAATCTTTTTTATGTAGCGTAGAATACCAAATATTTCGGATTGATATTTTTCACACTTATATACAAGATCGTTGGCTACATGTATCTATATTTTTTGAAATTATTTTTGAACTTCAAATTTTGTTTTTCAAATGCTTAAAATAAAGGGCTACATGAAGTCCGGGTGTCAAAACGCCGCACTCCTCGATTTGGGACTTTGACGATACTGCAAGCATGGAGCAACCCCTGGTTGTCTTTCGGTTCATTGATGGCCCATCCCAGTCGAAACTGCTCTATTTCGAGCGCGCGAGCGCTCGCTCGGTTCTGTCCGTCACGACTCGGTCGACGTGCTCTTTTCCCTTTCCCTTTCCCTTTCCGTCCATTCAGCTTTGTCGCCTTGCTTTCCTTTTCTGGCAGGCGACGCCGCGGTGGCCCCTATTCCCTTTTTTTTCTGAAACTGAAAATATTTCGCATCGTTCGTCCTCGTTCCCTTCCCATCGCGAGCTCCACCCATTCACCCAATCCAGCGCCGACCGCTTCCTTCTCTCCGGTGACCAAAGACTTCGGCCGGCTGAGCTACCCCGCCAAAGACGTGGAGGAGGATGCCGCCTCGCTGGACTCCGGATCTCCCTCGCGGCCGGGGCCTCCTCTCCCCTCGCCGCCCACCGCTCAGCAACGGCCGAACCCACGCCCCATCGGGTCTGTTGTCCCCTCCCCTTTCCCCCCAAAGAATCCCCATCTGTAGCCCCTGCAGATGAGGCGGCGTGGTCATATGAGCCGACGCGGCGGGTATGGGGCGGCGCCGTACCACTGCAGGTCCACCTCCACGACGCCGACCTCCCCACGCTCCCCCGCCCCCAGCTCTTCCTGATAAGCCACTGCCTCTTCCCTCCCATCTTCCTATCCTCGGCGCCGGCGCAGACTCTGTTCTCAATCGGCTGAAATCCCAAATCTATGTGCTTTGTATCAGGAACTGGGCACCAGATTTCCCGACTTCTTTCGCTAGTAGGACTCAGATCTTAGAGAGTGACAATATCGTGGAGTACAACATTGATGAGAAAGAGCTATGAGCGGTTGATGAGCCATTTGAGGACCAGGACCAGCCGTACATTCGGCTGCTTAGGGGTGGAGGACGGCATGCTGCTGTTCATGACTATGCTATATTTTAGACTCTATACCTGTAGTCAATGGAGTACAGAGGATGAGTCGTACACAACTGAGCTCAATTCAGGTAAAATCAAGAAGGTGCGTGAAGAGACAGACTTCACAAAGGTCGTACCCTGCATTAGCTTCTACACTAGAGGTACAGAGTAGCCTTCTACTGTTTCTAAACATGCATATTAAGCCATCAACACTAAGCACACCATAATTACTATAGCAGTGATTTTGCTTGTAGCCCAACATTGATTTATCAGTCCTTTTGCTTGTAGTTCACCACTGATTACTATTACAGTGCAGTGCTTTTGCTTGTAGCTTAAATTGTTGAGTAATTTAAGTTTGAGAGTTCCCAAAGCGGCATATGATTTCTATACGTTGATGGGTGTAGAGTTTTTCCTTCTCATTTTTTCTCCATAACTAAATAGATTTTTGTACTCAGGTCTGCTCGTTTTTCTTCTGTTTTTCTATATTACTGTATTGATGTAGGCCCCATCTTTAAGCTGTTATATATTCAGATGTTGAGGCATGAGGCAGACCTCGTTGATTGTAAGGAGCCATGAGTAGCCCGTCAATTTTCGTGCCACATTATGTTTGGTATTGGTACAAGCCAGAAAAAATTCAAATAAGATTCTAAGAGAAGTACAGAAAAATAATCAAAATACATGTTCCTTTTTTTCGTGTGTGTTATGTGAAACATTTTAGTTTTAATCAAAATACATGTTCCTTGTTGGTTAGTTTTTCTTCTAAGTTTCTTTGTCTAGTTTGTATTCACAAGATATAGTTATCCGTAAAATATAAAAATTTCTTGTGAAAGGACAAACCTTTTTCTATTCCCTTTATTATGGAAACATATATTTTATATGATAAATCATTTTTCTTTGGCTAAATTTATTAGGAATTTCTTTTTGGGCTAGTTGTTTTTCAAAGAAAAAATATCGAAAAATTTCACTTTCTACTAGTATAAAAAACTAGAAAAAAGAAATACTACTTTCTACTATGATGGACATGGAACAAAAAAAGAACTATTACTTTCTACTAGGCTATAGTCTACGTAATAATGCTTAGTATCCCCCACCTGATAACTTGTTTGATATGTGATTGGTAATAAATATTTTAGTATCCCACACAACTTGTATGATATGCGACCGGTAACATCATACTAGTTTGTTTCTTCGGCGATAACTTGTAGGGCTATAGTCTTTTGATAATAATCCTGAGTATCCCCCACCTAATAAGTTGGTTGATATGCCTACGGTAACTTGATACTAGCTTTTTTGTCACATCGATAACTTGTATGCTATGCTCTGCTAATAAAGTTTTATTATCTCCCGCTTGATAACTTGTTTGATATTTGGCTGGTAACATTGTACTAGTTTTGCTCACCTCGATAACTTTTATGTCAAAGTATTGGTAATAATGCCTAGTTTTGTCCCGCTTGATAACTTGGTTGATATGTGATTGGTAACATCATATTAGTTTTTCTCACATCGATAATTTTTAGGCTATTGTCTTGGTAATAAAGTCTTTAGTATCCTAGCGTGATAACTTGTTTAATATCCGTATGGTAACATCATACTAGTTTTCTTTCACATTGATAACTTGTAGGCTATAGCCCTGACAGTAAAGTTTTAGTATCTCCCACCTGATAACTTTTTGATATGTGGCTGGTCGCATCATACTAGTTTTGCTCACATCTATAATTTTTATGCCAAAGTCTTGCTAAGAATGCATAGTTTTTCCCCACCAGATAACTTGTTTGATATGCGATTGGTAACATCATACTATTTTGCTAACATCGATAACATTGTAGGATGTAGTATAGGTACAAATGTTTTAAGTATCCCTCACCCGATAACTTGTTTGATATGTGTATGGTAACATCTTACTAGTTTTGGTCACGTTGATTGCTTGTAGGCTATAGCCATGGTAATACTGTTTTAGTATCCCCGCCTGATAACTTGTTTGATATGCGGCTGATAACATCATACTTGTTTTCTCACATCGATAACTTTTATGCCAAAGTCTTGGTAATAATGCCTAGTTTTTCCCGCCTGATAACTTGTTTGATATGCGAATGATAACATCATGCTAGTTTTTCTCATATCGATAACTTGTATGTTGTAGTCTTGGTAAAAAATCTTTTTAGCATCCCCCTACCAGATAATTTGTTTGATATGCGACTGGTAACATCGTACTAATTTTGCTTGTGCTAAAGTCTTGGAAGTAAAAAAATAGTATCACCCACCTAACAACTTCTTTGCTATGCGACTGGCAACATCATACTAGTTTTGCTCACATCGATAATGTGTGTGCTAGAGTCTTTGTCATAATTTTTAGTATCTTCCAACCGATAACTTTTTTGTTATGCGATTGGTAATATCATACTAGTTTTCCTCAGATCAATAACTTGTATGTCAGTGTATTGGTAATAAATTTGTAGTATCCCCCTCCTAATAACTTGTTTGATATGTGACTAATAATATCTTAACTGTTCCTCTCATCAGTATCTTTTATGCTAGAGTCTTGATAATAATTTTCAGTATCCCCCGCTTGATAACTTGTTTTTTATGTGACTGGTAACATCTTACTAGTTATATTCTCATCAATAACTTGTATAATATTTGGTAATAAAGTTTTAGCATCTCAACCTGATAACTTGTTTGCTATGCGGTTGGTAACATCTTGTTCTTTTCTCATTGGTAACTTGTATACTAGTGTATAGGTAATAACCTTTTAGTATCCATCCCCTGATAACTTGTTTGATATGCGACTGGTAATATCATTTTTGTTTCCCTCATCGGTAACTTGTGTGCTAGAGTCTTGATAATAAGTTTTACTATCCTTTCACATGATAACTTGTTTATTATGGGACTGGTAACATCTTACTAGTTTTTCTACTCATCGATAACCTGTATGCTCGAGTCTTTGTAATAAGAAAACTAGTATCCCGGTCAACCTGATAACTTGTTTGTTATGCAACTGGTAACATCTTACTAATTCTTTTCTCATCGATAACTTGTATGCTCGACTCTTTGTAATAAAAAAATTAGTATCCCGGTCAACCTGATAACTTGTTTGTTATGTGACTGGTAACATCTTACTAGTTCTTTTCTCATTGATAACATGTATTCCAGAGCCTGGGTAATAAAGTTTTATTATTCCCTGCCTGATAATTTTTTTGGTATGTGACCGTTAACATCTTACTAGTTCTTATCTCGTTAATAAGTTGTATGCTTGTGTATTGGCAATAAATTTTTAATATCTCCACCTGATAACTTGTTTGATATGTGACTGGTAATATCTTAATTTGTCCCCTCATCGGTAACTTGTATACTAGAGTCTTGATAATAATTTTCAGTATTCCCCACTTGATAACTTCTTTGCTATGCGGCTGGTATCATCTTAATAAATCTTGTCTCATCGGTAACTTGTATGATATAGTCTTGGTAATAAACCACCGGGCGTAGTCACACCACCTCCACCAATTTGTCGCCAGAGAGGGCCGGCTGCCCTCTCGCTCCGGGTTGTGGAGCGCCGATCCTACCAGCAGACAACAAGGACGGAGAGATGTGAAGACAAAGTCACGTGTATAAGATAAGAGGAACCCGAGAATGCTCCAAGCCAGCGCCAAATGTTTCTTCACGCAGGATCCGAACTTGCCCACCGATGGCACCGAAACAAGACCGAGAGATAACAAAGCTCCACACGACGCCCCAAGAGGGTGACGCCGTCGTCATCGAGACCTAAATGGGGGGTTTAGCTGTCAAAGCTGAATATGCCCAATGTGCTGATGGGACGACAAGGTTCATATCTCGTTGGGAATTTTTTGTCTACATCCAATGATTTTGAGCATGGTATGCTTGCGTTGATGCTGCTTAAAAGCAATGGAACACGATCAATGAGCA
This sequence comes from Puccinellia tenuiflora, assembly GCA_012064385.1. NCBI lineage: Eukaryota > Viridiplantae > Streptophyta > Magnoliopsida > Poales > Poaceae > Puccinellia > Puccinellia tenuiflora. The sequence continues at coordinate 463,490 of QRDG01000021.1, read as the reverse complement.
TAGTGATCAACGTGCTCTAGGAGGTTGTACATCGACGGAGTCCACAAAAACAAAGTGCATTTGTCATACTTGTTTGTTATGATCACGTAGTGTGAACTACATCCACCCTTTTCGCGGCTTTTTTTTTCGTTGTAAATTTAATCAATTCCCACTTAGTTATGTCTGCACTGTCATGTATCAGTTCGATAGTTTGGTTTTATCCATTGTGCTTATTGCAGTTTAGCATCTTTTTTTAGAATCAACCCAATTTGATTTTTTTTTACATAAAAACAATAGGGAAGATCCCTACTGTGTCAATTTATTGTAAATAACCCAAGAAGATTTTTGGCAGCTTTTAGGCTGACATAAAGTTTAGTTGGTGTGTTTTTAGACAATCAGATAGTGTTTAATTTCTCCTTTTGAATCAAATAGTGATGTTTTTTTTAAATAATACTTGGTTTTTAGTTGTGGCACATGGATTTTTCTTTTCCTACTTTGGTGAAATAAATGTTTCCATTTACCAGAAAATTGGATTTTCATTTGTTCAATTTAATTGTACCGGTAGGAAGTGGCTGCTATTATTTGTTCAAAAAAATTATACTAGTTGGAAGTGGGATTTTCCGGTTGGAAGTGGGATTTTTCGATCTCCCACCCATTTATTTTACCCTAAAAAAATCACTAGCCCTAAAAGGGAATTTGATTATTCCGTTGAGTTTTTATTGAAACTAAAAAAAAATGAAAAAGGGAATAGCAGCAGGAGACAAGAAAACTTTGCTGGGCGGAGAAACAACATGCATGCATACCAAAAATAGAAAGAAGACAGTACGGGGTGGAAAGGGAATAGACATGCATACCAAATAAGGGAATAGACGTGCACCTGGTCTGGTTGGATCGATCGATGGTTTTGTTACCGCTCACGCGCGCTGGGACCATTTGCCATTTAAGGTTGGTCGGAAATCGATCGATCGATTCCGTTCGATCGCGCGCTCGTAAGCTAGACCATCCCAGTTGACGATGGAGTGCACACAATACGGCCGGTTGGTCTTGTTTAGTGTTAACTAGTTGAATTTACAAAAATATATATATTTTTTTTGTTCACTAAAATGTGGGAGAAATTGGAATGCTCAAACATGTTTCTATTTTATATATATATATATTTTTTTTTGTTCACTAAAATATGGAGAAATTGGAATGCTCAAACATGTTTCTATTTTGTTGTGAATAGGTAGCATTTTTTTTTGTGAGCATTGTTTTGATATATATTGTATAATATTTAAATATTTAGTGGTTTAGAATGTTCAGGCATGTTTTTATTTCAACGTCAGTATTTAATTGAACTTAGGAAAATCCATTTGGATTTGATTTCACATTTGGGCAAAGTTTATTCGTGTGGTGTCGAAATATTGGCGAAATTGAAATGTTCAGATTTTTTTTTTCGGTATAAGTACATAGCATATTTTTTTGTTGAGCATTTCGACATATTTTATGGAATATCGGAGTATTTTTTTTGTTTTGATATGATTATGTAGTTTTTTTTTGTGAGCATTTTTTTATATGTTTTGCATAATATGCAAATATTTAGTAGTTCGAAATGTTTGGACATGGTTGTATTTCATCGACAATATTAATTTGAAATTAGAAAATTATGCATTTGAATTACCTCCAAATGGTGACAAAATTTGAATAATCCAAAAAAAAATTCTCTGGCATAAGTAGTTTGTATGTATTTTTCTGGTTGTTTTGATATATTCCCTTTTTTTCCAACGGATATATTTGGAGATATTGAATTATAGTTTGTTTGATTTTTCAAAAACTGGTGAAAGTGGGAAGCTATTCGTTTTGTTTTTTTTTTGTTTTTCATATGTTTATATTTGGAAGTCGTTCAAAATTTCGAAGTTTTCATCTTCTTTTTTTCCAATTATGTTTTTTTCATTTTGCTGTGAATAGGTAGCATTTTTGTGAGTATTTTTGTTAATTTTGTAGAATGTGCAAACATTTAGAAGTTCGAAATGTCCGAACATGTTTGTATTTCGGAGTCAATATTCAATTGAATTCGGGAGAAATGCTTTTGAATTACCTCTAAATGGTGACAAAATTTGAGTATTCCATCTTTTTTCCTTCATCATAACTTGTTTGCATGTAGTATCTTGATTGTTTTGATATGTTACTCATGTTTTCCCCTGGATATATTTAGAGATATTGATTTATAATTTGTTTGAATTTCAATAATTGATGAAAGTGGGAAGCTATTAGCACTTTTTTTTCAAATGCTCAGTTTTGGATGCTGTTGAAAATTTTGAAGTTTGTTCATATGGCATAAGTAGTAAACGCTTATTTTTTTTTGTGTAAATTTTGATATGTTTGTCATATTTTTTGAATACCGTGATGTGATAAATTCAATTGTAAAGCTCTACGCATGCAAAATTTATGTAGATTTGATTATATGTAAATTTAAAAAGAGAAGTCTATATTTACAAATTGTTTAAATTTCGAAGTTGTTGAAAGTTGTTCGTTTACGAATTGTTTTTTTTATTAATCCTTAGATCTGAAAGGCACTGAAATTTTTAGAAATGTTCAACCTTACATGCCGCGCATGCGGGATAAAATTTGATAAAATTTTCCGGACTTTGTAGTGTGAAGTATTATTGGATGGAAATTAGCGCGGAGGAACTGAATTTGCATTCTTTCTTAAATATTTATGTAATTCATTTTTTTTCGAACGTATTTCCTTTTTATATTTTTGTGGATTTTGTTTGCATTTGATCTGGAAGTGTTTGCAATTTTTTTTTCTTTGTAGTTATTTATATGTACATTTATTTTAATTCAGAAGCAAGCCATAATCAGAGTAAATGAATTTGCATTTTTTCAAATATCCATCTAATCAATCATTTTGGTCTCATTTCATTTGGAATTGTATCTATTCATTTTTTGAATACGGCGATAGTTAAAGCAAATGAATTTAAGAGAGCGGCGTTTCTGTGCCCGGGCACACCAGCTCCCGGTGATTTTCAAAAAAAATTGAAAAATCAAAAACTTTGCAAAAAAATGCGAAAAAAATCATGCACGTACCCGACCATGTTCCGCACCATCGTGAAAAATTTCGCATCAAAATATCATCGTATGCGACCTGGGCGAAAATGCCAAAATTCTGACAGCATGTGAGATCCGGAATTTTGAATTTCTTGTCAGAATTTTATCATTTTTCCCCAGGGCGCATACGATGATATTTTGATGCGAAATTTTTCACGATGGTGCGGAACATAGTCGGGTATGTGCATGATTTTTTTCGCATTTTTTTGAAAAGTTTTCATAATTTTTTTTTTGCTCCCGAAAAACGGGAGCTGGTGCGCCCGGGCGCCGATGCGAATTTCCGTGAATTTAACTCTTTTGTTTAAATGCGGTGGCTATTTTGTTCACAAATTTGTGGAATTAGGTCTCAGTTAAAGCAAATGTATGTAAGCAAATCATTTTTGATTTAATACGGCCATAGTTAAAGCAAATGTATGTAAGCAAACATTTTTTTGTTTGAAGTTATTTGTATTTATTAAATTAATTTTAGAATCGAGCCATAATTTGGAGTGAATGAATTTGCATTGTGTCAAATTATCTATGTAATCAAACATTTGTTTTCAAATGTAGTTATTTGTATTTATTAAATTAATTTTAGAATCAAGCCATAATTGGAGTAAATGAATTTGCATTGTGTCAAATTATCTATGTAATCAAACATTTGTTTTCAAATGTAGTGACTATTTCGGTCTCATTTCATTTGGAAATTTACCCAATTTTTTTTTTTGAATACAGCCATAGTTAGAGCAAATGAATTTAACTCTTTTTTTTAAATGCGGTGGCTATTTTGTTCACAAATTTGTGCAATTTAGTTTCATTTTAATTTTAGAATCAAGCCATAATTAGGGTAAATGAATTTTCATTTTGTCAAATTATTTATCTAATAGAACAAATGTAGTGATTTTTTTTATATTTGTGGAATCTGGTCTTATTTCATTTGGAAATTTACCTAATTTTTTTTCAAATTTATAGAATTTGGTCTCAATTGTTTTGGATATGTGTTTTAAAAGTTCAAAAGATTCGGAAAAAGAAAATTTACCTAATCATTTTTTTCCAAACTTGTAGAATTTGGTTTCAATTGTTTTAGATATGTGTTTGAACAGTTCAAAAAGATTCAGAAAAAGAAAAAAGATGGAAAAAGGAAAAGGGGAAAAAAACTGGCCGGAGCCCATCTCTGCGGCCCAAGCCCACTGTCGACGTCACGATGGCGTCGACGGCGGCCGGTCACGCGGCGGCAACGGCGACCATGGCCAGGCGGCGCCACCGCGACGCGGGACGCGGGGCTGGGCGCGCTGGATGCGGCTCGGCGCGGGGTGGCCGCAGGTGGTGGCGCCGCCCATTTTGGGCCACCGGAGCGGCGGCGGCGCGCGGACGCCGCGGACGGCAGGGGGCGTGGCGGCGGTGATTCCGGCGACGGCCCGGCTTACCGGCAGCTGATCCGCGGCGAGGCGGGAAAGGGCGCGGCGGCGGAGCTCCCGGTCTGGTCGGATTCGAGCGAGGAGCAGCGGGGTGGCCGCGCAGCGCGTCGGCGGCATCGCCGCCGCGCGGGAGAGAGAGGGAGGGAGGGGGGGTCTGCGGAAGTTTTACAAAAAAGTCCGCCTGTTTTCCGGAATTCGCAATTCGGTCCCTCCGCACGTTGAAACGTGGACTGCGGGTTCGATTTCTGTTTTACACAGGGGCGTTTGTGCAAAAGCGTCATCGACGCCTCCCGCTGGCCGTCGGATCGTCGCTGGACGGCGCGGATCGCACGGTACTGTCGCTACTGTAGCGCTACAGTGCGTACTGTAGCTGTGAACAGTCGCCGATCGCTGAGGAGCCGAGAAATCGTCCGTCTTTTATATATAGTATAGATTTCGTCACCTGCTAGCTAGCCTGTGCCGTTGGTTAATTTTATCTCTTTTCTCATTTCATTCCATGGTAATTATTATTAGATTAAAAACAATCAATGGAAGGAATAACTAGATCCAGCTCATCACCTAATTAAGCGGTGCATTGAGATTCAGTTTGGTAAGAATAACCTCATCTGATGAAGTCTTTTATATTACTAAAACACAGTATAAGAGGAACTCCGGCCTCCATTAATTTCTCACGTCACCTATCGAGCCCAAATAGTACATCGATGGTCTTTTGCCTCCATGATACTTCAGAGTAATTGGAAAGATTGCATTCACCTACTTATTATTGATAATTTAAACGACATATGGGTAAAAAGTACTGCACTAGGCGGGATCTAATTGTGTGCATAGTGTTTTTACTTACATATACCACATCTTCAGTATGCAAAATAATGTTCTCTTCTATAGACTACTTCATCCTCACAAGCTAGATATATAGCAAGCTAGCTCCTTTGATATTCTTCCTTTTAACATGTTACTAAAATTAGCTTAAGATATCAAACTAGATGACACCCCGACACATCGTCGCCGAGATAGTTGATGCCATAAACATGATTGCAGATAAGATCACAACTAAGGTGAAGATGGGTACCGTGGAATTAAGAAATTTTGTAAGATGATGCTTGGATTTACACTATGCAACTAGTATGCATAGGGTTAGATAATTCAGCAAAGAGTACCACATCAAAAGTTGTATAATTCAACTTGTGTGAAAAACGTGGAGAAAGTAAAGAATGTCTAGACACAAATAACCATCAGTAGTAACAACCTGATATCATTAATAGCCTAATTAAGCAGTTTGTTGCAATTCAGCTAAACCATGCCATATATATGCTTGGACAACGGATGACAAAAACATGGTTAGGAAAAATGGTATATCTTGGATGTGCTGATACACTCTGATGAACTTTGGGTTAGTTTTGAAATTTGTGTTAAAAGATACATGTTGTGTTTGATTCTGGTGGGGTTTGTTCATGGATTTGCAAGGTGGGTGATCTTGTTCCATGGAGGACTTCTGCAACATCTTTCTTCTAACGGCGAAAAGGACAAGGCTACCTTGTTGAGGCAAGTTTATTACATGTCACATGAATTCAGTATTAAACAGTACTATGCTAGCTTAAGAAAAGTGAAAATATATGAAAGCACATCAACCGATATGCATAGATGGGGCTCGATCACCCTCTTTTTCTAAAACGAAGAGCAACCCAATGGTTTAGCTAGATCCAGAAAAAAGCGCTTTTCTATTATTATACTCCTCAACTTACTCTTGACCTACATGACTTGTCATATGTTTTCTTATTTATTTATGAAGATTAATTTACAAGCATTCTAATTTTCACGGTGTTTCCCGTAGAGAACTTCACGATATATTTCATTAAGATGTAAAAAACACCGAGGTTAACTTAATTATATTTTTTGAACTACCTGCATTAAATTGAGCCTAGGAGGGGTAATAAACTCATTGAAACAATACATCCCACACAATCATATCAAGGTGCAGTACAAAGGGAAAAATACAAGCTTTAATCTGACGATTTTACCGGTACAACACCTGAAACTCCATTTATATACACACATGTGAGTGTTCTTCAATGCTTCACCAGCTAAGTGGGTTGGCAATAGCAGCCAACGTATCACTTCAAACACCCAACTATTTAAGTGACCGGAACTCCATCAGTTCAGAAAACCATCCTAATTAGCCACTCCTCACACCATTTTTTGTAAATGGTACTCGATCAATATGGGAGCACTAGTGTCTCACGAACAAACAAACGAATGAACACTGGTAGGCACGGTAGGTTTCAGATATTTCTGCATGTCAGATTTTAGTATTATATCGGTTTCTTCGTGGACCTGCCGTAGCCTTGTCTTTGAGATGTGTACCTAGGAGTACACTAGTGATATCCTCTTGCTGGATGTGCTCTGCACAGATACGGTCTCACGTCTCTAGTGGGCGTGGCAAGAGTAATCTTGTTAGGATACTAGATTCGAACGGCGCGGCTTGCCGCGCGGCACCTGTTGGTTCTTTAAATTTCTTGCCCGTGGTTGTCACATTGTATACAGATTATTTAGTAGGTCGTTTATATCCATATGTAAAAGCAACTCATTATGGTAACAAATTTGAAAGTATATTTTTAGGATCATATGAGATCAACAATCACCACATTGTACAATTAAAATCATAAGAAATAGGAAGATCAGAACAATGATGAAGCATAGAAAAGTAATATAGAAATTCACATCAGAGTGTCATAACATAAGATGGCATTATGGGAGTCCCATCTAGGTGTACATAATATATATGCACACATGAAAGTAGTACTAAATAGGTAAGTTCTGTTCGGTTTGGAAACACGACTTCAAACTCGTAATGAGTTTGTTAACAGGCTGAATCTAAACTTGATGGTCAGGTCCTTGAAACAAAGCCTTGCGTGCAGTTGAACCAGATGAGAAATCTTTGTTTCTGTACACATGTGGTAAAACATGTCATTAGAGAAGAGTTTGTGAAAACACAGGAAGGAACTACAGAAGTTGTTGTAAGTACCTAAATTTTAGATGGTTGTTGAAGGAATCAGGAGTTGTCTCAGTTGGTAAAACATAGTCAGTCTGATGCAATAAGGAATTGTCAAAGGTATAAGATCTGAAAGAAAGAAATTTGCAAATGCATATTGTATCGATTAAGCTGCAACTAACATGTGTTGTCCGAGCCAGTTGAAGTCAAAGTAGTACCCAGTGGAACAACTGCATAAGATGTGCAGAAGCATACTATTAGGTTGAACTAATAAAGTGTTGGAACTGTCGGAGTAAAAAGCATGTCCTGGTCCGCCGTATAATGAAAGGATGACTATGTACTAAGCAGTGAAAATATTACCTGAGGAGCATGAACCATGGGATCATCTGGTATAATATTGATTTGGTCATCGGTGTCGCTGTCATCCGAGATGTCAATACGGTGATTTGTTGGGGTTGGTTTAGCTAGGGATGCTTGTAGTGCTGTTGCACGGCTGCGGAAGGCATCTTCCCAGAAACGTGCTTCATGTAGTTCTGCCTGGCATCTTTTAAGGTCTTCATAGTTGCCATCATCTATGATTAAGACACCAACTCGTTTAAGATAATCCAAAGCCGCCGAGCATGCCGATTCGATTGCTTCTTCATTCCATGGCGTGTACTTCCCGAAGAATTTATGTCGGCTTGTATATGGATATTCTCGGTGTGGTGGAACATCCATACAGACAGAACCCAAAGGCGATACCGCCGATGAAGCAAAGTCGATACCTATTAAGGCGAGGAAAAGACATCAATAACTCTGATGGAAACCTGATACAGAAAATAAAACAACACCGGATTTACCTTGGTGATGCCTCAGTGGAAGTACACCCTGAATCAGAACACCTATATGCAGCTCCAAATGGGATTGATGATTTTTTACAGATGCTGCAAGAGAAGAACCACCACCTTTGTAAAGGACTAAGCCTTAAGATTGTGGCAGTGCAGAAGAATTTGGTGTGCTGAAAAGAGAGGTCAATCATAAGGGTGAGTATTCGAAAACACAGAAAGAATAGAAGCAAGATGTGACAATGTAGGGGTGTAGTACAAAGATGCAAGAGAGTATACCTCATAACGCCAGATGTCGAGATCTATGTGCTCAGCCATAGTTTTCGTTTCAAGATCAACCTGGGCGGCTATCTCAGCAGCAGTTTGGTTTGGAAGGAAGATGGTCTCCATCTCAGGGATCTTGTCTTTCAGTCTAGAAATAAAGAACAAAGATAAAGACTTAGCCGTGTGTGTAGAGCACATAAACGTCAGCAAGTGTACCGAAGTATGCAAAGCAGTGCAAACTAACCTTGCATGTATTGCATTTATTTGTGGTAGGTCTTCGTTACAAAAGCTATTGCTCTTTCACCCCATAAAACAATGCTAATTTGATGCCCACTGGTAGGAACAGAAACATAATCAGAAAAAAGAAAACAACAAAAGTAGGTGAAAAGGTATAACAAATGTATTGTTAAAAAATAACCATAAGAGTGAACACGTACGAAAGATCAGATAGGTATATGATTCTCTTAGTGGAAGGTTCCGTACGGTTGGCGGAGTGGTATTGAGTAGCCTGGGACACACCTGTTATTATGCCAATGATATCTGCATAGCAATAATAAAGAACAACAATACGATAAGCAAGGAGGGGTATGGAGTAGTAAAAAAAGAAACAGTAAGAACCTTTCTATACAAAGATACTGAAATGTCATTTTAAATATGACTGTAGGAAAGAGCAGGTGATAAATGTTGGAAGCAATCAATACATTCCCCTTAGATATTGTATGAATGTGATCTAAATTTGGAAATCCATGTTTACATGCTGGTTAACTTATTGCCATTTTTTACATTCATTTAATTAGGTATCGTGGATAGTAAGTGGTTTATGTTAAAATGATTATCATTATTTATGTTGATCAAACAAAAGTATTTAGTTCTATGATTCCCGGAGCGGATAAATCCATGTATGCATACTGGTTAACTTCTTGCCATTTTCTGACATTCCTATAATTAGCTAATTAGGTAATCAAGCAAAAGGATGGAGTTCTGTGACGTCCGGAGATCGGAGCGGATATAAATTGATTATGATTCAGGTATACCTTGATCAGTACTGAATATTCAGTTACTGCAGTCGCTTCAATGGCTTTAGCATGTTCATGCCTCTTCTTTAAGGGGCTATTTTTATACTTCAAAATTTGGTGCAATTTTACTTCTTTTGTTACGATGTGTTATATGCAAGTTGCAAGAATTTAACCGTTGTTCATGTTTCTCACCAAACGATTTGATTGTTTGATATTATTAATCTTGATGTAACTTTTAATTAATTATAGTTGGTACACAGTCATAACTTTAATGTTTATTCTCTGTTTGATGTTACATATCAGAATTGGAGAAGGAAGAACCAATATACATGAGGAAGATTAATATCATTTTTCTACTGTTATGAAGACATCCATTTCACATCCTTCTCAACAGTCACTCCTCAAAAGGTAAATCTTGCTTGCCTATTGTTTTAGATATTTTGAGCAGTATCTAAGGTTTTTTAAGGATTAATGCAAAATATTGCAAACTAACATGCATATGCATATGCAGCAAGCAAGTAAGCAATCAATACATTCCGCTCAATTTCTATTTAGACATGAAGGTGCAAAATGAACGAAAGCTTAGAAATTACCCGTGAACCGAACAGGACGATCAGTGATGGGAGTCAAAAAAAAGGGTGCAAAATGGGAACTCCTCCTGAACATTAAACTTTTCCTGGAAAGTTGTGTACCGACCAAACTTGATCATCCAAACAGCTTCGACTGATCTGAAATGGGTCTTGTTTGGATAAACCATGAATCTACCAAACTCATAGACCTTTCCTTCTTCAATCACGTTCATAAACTTTGTGACAGAGTCAGCTGGAATTTCTCCATACATGTGATTTCCCTGTACATTAAAAAGGTTAGTACAGTTTGTGAATACAGGATAGCAAAGGAGAAGCAATATTACAAAAGTATAAAATCAACACAGTAGTCAACACAGTAATTATGACCTGAGCATCAATCAGCACCATATCAGTATGCTGGATAGGACCATTGTCGGTGCCTCCACGGTGGTGCCACAGGCGTGACACATACACACAGACAGTCCAATACTTGCTGGTCCGGTTGACCTCAGCAAGAGTACTTATCGGCATCTAGTTACAGAAAAGATAATGACTTGTCTGAGTAAGCAAAATGAGAAGGATCACGTCAAAGAAAGGATTATACAGTATGAAGATAAGTAGTACTAAAGAGGCAGCATTGCCCAGAAACTGATAAACAGGTAACTATCAACCAACAGAGAGAGGAAATATATACATTGAACAAAAGACATGAACCAAAACATCAAAGAGTCTCGACAGATCGAAAGACCTCAGGATAAACAATATTCTGGGTCTCTGAACCACACGTGCCATCAACGTTTTCAATCAATATTTTCAGAGATTTCCTGGACTTTACGCGGGAGACGGCAACATATAACTGTCCATGCGAAAAGACAGGATGCTTTAAATATAAGCCAACATAATTCAAAGTCTGGCCTTGGCTTTTATTAATGGTCATAGCATAGCAAAGCCGAATAGGAAACTGGCGCCGCTGAAGAACAAATGGCCATTTGGTTTTCTTGGCTGTTAATTCGATTCTAGGGATGTAGACGGTATGGCCTACATGAGAACCAGTAATAATAACAGCTTGGATAACTCGATCCGCAAGTTCAGTGATAATCAAGCGTGTGCCATTGCACATGCCAGTGGACTGACTTAGATTCCTAAGAAGCATGATGGGAGCACCTTTTTTCAAAACCAATTTATGCTCAGGAAAATTAACAACAGACAGCACATTGAGAAATTCAGGAGGATAGAAAGTATCTGCCTCCTGAACAGCATCAGCCGAATCTTCTATGGAATCTGCACTAAAGTATTCCCTAGATTGAGTTGGCACCATGGAAAGCACAAAGTCATTAATAAGGTCGGCTATTTCATTCGTTGGGGCTAAAATGGCTCGCTCTTGTAAGTATGTGCTATCAGAGTAGTTGTTAACAAAGTCAACATACGTGGCCAAAACAATAGCTTCGACCTTATTGCCGTCAGTTTGTATCAGTAAGTCTTTTGGAATCTGAACCCAGGTCGGGGTAACCTCGCCATCTCTCGCAGTAAGTGTAAGTTTTCCTTCACCAAGTTCCAACACCCATTTGCTAAATAACGCTATTTCTTGTTGTAATAAATCAGAAGCACCTGGTATAGACAATCTCATGTTTTCTGTCAATTCCAGAAATGTGATATGTTCCCAAAGACGCGAGTTGGTGATAGTTGCATTAACTATTTGTTGGCGGGTACCACCCTCAATGACAGGTAGAATTTGTCTAAGATCTCCACCCAAAACCACAACTATGCCACCAAATGGGATATCAGCAAGTAAATGATCATTAACAGACATAATATCACGCAAGGTTCTATCTAAAGACTCGAGACATTTTCTGTCTGCCATGAGTGCCTCATCCCAGATTATAAGAGAAGTATTTTGAATAAGACTACTCAAATTGGTACCTCTTTTTATGTTACAAAAAGACGTCTCGTCAATTGGGATAGGTATTTGGAAACGGGAATGAGCAGTCCTTCCACCAGGAAGCAGTAGGGACGCAACACCGGAGGAGGCAACAGTAAGAACTATTTTTCGTTCACCACGAAGCAAAGAAACTATTGCATTCCATAAAAAGGTTTTGCCAGTCCCACCAGATCCAGAGACAAAGAAAAAACCAGGTTTTTTGTCAACAATAGAAGCAACAATTTGTTTGTAGACCAAGTTTTGACCATCATTAAGTTTGGCAAATAAGAGGATAGCTTGCTGTGCAAGGTGTGCAGAATCGTATGAAGTTTCTTCCCGAAGGAGTCTATTATCATAAGATGAACTTTCATATGTTGATTTAGAAGGCAAGTCAAACTTAGTAATTTCGGAACCATTTAGAAGAAATACTTCAGTAAGTTCATCCAACAACATATTTTTAAGCTGGTCTACAGGAACCAAGTACGTAGGTTCACGGCGAGCCTTCCTAATGACGTATTGAATATCATCAGCAAGGTCCAGCCAGTACCGAACAAAGAAATCTCGTGCACTTTTTATCCCACAGTTTATAAGCATAATGACAAACATTTGACGTAAGCGTGGGCCAAAGCCCCAAACCAAGGCTTCATCAAAAGCTCGGTACCACTCGGAATCATCACCTAACAGACCCCGAGCAACACACGCCTCTTTGAAGGTAAGGTAAGTACGGCCTTCAAATGATCTCAGATCAGCATAGCATGTGGCACCTTTCACAATCATTAGCAGTGAACGTAGGTAGTACAGTTCACCTTTGGTAGGTTGCACATAATAAACACGACCTATTTTTTCACCACCTCCTCTCTCATGCCAAGATCTATGCTGGGCATCCCAGGTCCATTTAGTGGGAAAGTCACAATAGGTTAGGGCCCGAGCATTTGGGAATGTCTGATTTGCTATAAACCATTCTGTCAGCATAGTTTTTTTCAAGAAGGCAGTGTCAATAATGGTTGTCAGTATGGCACCAGCACGAAACCTAATAATATTCTGATCAGGCAAATGAACCGTCATTCTCTCGACAGCAGGATACTTTGTGTGAATGCTGTAACCGAAAACACGCCAAAGTGCATCATGCTCACAAATGTATCTACACTGTATATATTCATCAACCTCGTCTACTGCAACACGGGTAGCAGCTACCCCAGCAACCCCTTTACCCTTGATTCTCTGAAGCAGAATCTTAGAAAAATCCGGTCCTTTAGTCACATATTTAAAAAGATATTTCATAACCTGTGTCTTATTACACCATTCTACATTAAGGTGGGCCTGATATTTCTTAAGCAGAGTCATATTATAAGGAACAACCCATCTATTGTCAAGTTTTTTTCCATTTTTGTAAATGAAACGGCCATTATTAGGACGTCTATAAAGGGCGAATCCATTTGCATCAATAATTGTTTCAGACTGGAACAACTTTGGAAAATGTTTTGAACATTTACCGTCTTTCATGCAAACACACTTGTCATTCAGGTCACCACAGGGCCCATGCATCATAAATTCAGAAACCAAAGCATAGCCTAAAGGATCTTCAATGGGGTCTGGAATTTCAGCAGAAATATAAGAATCGATCAACGCTGCACTAACCTGGCGATCCTTGTCTGCGTCCTGCCAAATAAGGATATGAGCATGCGGCAGCCCTCGCTTCTGGAACTCGACAGTATACAGAACTGCACCAAACAGTACAGGAACTGTTAATATCATATAAGCGAGCATAAACAGCACGAACATATGGTGAAACGCAATGTAGAGCAAAGAAATAGTACCAGCCTTTACAGGGCCAAAGATACGTCCAGCTCTAATATCATCTATATATTCGGCAAGTTTGAGTCCATAGACCCTAACAACAATATCTGCCCTATCACATGGGTGTTGGCCAGGCTCTAGCAGCAATGCCTCAGTAATTTCAGGCCACTTTGGATTACACGTAAAAGTTGAGAAAAGATCAGGAGCGCCATGGACACGACAAATGGCAAGACCATCCTGAAAGTTCTCCACGAAATAACGACGTCCACCGGTATGGCTTGAAGGCAAGATAGTTCTCTTTCCAATATCATCACCATCTACACAACCCTCTCCTATAGCATCAGTGATACCCTGAAGATGTTCGGATCTAAGATCATCTTGATTCTTAAGAATGTACCATAATCGATTCTCATCAATGCATGCCCTTGAATCGACAACAGCTTGTGAAGAAAGTAACCCATAACAAAGATATGGATTTGGCTGGCCAGGACGATAATGACAAACATAACAGTAGTACTCTTGCATAGTCATTTTTTTACGGGACACAGACGAAGAACCAATATGTGGAACATTTAGTTGGAACCCTCTCTCGGCATACGGAAATAACAAAGGGTACTGAAGTGGCATGAAAGCAGGGTGCAAAAAAGATATTTGCTGCAATCCATCGGTTTTATTATCGACAACTATATCACGAGATGGTGTATCAGCGGTGAATTCACCAACAACCAACGCAGCCAATTCAGAAGTCGTGGGCAGACTAAACTGAGGACCATCACCAGGAGATGGAGCAATGATGCGTATAGCCACATGCTCATCTTCATTACCTTCTATGCGTTCTTTTGCCATTCTATATGTCTGGACCAAAGGATTATGAACGTTAAGCATGTCTATCAAGGTAGCTACAATTTCAGGATCTAAATCACTCCCATGGTTATCATCCTTACTCAAAGCATTGATTCTATTCCTCACTTCATTAGTAGTGTCATAAATGTAAAGCTCGCAAAATTTAGGAGTACCTGCTTTGCGCGCTAGAGAACCCAAGCGGTGGTGGACAGCCCCACAAATTTTAAAGATTGGAGGTCCACGTGAATTGGTGACCGAACGATCTATATTGGCTCCCATTGAGGTAAAGGCAAACAAACAATTGTACAGTCTGATTTTTGATAAAAACTTTTTTGCACGTGTGTCACCATCAAAATGCATAAGGTCAGCCAATACAGATGGAGGCGCAACAAATTCCGGAATATCAACTTTGCCACACTTGCAGCAGAGATTGTACACAACCCGTCCTTTCGTGGCAGCTGTCGCACTCTTGACCCTCTCCTCCCACCAGAAGATAGCTCCACAGTGAGAACACTGATAATCAGGAGCGCCATGGTAAGAGCGTCCTTGATAAGAAGCTATACAGACACGTCGTGGAAACGAAGTTTAGAAGGTGGGCCAGGACAGGATCACAGGAAAAATACCACCACAAAAAGAAGACCTAACAGTACCTTTTAAGATCTCGACAAAGGCAGCCGAAAAACCTTTCCAATCGTCAGGCAAAGGGGTATCGACGACAGGTTCTATACGGAGTACATGGAACACTAAATAAGCACATGAACTAAAAAACAGTCGGAAGTGAGGCACAGAAGCATGAAGGATTGTGAATGCACCTGCATAACCAGAACGGAGCAGATCAAGCAGAAATCTGCGTTTCTTTCGATTGAAGGCAGTAACGGTACGGTTCAACAGTGGCAACGACCTGTCTCCTATTTTGTGTAACGGAAAGAGTATGATATAACTCTTATAATGAGCTACACTAAAGAAGAATAGATGGCGATATAGTAAGTAGTGACAATCATACTTTTTCTCTTAAGACCTAGCAGCACGGGAGCCGGTGGTGGAACAGAGGTGGTAGTACCCACCGCACCGAGCACCACCCTAGCCGGCCGTAGAACCAAGCTGCCAGTACCCACCCCACGGCGACGACGACGACGACGCCAAGGAGGCATCGGAGTGTCAAAAAAACATTTGAGGCAAAGCACGTACACTCCTTACTAAAGAGAGCAAACGATACAGCCAACAGTAATGCATTAGCCGGAATACACCAACAAAGAAGCTCTATGAAGCGCAATCTACAACTATATAGAGTTTCACCAATACATTTGAGGCAAAGCAAAGCTCTATGAAGAGCAATCTACAACTACATAGCACAAATATGAAGCTGCATGCATACGCTATTCACATAAAATATAAACAGACTAACATAGAAATTCCATTAAACCAAATAATATTTAGTATATTTGAAAAACGATAATAGCAACCGATACCCCTGAGAAATTCCATTCAGCCATATAATATGTAATAGACTTCATAAACAATAATAGATACATCAAAATAGGAAGCCCGGCAAAACACAAAGGAAACATTAAAAGTTTAAGTTTGAAGAAACAAACAGACAGCCGACTTAGAAGACCGAAATCATGTTCTATCTCCAGTCATTCAACTTAGTAGAGAAATGTGTACCAATGAATGAAAGAAGCGAGTAAGCCCGAATAGCAGTAGCATGCCCAAATAGCAGGTGCAAGATTTTTATTACATCATGCCAGGTTTTACAATACTGAAAAGGGACAACCTAGGAAATCTCACAGGCTAAAATTTACAGACCGACAAAAGCAGCCGAGAACATAGCAATTGCCACTGGGAAATATCGTCTACATCGACGACATTATCAGTATGAACGAAACGGCTACAAACCGCCGCTTGAGCAATGGAAGCAGCAAGGAACACAGCTGAGCGAGCAACCTCCCTATAAGCTAACATACCCTGATAGTTATAATCGAAGACAAGAAAACCATAAATTCCCTGCAGGAAACAAACGGCCTGAAGGGCAACCTGATTATAAGGGCATGGCAAACTCGCAGAAGCATATGCCCAAAAAAATCGCCTCTGGAGTACTTTCTCCTCTGGAACAACAGGGAGTTGGATCTCTACCCCTACCAGGAGCGAACCATCATCGGCTACCTCAGTTAGATAAGAATGGAAAGGCAGTCCACATTGTGAAGCGACAACATCCAACAGATGTATGCAAGAAGAATAAACAACGAACATCCTGCGCAGAAATTGAGTCAACAAAAAGAAGAAAAAGAAAGCAGCACAAAAAAGGTAACCCCACAGCAAATTAGTAGCTACCAATAATAGTGAAAGCGTAGCTTAATAAGTAGACAAACAGATGTAAAAACACAGTACGTACACAATAGAGAAATGATAGCAAAGGTAATTACCTAGCAGACGGGGCAGATGAGCCGCAAGCTAGAGCGTGAAGGAAGCCTGCAACCTGCACAAGGAAATGTTCAATAAAGCTGGTATGGTAAAGTGCAAATAAATAACATGAGCGACCATAAACCAGTGATAAATCTGTGAGGAAAGGTTTAATGAAGCTAGTATGGTGAAATGCAAAGGAATGACATTAGTGGTCAGAAACCAGTGGTCAAAAATCGTAAAACAATATATTTCTCAGTTTGGTACCACATAGTATTGAGGTTTCAAATGAATCGTTGTTAAATAATAACAAAAGAATAGATGGGCTGGCTTGTGCCACATCATTGTGAAGCAGTTAATAACACTGCACACATTTGTTCTCAGTTTGTAAAAAACATAAGGTAATGTCTAGCAGGCCTCCCTTCATAAGTCTAATAATATGCAAGAATAAGAGACAAAAATAAACCTAACGACTTGACTGTGGTGCCTCGTACAAAACAATCTGAATCTCCTTTCTCTTATCCTGCCATGTATTGGCTGCTAGCAGACATCATATCATTTAGAAATTAGTATTCTTGCATTACAGTTGATTGGTTAGTACGAAAGTTTGGACCATCATAAGTTAAATATTTGCTGGTTATTTTCTTATTTCTTTCCAAAAGAAAAGGGTTTATGTATCAGTACTTGCCCTGACGTGTGTGAGTTTTTGGTCCAGTTTGGTAAAGTGTGTGCAAAATATTATAGCTAAATCTGCAGAACTGGGATACTATTATCACATTCTGTGTTTCTGAACAACTATCATCTCTCCAGCCTTCACTTTGTCTGAAGGCTGGAGAGTTCTCATCTCCTTCCTCTTAACTAACTACCCATATACAATCCCCACTAGTGGAAACAGGGGCTTCGGTTTGGCCCTTCCGTCCCGGTTCCCTTACGGACCGGTACCAATCGTGGCACTAGTCCCGGTCATTGGTCCCAGGGCGCCCGCCAGGACCAGTCCCGGTTCGTAGGGGACCTACCGTCCCGGTTCGTGTTACGAACCGGTGACAAAGGGATGCGGGAGGAGGCGACAGAGGTGGGACCAGCCCGGACAATGCACTGTCCCGGTTCTATTTACAGACCGGGACTAATGGAGGGACTTTAGTACCGGTCCTTGTTACGGACCGGGACTAAATATATTCTATATCATCTTCCACCCCCCGACCCGGCCGTGGCCAGGCCGTGGCCATTTTTTAGCTCCGGGTTCATCTCCATTTTCTTAACCCTTGCTCCTCCCAACCACGAGTTCGGCCCCTATTTTCTCCACCATTTGTCAAGTTTGGCGGCACCTCATCTACCCGACGGTTAGCACTCCGGTGTTCCTTTTTTAGCTCATTTTGGTGCTACTTAGCAAATTTTATTTTTCTAGTGCTAGCAAGGTGTTTGATGAAATGCCTAAGTAAGAGATTTCATTTTTTTTACATGCAATTTTAGCTCAAATTAAAGTATAATGTATTGGGTTTACAGTTGTCCGGTGACCATCTTTACCATCGTCGATCGCCCGCGCCATCCCGTCGCCGGCACCTCCTCGGTGAGTCTTGTTTTTATCCCTTTTTAACTTATTGATATACTTTAGATGCATGTATATTATCTTACTTTTTTTATATGTATAGTGTGTCATGGTTTTGATATCCGTCCCCGTCGGTCCTCGTCCGGTCTATAACGATCCGGATGTCGTTGTTGAACCGGAAATTCCAACCGACCCTATCATCGAGTTTTTTGAAAATGAAATTAATGATTTGAAAGCAAAACTGGAAAGAAGTGAAAATCTCCGTCTCCAAACCCTAGAAGAGAAGATGAAATTGGAGCTCCATATTGCCGACATCGTCGATGAGCACAAGATCAAGATGGATGCAATGCGCTTGAAGATTAGAAAAATTAGAAATTATGCCATTCATAAAGAGGCTTGGTATCATTATGGTGTTGGTTCGATAGTTACCATAGTTGTGATTTTTATCGCATTTGTTGTTGGGCTTAAATTCTTTAGATAGTTGTATGTTAGTTTGAACCAATGTATGTTTGTGAGACTATATGTATTACATTTGGTTATTTGCTCTACTTTGGTTTGAATGTGATGAACTTATATATTAATTCACTTTATCACTGTTATATATTGAAGAAATAGTGTTAATGGTTTTTTATATTTTATTTATATAATGCAGATGAGTCAGATGAGTCGGCAATGGATGTACAGTGACCGACGTTATCCCGACTTTATTAATGGCATGCATTATTTTCTCCAAGTGGCTGAGAAAAACAAGCCGCCAAATGGTTTTATTTCATGTCCATGTAGTGTCTGCAAGAATACTCAGGACTACTCTACCTCACAAACCATTCACGTCCACCTGTTGAAGTCCGGTTTCATGACCGGTTATAATTGTTGGACCAAGCATGGAGAAAGAGGAGTTATAATGGAAGACAATGAGGAAGAAGAGGATAATGACAACTATCCTATGTTCACTGATCACGGTGGTACATCAATGGGGGAAGATGAAGCTGAAAAAGAGCCCATTGTTGATGAGCCCGATGACGATCTTCGTCGGGCCATTCTTGATGCGAAGATAAACTGTGGAAGTCAAAACGAGAGGTTGAAGTTGGAGAGAATGTTAGAGGATCACAACAAATTGTTGTACCCAAATTGTGAAGATGGGCAGAAAAAGCTGGGCACCACACTGGAATTGCTGCAATGGAAGGCAGAGGAAGGTACTTCTGACAAGGGATTTGAAAAATTGCTGAAAATAATAAAGAAGATACTTCCAAAAGATAACGTATTGCCCCCAGTACGTACGAAGCAAAGAAGGTTGTCTGCCCACTAGGATTAGAGGTGCAGAAGATACATGCGTGCATCAATGACTGTATCCTCTACCGCGGCGAGGAGTACGAGAATTTGAATGCATGTCCGGTATGCGGTGCATTGAGGTATAAGATCAGGCGAGATGACCCTGGTGAAGTTGAGGACGAGGCGCGCCCCAGGAAGAGAGTTCCTGCGAAGGTGATGTGGTATGCTCCTATAATACCACGGTTGAAACGTTTGTTCCAAAACAAAGAGCATGCCAAGTTGTTGCGATGGCACAAGGAAGACCGTAAGAAAGACGTGATGCTCAGACACCCTGCTGATGGGTCGCAGTGGAGAAAAATTGACAGAGAGTTTCCGACATTTGCAGATGACGCAAGAAACTTAAGATTTGGTCTAAGTACAGATGGCTTTAATCCCTTTGGAGAGCAGAGCTCCAGTCATAGCACCTGGCCTGTGACTCTATGCATCTATAACCTTCCTCCTTGGTTGTGCATGAAGCGGAAGTTCATTATGATGCCAGTACTCATCCAAGGCCCGAAGCAACCCGGCAACGACATTGATGTGTACCTGAGGCCATTAGTTGAAGAACTTTTACAATTGTGGCGCGAAGAAGGTATACGTGTTTGGGATGAGCACAAACAAGATGAATTTGACCTACGAGCATTGCTGTTCGTGACCATCAATGATTGGCCAGCTCTTAGTAACATATCAGGACAGTCAAACAAGGGATACAATGCATGCACACACTGTTTAGGTGATACTGAAAGTATATATCTGGGAAACAAGAATGTGTACCTGGGGCATCGTCGGTTTCTTCCGGAAAGGCACAACGTAAGAAGGAAAGGCAAGCATTTCAAAGGTTTGCCAGATCACCGGCCAAAGCCTAGACGGCCTACTGGGGATGTTATATATGATATGGTAAAGGATTTAAAAGTAATCTTTGGAAAGGGTCTTGGCGGACAATCTGTTCCAAATGATGCTGACGGACACGTGCCGATGTGGAAGAAGAAATCTATATTCTGGGAGTTACCCTATTGGAAAATCCTAGAGGTTCAGTCTGCAATCGACGTGATGCACGTGACGAAAAATCTCTGCGTGAACCTACTAAACTTCTTGGGCGTGTATGGGAAGACGAAAAATACACCGGAATCACGGCTGGACCAGCAACATTTGCACGAACGAGACAACCTGAATGCAGAGAAGTATCAAGGTCCTGCCAGCTACGCTCTTACCAAA
Source organism: Puccinellia tenuiflora (assembly GCA_012064385.1). Classification (NCBI taxonomy): domain Eukaryota; kingdom Viridiplantae; phylum Streptophyta; class Magnoliopsida; order Poales; family Poaceae; genus Puccinellia; species Puccinellia tenuiflora. The sequence continues at coordinate 442,335 of QRDG01000021.1, read as the reverse complement.
GAAGAGAAGAAGATCTTTTTTGAAGTACTAAACAGTATCAAGGTCCCGTCAGGCTTCTCGTCGAATATAAAGGGAATAATTAACATGACAGAGTTGAAGTTTCAGAACCTAAAGTCTCATGACTGCCACGTGATTATGACACAATTACTTCCGATTGCACTGAGGGGGCTCCTGCCGGAAAATGTTCGAGTACCCATTGTTAAGCTATGTGCATTCCTCAATGCAATTTCTCAGAAGGTCATCAATCCAGTAACTCTGCCGGATTTACAGAAGGAAGTGGTCCTATGTCTTGTCAGCTTCGAGTTGGTGTTCCCACCCTCCTTCTTCAATATTATGACGCACCTCATAGTTCATCTAGTCGAAGAGATTTTCGTTCTCGGTCCCGTATTTCTACACAACATGTTCCCCTTTGAGAGGTTCATGGGAGTCCTAAAGAAGTACGTTCATAACCGTGCTAGGCCAGAAGGAAGCATATCCAAGGGCTATGGAACAGAGGAGGTCATTGAGTTTTGTGTTGATTTTATTCCTGACCTCAAGGCAATCGGGGTTCCTCAATCACGCTATGAGGGGAGACTGCGGGGAAAAGGCACGCTGGGAAAGAAAGCAATAATATGTATGGACGGGCATTCTTATAGTCAAGCACACTACACGGTTCTACATAATTCCAGCTTGGTGGCTCCGTATATCGAGGAACATAAGAATATTCTACGTTTGAACTTCCCAGAGCAATCTAAATATTGGATTGATGAAGAACACGTGAAGAATTTCGGAGGTTGGTTGCGAACACGTCTCTTTAATGACAGCACTGTTGGAGAACAGCTATACTTGTTGGCCAATGCACCATCTTCGACTATATTGACTTATCAAGGGTATGAGATAAATGGAAATACATTTTACACGGCCAATCAAGATAAAAAGAGCACCAACCAAAACAGTGGTATCCGCTTTGATGCAACAAACAACAATGGGCAAAAGGACACATATTATGGTTACATAGAGGAGATATGGGAACTTGAATATGGACCATTTTTTAAAGTCCCATTGTTCAAGTGCAAATGGTTCAACCTGACAGGCGGGGTACATGTAGACCCGAAGTACGGAATAACTACAGTGGATATGCAGAATCTTGGATACGACACCGAACCATTCGTCCTAGCCAGTGAAGTGGCTCAGGTTTTCTATGTGAAGGACATGTCTAGCAGACCGAAGAAAAGAAAAGATAAGCAAGCAGTGAATGCATCGTACGACGTCGAGCCAAAGCGCCACATAGTTCTTTCAGGGAAAAGAAGCATCGTGGGAGTGGAGGACAAGACAGACATGTCAGAAGATTACAATAAGTTTGATGAAATTCCCCCCTTCACAGTGAAAATTGACCCAACCATCGCGTTGAATGATGAAGATTGTCCATGGATACGACGCGATAAGAAGAAAAAATGACAGACACGAAGAAGTGTTGAATGATGTTGATGTATTGTGGTCATTTGTAATAATGTATGAGATATTTATTTATCCTAACTTGTTCTATACATATGTGTAATAATTGGTAGAATTTTGTTTTGACTGTTAAAAAGTTGAGGGTTTTTCATTAAATATTTAAAATGTTAAATATATTTATCCTAACCTCGGATTTTATTAGTACAACGGTTTTACTCAACTCATCTATTTAAATGTTCAATATATATAACATATTCATATTTACATTTGAAAACATGTAAAGTTTATAAAATATGAACATTTGAAAACATTCATAAAATGAAGAAAAAAATACAAACGGCCGTTTAGTCCCGGTCCGTGCCTACAACCGGGACTAAAGGCCATTTTCGGGCCGCTGCGAAACTTAGCGCGCCAAAAAGCCCACCTTTAGTCCCGGTCCGTGACACCAACCGGGACTATAGGGGTCTTTAGTCCCGGTTGGTGTCACGGACCGGGACTAAAGGCCGATTTGAGCCTACTTGGTCCCTCTCCGCGGATTTCTTCCCCATTTTTGCCGCCAGGCCCAAGACGCAGACGCCTCCGGGCTCCTCTCACGCGACGACGCCGCCAGGCTGCCAAAATCTGGCCGCCGCCGCCGCCGTCGCTCGCGTCCCTCTTCCTCGCCGCCGTCCCCCGCGTGCTCCGCCTAAGGTACGGCCCTCTCAAACTCTAGATCGGCGCGGCGGTGGTCCGATGGCACGAACCCTAGCTAGAATCGGCGGCGGCGGTGGTCCGACGGCACGAACCCTAGCTAGAATCGGCGGCGGCGGTGGTCCGGTGACCTTAAATCGGCGGCGGGGACAGTTCATAGATCGGAAAGGACATTACATTACTTAGTTCATTACATTTACTTGGGGGGGGAGGGGGAGGTCCTAGCTAGTCCTCGTCGCCCTCCTCGTCGGAGAGGACGATGTACGGTGGTGCCTCCCACAGATGCGCCGGCGGCTGCTGCTGCTGCTCCATGGGGACGTCCCGCGGCGGCATCCCTGGCTCCTCCAGGATGGCGTCCTGGGGCGGCGGCGGCGGCGGTAGCTGGGGCACAGTCGTGAACACCCACGACTGCCCGAACAGCTCCGGTGGGAATCCCACCGGCTCCTGGTACTCCTCCTCCGGCGGGTCGTAGGCCTCCTCCTCCTGGGCGAGGGCCTGCACCCAGTCCAGCCCCGGCTGTCCCTGTGGCGGAGGCGGGGGTGGAGGCGGTCCCTGCGGCGGCAGACCGTGCGGCGGCGGCAGTGCGTCAGTGCGTCCCTGCGGCGGCAGCTGGTATGGACTCTGAACCAAGTAAGTAGTACTATACCTATATCCATGAATTAATGTAGTTTGCAATACCATTACCAAACTTAATGTGTTGAATTCTATTCTCGAACAGTGGTGTCTGGAACAGCCAAAAGGGACCCTCTTATGTGGGTACTACGTTTGCGAGTACATTCATAGGATGACTTATGAAAAATTCGAAAATCGAAGAAACGCAGAGGTACGTAATTATACATTGTTCACAAGTTTTTTTTGACAAAATAATATGCATATCAATTGTGTGGAGTTTCATTCATAATTGTTTAATTTTCTCCTTCTTTTAAAGATTGTAAGGAAGCGGGCCGGCCTCCTACCAGATGACCGTATAAGAGCAATTGGGGAGGAGCTGGCGGGATTTCTTCTTGATGATGTCATACCTGAAAATTCAGAGCACTATTATCTACATATATAAATGTACTATGATTTCATGCATGTATAATTAATGCATTTGAGTACTTTGTGTACGGAAACGTGACGACAAATTCATGTGTTACAATTAATTTGTAAGTGTGTTATATATATGCATCAACGTGTGATCATAGTACAATATAATTTATATCGACGTATCGACGTGTTTCCGAAACTATCCAAAACCCCGGAACTAAACACAGTACACGACACCCGGTCCGTGCAATTCTGAAAAAAATTATAAAAGAAAAAAAAAAGGCCTAACGGTAGTCCCGGTCCGTAACACGGACCGGGACTAAAGACATCCAGCCCGCGGGCTCGCCCGTGGCCACGTGGGAGGCACTCTAATCCCGGTTCGTAGCCAACCGGGACTATAGGGGGGGGGGGGGGGGGGGGGCTCTAGTCCCGATTTGGTAGTCCGGGTTGCCCAGCCGGGACTAGAGGCCGTCTGGAACCGGGACTACTGCCCCGTTTTCCACTAGTGTCCATAATTCCATAAAATCAGTTCAAGGGCATTCATTGAGGTTGGTCCAAATAAAAACAGGGTCTGTATTTGTGATTAATATTGAACACTTTAACTAATAATAAATTAAATTCCATCTGTACATATTGTTGAGGAAAAAATAATAAAGAAGACATAATACATACTATATATGCAGTAAATCCATGAATTTTTCTTGACGAAACGGCACTGGTGAAGCGATCCATATAGAAAAAAAATAAATTTAAAGTTGTATTAAGTGAAGATGAAATGAAAAAAGACATTATCTAATAATAAATTATCTTCTATTCGTCCATTAGACGAAATCCAAGTGTATAAAATGGAGAACCATAGACTAATAACTAATTAAAACAGAAGCATACGCATATCTTTCTTCACTGTCAAAATTTATTTCTTTGTTTCCGACACAAGAAAGAGAAAACAACCCCAGGCAAGTAATTTCATTAGACACTGCCACATCTAAGAACATGGAATCTGGAGGCACACAGGCAAGGAGCACACACTTAGATTTACCCATGCATAGAAATTAAGCGGTGAACTGTAAAGCAGTAAGACCACTACCTGGCAGAATGCAGCTCTTTGACCTGAATCAGCAAGCAACCAGAAAATGCAGCGTTTGAAACCCTTCCCTTCCCTAGCAAAATAAATCATCAGGTAAAGACAGGAAATAGCAACATGGATCTAGAAATCACGTAGACGAACAGAAAGGATAAGCTATTGTACTCACCTGGTGACCAATGTCAATTCTCACACAGAATATAACAATACCGCAAGACACCAACGGACAATCCTGCAAACTACAAAAAGGCAAAGAGCCTTTAATCCATGAAAGAAAAAACACAGAACCAAGACAAAGCAATGCATGAACTATTAATTAGTAAAAAGAAATTATATTTGTAGTGAATTTGTAATCAAAATCATTCAGATCTTTCAGGTTAGTGTTCTTTTATGTAATGAGAAGTAATCAAAAGTATTAGCATCCTTCAGGTTATTGTTCTGTTCTTCCTGAGCATTAACAGATACTGTATGTGTCTTAATGCATTAATCTGAATCTGTAAGTGCATCTAGCTGTACAGCAAGAATCTTTAGATGCATCTACCTGTACAGCAAGGATCTGTAAATACATGTCTTTAATACCTATCTTTAACAGCTAATGTAATATTTAATAGGTATTGTAATCGAGAAGTAATCAAAAGTATTAGCATCCTTCAGGTTATTGTTATGTTCTTCATGAGCATTAACAGATACTGTATGTGTCTTAATGCATTAATCCCCTCTTCACTTTGGATACAGTATCAAATTCAGATTTGGATGCATTAACAGATACTATATGTGTCTGAATGCATTCAGATTCTTGCTGTGCAGGTACACGTACTGTATTTTTCCTTCTCATGTACAGCACTAATCCGTAGATGCATCTACCTGTACAGCAAGAATCTTTAAATGCATCTACCTCTACAGCAAGAATCTGAAAATGTAGCTTTAACAGCTACTGTATTTTTCCTTCCAAACTAATCTAAAGAGCTACTGTATTTTTTCCTTGCATACTAATCTGTAAATGCATCTAAATCTATTCATAGCACCGGATAGAAAAACAAAATCAGATGCTTGATTGCACAGCAGAAAGAATAATCTGTAAATGCATCTACCTCTATTCATAGCACCGGATAGGAAAAAAAAATTCTTGATTGCACAGCACAAAGAACCCAAAAAATGCATCAATCTCTGTCCAACAAAAAAGGCACGCACCTGAAACCAGAGATTTAAACAGAGCACCGAATCCAACCTAAGAGCGAGCCACGACGTCCACTACAAAGAGAAGAAGGTGAACACGAAGTTTAATCAGCCAGGATCCAACAATAAAACAGACTGGACGCAAGCAGCGGGAAGAAACCGCTGTGAGGACGAGATCCAGGCGGAACCTACCTCAACCGGCGTCGGATCCCTTCGGTGCCATCAGACGTACGCGTGACGGCGGTCGAGTAGCGGGACAGCGGTCGCGGTAACAGAGCACCGAATCCAACCTAAGAGCGAGCCACGACGTCCAGTACAAAGAGAAGAAGATGACCACGAAGCTTAATCAGCCAGGATCCAACAATAAAATAGGTAGAAACGCAAGCAGCGGAAAGAAACGACTCTCAGGAGGAGATCCAGGCGAAGCTACCTCAACCAGCGTCGGATCCCTTCGGCGCCATCGTCTGTACGCGCGACGGCGGTCAAGGAGCGGGACGACGGTCGCGGGTTCGGAGCTGACGCGGTCCGAATCGGCGGTGCAAACAGCGGAGACGGCAGCGAGATCCAAACCGGAGAGCAGCTAGCGAGATCCAAAGTGAAGAGGGGATGGGAAGGGGAGCCGTGTGGAGAGAAGAGATAAAGATCACTCTCCCAAGGTCACAAGCGGCCGACGGACAACCACCATTGCTGTAGCATCGCTGTAGTCGTACCCGGCGAGGAAGCGCAGGCCGCCACGGCGTGCCGGCGAGTCGGAGCCCGAGAGAGGCATAGGTGAAATGTCCGAAACACCACTACTTGGCTCTTCGGTCCCGCAGAGGTCGAGAGCTCCCCGCACCAGCGACTTTTCACCGCTAGGAAACGAACGGCCATGATCGCATGGAGATCCTTATCAACGGTCGAAAGTGGGTAAGCTCTGAGAGAGGCCCTGGCTCCCCCATGAAAGTATGCTTTAGATATATCCACTTGGCGGCGAACCGAGGAGATGGTTACCGTGATTTTAAGTGAGACCGGGCAAGATTTAGAATCATGTTGAGTTGTGCTCAACATTAGCACGATCTGTGATTTCGGTTTGAGACAATTTGACGTTTGAGATTAAACATATCTTCATAAGTTTGTGATTTTATAAGTAGATATTTGCTCCATCGTCAAACGGTCAAAAGGTGTCTTCGAAACTACTAAATGGGTCTACCAAAATTACCATACAACCATTAGTATTGTCGACCCATATGTAGAGTTTTTGCATGCCGGCTACTTTTTTATTCAGAAAATCTCAATCAGCCCACAAGTGGAATTCGGCGGTGCTCGCCTTCGCCTTTGCTCGGAATCACACTCGACGGATGTCTTTTCGTCATGGAGGTCTGAACCCAGAAAGGAGAGGAGACTGACCAGTGACGATCCTTCTTCCTTAATTTACGGCGTCGCATGCAGTGCAGCATCGGTAGTGAATCGATCGTTCTCACGGCCGGCTACGCGCTTGTCGGGCACGGGAAGCAACTAATCATCGACGATCGTCATGGGTGATCTACAGGTTACCGCGCCGTCGGTGGGGCGTGTGTGAGAGGGAGACGCCGCGGCACTCTGTGGCGGCGGCAAGCCCGGAGGCGGCAACGCTTTCCCTGGCAGCGGCGAGCTAGGAGGCGACGACATCGCTCCGGGAATCCTTCTGTCAGAAGATCGAGGACGGTGGCAGCCTTCATGGGATTTTATTTTTTCCTCGTAATAAGGGTGTATTTCGTACAATCGTGCGTTACGTGGATATTTTTTTCGAAAACCGGCCGTTTTCACGAACTAATGGCGCATCTGGCCGCTCCTGAAAACTATTTCCAAATCTGGCCCCTCGGGTCGGCGCCATTCGTGACGGCGCCGACGTAGTGCAGGTCGGCGCCAGTGACGTCAAGCGCCGAACTTCGCAGCTAGGTCCGTAGGGAATCCGACGTGGCATGGTCGGCGCCATCCCCGTTGGCGCCGACCGTGCCAAAGATAACTGNGGAAGGAATACCACCATAGGTTGGGTACAGGTGGCTACAAGTCTGCCATCCCAAATGGTTAGCCTTTGAAGCGGAACTGGTTGCTAAAGGGATCACTCCACAGACTTGAACTGGCCCGAGAGGGCCAAGTTTTGGTTGTTCGCGCATGGCGCAGTGTTGGACCCAGAGACGGGGTTGATTGTGCAAAGGGAAAATGGAAGAAAAGGTTGAAACAATCGTTCCGTTGCTTATTGACGCAATAGATAAGTTCGAAAGGGAGAGTACCATCCCGAGAGAGAGAACGACGAGCTGACACTCGCACTGGGGAATCCCGAACACAAACGGACGATTACGAGGCTTTCCCGGCGGGTACCAACTTGAAGGAAGGGTTTCCGGACTGTGCTGACAGTTATAGAAGCCGTGGGAGAAAGAAGCAAAAGGAGTTAGACCGTTTATCAGAATTGGAGCACATGGTTTCCGGACTGCGCTGTCAGATTGACTCAATCAGCCAACACCGGGCACCTGATCAACAGCAGCAACAAGTCGACGTCGTCCAAGAACCGCGAAGAAGCAGCGTGGGTTCCACGCCGCTACAAGTATCTGCCGCAATAATAGAACAGCCGGCGGCTCCCTACCCCGTGGATGATATCACGGAGAAGACGGAGGGTGAGCTTCATAGGTTAATGAAGAACATATCCTTCAAGGTGGCGGTCGGCTATGCATTACCAAACGAACCTGGAGCAAGCTACCATCTTGGTCAGATTCCAGCTGGCTATGCTCGTGTCGGGGTGGATGCTATTATACCGGGATTTGAGGCACTTGAGCTTGACTATCCTGGAGGTGACGATGAGACGACACTGGGACAAGTCAAGCACGGTTTCGTTCTATGGAACAAGAAATACATCGTGCTTCCAGGCTCAGCACCAAGGCCACCGACTCCTCCAAGTAGAAGTCCACCACCTACAAGTCCACCCTTCCTACCCCAGAGGGACCCCAGCGCGAGTCCGTCTCCATCTCCAGCTACACCAGTACGGTCTCCATCTCCAGCTACACCAGCACGGTCTCCATCTCCAGAGCCAGTCCAGCGGTCTCCATCTCCAGAGCCAGTCCAGCGGTCTCCATCTCCAGAGCCAGTCTAGCGGTCTCCGCCTTATAAGTGGTTTGATGCGAAGAGGGCCGTTAATGGTTCGCCTCCTAAGAAGAGACAGAAAAAGCCGCGAAAAGTGAAGACTCCTGAGAAGTTACCTTACGAGAGGACTGTCGAGGAATCCGAAGCCATCAGGAGGGCCGAGGTTAAAGCCCATTTTACAAAGAAACCCGCCCCCGGAAGAACTACCCAGCATCAAAGGGCTTCCTCGTGACAAACTACAATCACACTATTAGGTGCTTATACAACCCTCCACCAAGGCCGTCATCAGACTATGAGCGCTCTATTGAAAAGTCATACGACTCGGTGTTGGAGAACCGGAAATGCGGGAAACAGATAGCCCAGCTGGGACAACAAGCTACGCAATCGCTCCCTCCGCTTAAGGTACTTACCGACAAGACGCCCACCGTATGGTACCTCAGGGAAGTGTCCGCCACTTCCCTGAGGAACCTTATAGGGTGCCTTATCGATATGTTCAAGGCAAGTCTTTGGTCACAACTGAGGTGGCCAAGTTACTACCAACAAGGATGCGTCAGTTGAATTCATGGTACATGAAAGTCGCAAAGAAAGGTATAATAGGTATCATGGCAAAAGTTAGTAAGGAGGAACACTTCTACGATGACTACGGTGTGCAAATTGATTTCTCCGAACTTTTCCAATTATACAATGGTTTACCCCTCGATAAAGCAATCATCAGTATCTTTTGTCTGTAAGTTATTTATTTTGTAATTTAATTAAGTCTTTATATATATATAGCTCACAGCACATTCTAATTTTGGTACGCTATTTGTGCAGAAAGAAGATGATCGACTACAAAAGGGAAATAATAAAACCGGTGGAGATTGGTTTCATGGGCCCTAATGTTATTCATGAAGTGAGCATAAGGAAGAAACCACAAGTTGTAAAGGGAGTAATGATAGAGGCTTTCAAGCGACACCAAGACAAAAAAGAAATATTTCTTCCTTACAACTTCAGGTAAGTGTTACTAATTGCTTGTACACATTCTATTTTTGCTCACCCGGTATCTTAAGTCTAATTGATGAGTTATATGCGCATGCCTCTGTATGTAAATTTGCAGCTACCACTTTATTCTCGTGGTCATTAGATATCACCAGGGAATAATTGAAGTCTACGACTCATTAAGGAGAGACCCTAGAGAGTACAAGAGCTTGTTTGATCTCATGAAAGAGTAATTTAAATTCTTATCACATTACTATACCGACCTCTCTTTCATTCATTCCGTGATATCAAGTAATTAATTAATAACAGATGTTTTGTTCTTTCTTTGTCGAGTAGAGCATGGCAGACATTCGTCAAGGAAGTACCCGGTAAATGGCACGAGAAGCTGGTATGGACTCTGAACCAAGTAAGTAGTACTATACCTATATCCATGAATTAATGTAGTTTGCAATACCATTACCAAACTTAATGTGTTGAATTCTATTCTCGAACAGTGGTGTCTGGAACAGCCAGAAGGGACCCTCTTATGTGGGTACTACGTTTGCGAGTACATTCATAGGATGACTTATGAAAAATTCGAAAATCGAAGAAACGCAGAGGTACGTAATTATATATTGTTCACAAGTTTTTTTTGACAAAATAATATGCATATCAATTGTGTGGAGTTTCATTCATAATTGTTTAATTTTCTCCTTCTTTTAAAGATTGTAAGGAAGCGGGCCGGCCTCCTACCAGATGACCGTATAAGAGCAATTGGGGAGGAGCTGGCGGGATTTCTTCTTGATGATGTCATACCTGAAAATTCAGAGCACTATTATCTACATATATAAATGTACTATGATTTCATGCATGTATAATTAATGCATTTGAGTACTTTGTGTACGGAAACGTGACGACAAATTCATGTGTTACAATTAATTTGTAAGTGTGTTATATATATGCATCAACGTGTGATCATAGTACAATATAATTTATATCGACGTATCGACGTGTTTCCAAAACTATCCAAAACCCCGGCACTAAACACACACGACACCCGGTCCGTGCAATTCTGAAAAAAATTATAAAAGAAAAAAAAAGGCCTAACGGTAGTCCCGGTCCGTGTTACGGACCGGGACTAAAGACATCCAGCCCGCGGGCTCGCCCGTGGCCACGTGGGAGGTACTCTAATCCCGGTTCGTAGCCAACCGGGACTATAGGGGGGGGGGGGGGCTCTAGTCCCGATTTGGTAGTCCGGGTTGCCCAGCCGGGACTAGAGGCCGTCTGGAACCGGGACTACTGCCCCGTTTTCCACTAGTGCTCCTGAAGATTCCGCTTCCTCCTCCTTCTGTCGCGAGTAATGTCCACCGACCATGTTGCTACCTCCTCTCCTGCACCGCCTGCCCCTAACAAGTGTCGCTGCTGATGCCACGATTGTCTGTGCATTCGCATATTTGGCGAAATGCTACTGACAATGGGAAATTTCACATTGATTTGCAGTTTGCCAACATATTAGCCAAAATTGACATATTGTAGATTTATTTGCAATTGTCATTGATGTAGTTTTGGTATGTCATTATTATCATTTTGTTGAATGTAGTTTGGATGATGAGAGTTTTTTTTTTTTGCATTACACTTGAGGTGCAACCAAAATTCCATCACACAAATTTGCATCACAAGAAATTCCGTCACAAGAATTTGCAACACGAGAAAAAGGAAGGATTTTGTTGACCGAAATATGATGAGGGATGTGTTGGGAGCGTATCCTTGATCACTTCAAGACCAACTTCAAAGGTGGCAAACATAGGACACAAGTTTCTCTCCAAGACCATTTCCAAATTCTATCAACGCATTGTTTCAAATGGTCATGCTTGGTTCCGTTAATTGTCACAATCCAAGTGGAACAAATGTTAAAGATAAGATGATGAAATAATGTGTTGACACGATCAATTATTTGACCATGTATTGTGTACATTGAGGGCTAACATGCTTTCACATTAATTTGTGATTTGTAGTTAAACATTACTCAAGAATTGTGCAATGGAAAACCAAATAATAAAGGCGGAAGGCAAGGTAAGGCCTTTAGGTTCATTGCTCTGAAATGATTAGACTAGTCATAGTGGGGGTAACTTCACTAGTAACATGGATGCCATGAAGGCAAAAAAAAAATGACGTGTCAGGCAATTAATGAAGAAAGAGAGAGAGAGGTGGTAACATAATATGTTACTGTAACATCACATATCCCAAAACACTACAAGTATACAACCTATTAAATGTGGCTTTGCATGACACCACATATATGTTACTACCCACTATTTTTTTTATAGATAAAAGACATTTTATTGCCCGGCTTTGAATTAACAAAGCTCAAGGTTCACACACAGGGTTCACAAAGATGCTGCGGCATACAGCTTAGTCAACGAAATGTGACAGGGCTGCGGCATACAGCTTAGCCAAACTACTACCACTGGTGGAAAACGGGGCTTTTGTCCCGGTTCCCCAGCCCCTTTAGTCCCGGTTGCGCAACCGGGACAGCGCAATCGGGACTAAAGCCCCAACCTTTAGTCCCGGTTCTGTTACGAACCGGGACCAAAGGGTCCCGACGTGGCAGCGCGCAGTGCCGCGCCTGTCAGAGGACCTTTAGTCCCGATTCTAGCCACGAACCGGGACTAAAGGTTTATTCTGTTTTTTTTTGTTTTGTTGTTTTTCTTTATATTGTTTGTTTGTTTTACTGTTTTTCGTTTATTTTTTCATTTATTGTTTTTCTTTTTAGGATCCAATTCGACGATACTATGTATATACAAAACAACTAAAGAAGGAATTACACAAACATCGCCATAAGTTGTCGAATCTTTACATATAGTATCATATAAGTTGTCCAACCCTATTAACATACACAAAACCCTAGTTGCCCGGTGAATAAAATTCTCCATTTTTATCTATGACTTGATCTAATAAGAATGCCGCCAGCTCCTCTTGAATTGCTCGCAAGCGGTCTTGTGGTAGGAGCATGTCCCGCATCTCTTCGATCTATATAATTTATGGAAGGGGTCAATTGATATATATATATATATATATATATGAGAGAATCTCAACACAATTGATTGTAATAAAATAGTATTGTGAATATTGTTTACTTACTTCAAGATGTGCTAAGAGTCTGCTCCTCTGATAACACCTCTGGCGAATGAACTCGCAGACATACAATCCACATAAGTGATTTCCGGATCCCTGTCTCGGGCACTTTATAAGAACAAAGTTCAATCAAAATAATAATCAAGCATGATAATATTATTAAACTTCAATCAAATAGATGCCCGGGTCTAGCTAGAACTACTTACCGCCATGTCTTTAAATTCAAGCTCATCTGTCCATTCACCCGGAGCCCTGTTGGTGAACCGTTTCCAAGCCCTGGAAGTCAATGAAAAAGAATAAATGACTTATTAATTACTACATACCAGGAAATGAACGAAAGTTGCCGATATAGTGCCATAATGATTGAAATTACCTCTGGATCATTCCCTTCATGTCCTCCCAGTTCCCTGGTTGATCACGTAGCAGGTCCATGACTTGTACTATTCCTTTGTCAGGAATAATGATAAATAACAGATAGTGGAACCTGCGCACGAATTACTCGTCAATTACACTTAATTAACATGGAGTATAGAAGGTGTATAGACACTAACACTCACCCGAAGTTGTAAGGAAATAGTATTTGTGTTTTAGTTTCTTGCTTCCTTAACGCAAGTACCAAGAGGTCCTCCGTTTCCTTTTCTTTATGTATAAGATTGTACTGATGAATGACATGTGGGTCAACGAACCCAATGTCATAGATTCCAGATAATCTACATTCTCGAATCTTCAATCTGCATAATAGAGTGAGGATAATTACAAATATGTTTAACGAGCTGAGTTAGAAACTTAGTTACAGAAAAAAATACTTACAGACAATAGACACTGACGATAGATTTGTCGATGGCATCTTGTTGGAATAACTGAAATAGTTCTTCAAATTCAACCTGGACCTGGGCAGTTCCACGACCGTAATGCTCTTCTTTAACCTCCAGGTTGATCCAGTTTTTCCCTTCCTTTGCTGCTTCCATGTACCACGCATTCAATCTTCGCATTTTTGTTGGAAGGTTCGGGACCTTCTCTGGTTTGACAAAAGGCTCCCCGTGCTTGTATTTGTACTTGTCTGTAATCACCTCAGCAATGGGATACTCTATTAGCGAGCCCAAGTATTCAGCCATGGTCACACCAAGCTCAGCGGCGGCTTTTTTGATTTGTTTGTTAGTTAATTGTTTAGGCCGAGGGACATCGGAACACACCCTCAGCGGGGCGCACGATTGCTTCTCCTGTTATCCGAGCTGAGGAACTCCTTGACCGTATGGACGCGCCTTCGGCTTCGGAATATTGCGTGCCCTCAGAACATCGGGCGGCACCTGAGCATCACGTGCCTTTATAATTGTTCGGTCGTAGTCCGGTAAAATCTGCTCAGCCGTTGGTCGCGTCAGGTTTCTCAGTGTTCTCTCAACTAAGACCGGATCTAGTGGGACCTTTTGTGGCCGCTTCGGTGCTAACTGGCGTCTGATATCCTCTTTAACCCACTCTTCTAGCTCTGCTTCGGTCATTTCGTAAGGTAATTTCTCGATAGGCTTGGCGGGTTTCGCTTTCTTCTGATGACTTGTACCACTAGAACCCGAGGCAGAGGCGGCGCAGGCGGTGCTCTTCCGCTTTTGAACACGACTATGAGCCTGTGACGGCTGAGGCTGCGGAGGAGATGCCTGACACGGCGGAGACGGCTGAGGCGGTGGAGACGGCTGACGCGTCGGAGGAGATGGCTGACGCTGTGGAGGAGATGGCTGTCGCGGCGGAGACGGCTGAGGTGGCGGAGACGGCTGACACGGCGGAGACGGCTGAGGCGGCGGAGACGGTGACCTTGGCTTCCAATTTGGAAGCACAATGTGTTCCTTCCGCCATAGAACAGTAGTTTTTCTACCATCCCTCAGTGCAGTCTCGCCTTCACCCGTAGGGTAGTCAAGCTGCAGATCCTCGCATCCTTTCATGACTTCATCCACTACGACAACAGAATATCCATCTGGAATCGGCCGCGAATGGTAAGTACCATTAGTTACAGCAGCTAAGACTACGCCGACCGCCACCTTCACGGTTATGTTCATCAATGGAGCATGTAGCTCACAATTTTCCCTCTCCGTGATATCATCCACGGGGTAGCGATGAGCCGAGATATCTGGCCGAAAGAGCTCCGTGGAAGCCACGCTGCTTTTCCGCTGAGATGGTGGGCTGCTATCTTGCTGAGAAGGATCTTCGTGCCGCTGAGCTTCCCGGGTGGTAAGTGAATCAAGGATCTGCTGCTGGCTAGTTAATCTATCTTCAATCTGCTTCAGCCTATCTGCCTCCTCTGCCTTCTTCCTCCCTCGGCTTCTATAACTGTCAGCGTCATCTGGAAATCCATACTTCCACGGTACGGAGCCTTCTGTGCCTCGTGTCCGACCTTTGTGTTCTGGATTCCCGAGGGCCCGTGACAGCTCGTCCTTCTCTCTGTTTGGAACGAACTCCCCGGCTTCTACCTCCTTCATTATCTTCTGAAGTTCAGCGAGAGGGGTTGCAAGTTGTCCTTTTGTAAAGATGCACTTCCCTGTTTCTGGGTGCAACGTTCCCCCATGCCCGAAGAACCAAAGTTTTGCCCGATCAGCCCACAGCTGTGTCTCAGGAATTATCCCTTGTTCAAGCAGGGCGTTCTCAAGTCTCTCCACCTTAGGCTTGATAGCGCTGTAGCCACCTGACCCCATGCTATGGTGATATTCCTTCTTGGAAGCATTTTTCTTATTATTTGCTGACCTTTTCTTAGCCTCGTCAGATTTCTTGTACTTGACAAATTCCTCCCACTGATCCCTTAGCTTTTCATACGCTCCAGTGAACTCCGGAGTCTTTTTTTGAAGGACAAAGTCCTTGTGCAATCTTTTCTTCCAGTTTGCAAATTGTTCGGCCATCTTCTTCAGTGCCCACTCCTTGACCTTTTTCTCTATGGGATCCACGTAATTTGGATCCTCCTCCTCTAACGGATGAGCGTCGTCGTCTTGACGAGGAAGCGTGAAATTAGCCATTAGCGTCGTCCAAAGATTTTCTTTCACTCTATCGTCAACAAAAGTGAGAGACGAGCGTTCTTTCGCCTTCGGCGCATTCCATTCTTGAGTGGTGATCGGGACGTTGTCCCTAACAACAACTCCGCACTGACTTACAAACTTAACAAAATATGTCAGCGGTCTGCCATCTGGAGCTACTGCTTCGATCTTGTATCTCTCTTCTTTATCACACCTTTTGGATGGGCCTCGTTTGGGGATAGAAGAAGATTTGCTCGATCCGGAGGGCTAAAAGAAGAAAGATCGTTAATGCATATATATATATATATGAATCAAATAGTGGATTTAGTCAATATAGGGTTAGTTAATATACCGCGCCGGAGTTTGTAGTAATAATTGTCCGGTCACCATCATCACCGGATGCCTCAGCTTCTATCTGCGCTCCCTCGCCGGAGTCGTTCAGAAAGCTCGAGGTGAACTCCAACTCATCTTCACCGCGGATAATATCTTGCAATATGTTCTCCTGATTTTCGTCTCTGTTGTGATCCATAGTTTCTGCAAGGACAATTGACCGGGTGGTTAATGAAAATTAACCCATTCTTATTCTTATTCTTATTCTTTTAATTCTATTCTTATTCTTATTCTACACTAATTATTAAAATAGCTAACATAATTGCTAACACTAATTATTAGTGTTAACACAATTGCTAACATTTCAAAATAGTTAACATTTTAATTATTCAAAATAGCTAACATTATTTAAAATAGCTAACAATTGCTAACACTAATTAATACAAATTGCTAACACAATTGCTAACACTAATTATTAAAATAGCTAACAATTGCTAAATGATGAACACGTGACGTCATGGTGATGTCACCGATGAACTTGGGCACGGCTTGATCACGAAATCGTGCAATCGGCTTGAAATTGGGCACGGGCATGGGCTCTAGGAGCTAGAGGAGGCCGAGAAGAGTACGGGGTGGCGGTGGAATGGACCAAATGGTCGCCGGAGGACCGACGGCGACCATGTTCGCGGCGGCGGGCGGTGTGGTTCTTCGTGGAGCGCGGGAGGGAGAGGGTGGAGGGGTCCCAGAGGACGGGGTGCTCACCGCTGGGAGGTCGGAGGAGGCTGGTGACGGGCGGCGACCGGCGGAGGAAGCTCGGCCGGCGGAGGTTGCCGGAGGAGGCGAGATGACGTGCTGCGGAGGCTCGGGCGGCCGGCGAGGAGAAGGAGAGGGCGGCCTCGGCTCGGGCGGCACGTCGAGGGCGGCGCGTGGCGGCCGGCGGCGAGCAGCGAGGACGCCGGAAAATCGGGCAGCCTGCCGGCGTGGGGGAGGGGTCCGTGCGCGTCCTTAGCAAGTTTGCGAGAATGAAGGGGATCGGGGAGAAGAGAAGGAGGTTATAAGAGGAAAGGGCCTTTTGTCCCGGTTCGTGGCTGGAACTGGGACTAAAGACCCTTTCGTCCCGGTTCCAGCCACCAACCGGGACGAAAGGGTGACCTTTAGTCCCGGTTGGTAGCTGGAACCGGGACTAAAGGGTATTTTTTCGGACACCGAAAAGGTGCGCGCCAAAAGACCCTTTAGTCCCGGTTCTAGCCACCAACCGGGACTAAAGGTTCTTTCAGGAATTAAAATTTGGGCGCCAACAAAAGTTTGTTCTGTTTTTTGTTTTAAACTTATAAAATTATAAATACATTTGAGTTTTTTGTTTTAAACTTATAAAATTATAAATGCATTTAAAATATGAACTTTTTCATAAATTCTTTTATGTTTTACATTTGAGTTTAATTCATTTAATTTAAAACTATATATGGAATTTGAAATCCATTAAGTTATTAAAATTATAAATTAAATATCTTTTGATATGTTTAAAATGCAATTGAAACATCAAATAGTTCATAAAAATAAGATACACTCATACATAAATATTATCAAAGTGTTCATAAAAATACATCATGTTTGAGAACACTCATACATAAATATTATTACACGAAGACGAAGGCGGGAAGCGGTGGAAGATCATCAGAGAAGTCTTGCCGCTTTCTTATGGTCGCACCGGCCGTAACCATGGAGCATCTTCATCATTCAACACGATGGTTGGGTCAGTTTTGACCGTGAAGGGGGGAATTTCATCAAACTTATCGTAATCTTCTGACATGTCTGTCTTGTCCTCCACTCCCACGATGTTTCTTTTCCCTGAAAGAACTATGTGACACTTTGGCTCGTCGGATGATTTATTCGTTTCCTTATTTTTCATCTTTCTCAGTTTGGTAGACATGTCCTTCACATAGAACACCTGAGCAACATCATTGGCTAGGACGAATGGTTCGTCTCCGTAACCAAGATTGTTGAGATCCACTGTTGTCATTCCGTACAGCTTGTCTACCTGAACCCCCACTCCATTCAGCTTGACCCATTTGCACCGGAACAAAGGGACCTTAAAAGAAGGTCCATAGTCAAGTTCCCATATCTGCTCTATGTAACCATAATATGTGTCCTTTTGTCCATTGTTGTTTATTGCATCAAACCGGACACCACTGTTTTGGTTGCTGCTCTTTTTATCTTGGGCGATCGTGTAAAATGTATTCCCATTTATCTCGTACCCTTGGAAAGTCAACACAGTCGAAGATGGTGACCTGGCCAACAAGTAAAGCTGATCTCCAACAGTGTTGTCATTAATGAGATGTGTTCGCAACCAACCGCCGAAAGTATCAATGTCTTCATGTGTAATCCAGGTGTCGGACTGTCCCGGGTGTTGAGACCGTAATATGTTCTTGTGTTTCTCGATATACGGGGCCACCAAGGTAGAACTCTGTAGAACTGTGTAGTGTGCCTGAGTTAAAGAATGCCCGTCCCTGCATATGTCTGCTTTCTTTCCTAGCGTGCCTTTTCCACTCAGTCTACCCTCATGTCTTGATTGTGGAACACCAATCGACTTAAGGTCAGGAATAAAGTCAACGCAGAACTCAATGACCTCCTCTGTTCCATAGCCCTTGGAGATGCTTCCTTCTGGCCTAGCACGGTTATGGACATATTTCTTTAAAACTCCCATGAACCTCTCAAAGGGGAACATATTGTGTAGAAAAACAGGACCGAGAATGGCAATCTCTTCGACTAGGTGAACCAGCAGATGCGTCATAATATTGAAGAACGATGGTGGGAACACCAACTCGAAACTAACAAGACATTGGACCACATCGTTCTGTAACTGTGTCAGATTTTATGGATTGATTACCTTCTGAGATATTGCATTGAGGAATGCACATAGGTTCACAATGGGTACTCGAACAACATTTTCCGGTAGAAGGCCCCTTAGTGCAATCGGAAGCAACTGCGTCATAATCACGTGGCAGTCATGAGACTTTAGGTTTTGAAATTTTTTCTCAGCCATATTTATTATTCCCTTTATATTCGACGAGAAGCCAGACGGGACCTTGATACTGTTCAGGCATTCAAAAAAGATTTCCTTCTCTGCTTTGGTAAGGGCGTAGCTGCTTCGGGTCTTGTTCTGTGGATGCATGTTGTTTGGGTCTTTCATACGTTGTTGGTCCTCCCGTGCTTCCGGTCATACACGCCCAGGAAGCCTAGCAGGTTCACGCAAAGATTCTTCGTCACGTGCATCATGTCGATTGAAGAGCGGACCTCTAGGACTTTCCAATAGGGTAGCTCCCAAAAAATAGATTTCTTCTTCCACATGGCCGCATGTCCGGTACCGTCATTCGGAA
This sequence comes from Puccinellia tenuiflora, assembly GCA_012064385.1. Classification (NCBI taxonomy): domain Eukaryota; kingdom Viridiplantae; phylum Streptophyta; class Magnoliopsida; order Poales; family Poaceae; genus Puccinellia; species Puccinellia tenuiflora. The sequence continues at coordinate 423,040 of QRDG01000021.1, read as the reverse complement.
CAGATTGACTGCCAGGACCTTTTCCAAAGATCACTTCTAGATCCTTGACCATATCAAATATATCATCACCAGTACGGTGGTCAGGCTTCCTCCGATGATCGGGCAGACCTTGGAAATGCTTGCCTTTTTTTTTACGGGATGCTTGGTCGGAAGAAATCGACGATGCCCCAGGTACACAACCTTCTTACACTTCTCCAAATATATACTATCTGTCTCCTCTAAACAGTGCGTGCAAGCATTGTATCCCTTGTTTGTCTGTCCTGAAAGGTTACTAAGAGATGGCCAATCATTGATGGTTACGAACAACAACGCTCGTAGGTCAAATTCCGCCTGTTTGTGCTCATCCCACACACGTACACCTTCTTCGCGCCACAACTGTAAAAGTTCTTCAACCAAAGGCCTAAGGTACACGTCAATGTCGTTCCCGGGTTGCTTCGGGCCTTGGATGAGCACTGGCATCATAATAAACTTTCTCTTCATACACAACCAAGGAGGAAGGTTATAGATACATAGAGTCACAGGCCACGTGCTATGACTACAGCTCTGCTCTCCAAAAGGATTCATGCCATCTGTACTTAGGCTAAATCTTAAGTTCCTTGCGTCATCTGCGAAGTTCGGGAACTCTCTCTCGATTTTTCTCCACTGTGACCCATCAGCGGGGTGTCTCAACATCGCGTCTTTCTTACGGTCTTCTTTGTGCCATCGCAACAACCTGGCATGCTCTTTGTTTCGAAACAAACGTTTCAACCGTGGTATTATAGGAGCATACCACATAACCTTGGCAGGAACCCTTTTTCTCGGGCGCTCGCCCTCAACATCACCAGGGTCATCTCGTCTGATCTTGTACCGCAATGCAGTGCATACCGGGCATGCATCCAAATTCCCGTACTCCTCACCACGATAGAGGATGCAGTCATTAGGGCATGCATGTATCTTCTGCACATCTAATCCTAGAGGGCAGACAACCTTCTTTGCTTCGTACGTACTGACGGGCAATTCGTTATGCTTTGGAAGGTCCTTCTTCATTATTTTCAGCAACTTTTCAAAACCTTTGTCGGTCACACCGTTTTCTGCCTTCCATTGCAGCAATTCCAGTGTGCTACCCAATTTTTTTAGGCCATCTTCACAGTTTGGGTACAACGGTTTGTTATGATCCTCTAACATGCGCGCGAATTTCGACCTCTCATTTTCTGTTCCGCAATCTCTCCGTGCATCAGCAATGGCACGACCAAGATCATCAGTCGGCTCATCTAGATCTTCAGCTTCCCCCGTTGCAGTATCACCGTATTCAGGGTACATAGGAGAGTTGTAACCATCATCTTCTTCTTCATTTTCTTCCATCATGACCCCTGTTTCTCCGTGCTTGGTCCAGCAATTATAGCTGGGCATGAAACCGTGCCGAAGCAGGTGGGTGTGAAGGATTCTGGAGGAAGAGTAATCCTTCTTATTCTGACAGACAACACATGGACAACACATAAAACCATTCTGTTTGTTTGTCTCGGCCACAGCGATAAAACTACCAAGTCCCGTAATGAACTCGCCAGTTCGTCGGTCACCGTACATCCATTGCCGATTCATCGAGCACCTTATATATTTCGAGTTATATATTGCCGACTCATCTGCATTATATGAGTATATTATATTACACACAACATCATGAATAGAAGGTCATCACATTAAAACCTTCCGCAGAGTACTGACCAAATGTAATACATAGTCCTAATGATGAAAACATACAGTGAAATTAACATACAAACTATCTAATGCATTTAAATGCAACAACAAATGCGATCAAAATCGCAACTAAGGTAACAATTGATCCGACGGCATAATGATACCAAGCCTCATTTTTAATGGCATCTTTTCTAATGTTTCTAATCTTCTTACGCATTGCATCCATCTCGATCTTGTGATCATCGACGACATCGGCAACATACAGCTCCAATTTCATCTTCTCTTCTTCAATTTTTTTGATTTTTTCTTTCAAATCATCGTTTTCTCTTTCAACTAAATTTAACCTCTCGACACGAGGGTCGGTCGAAATTTCAGGTTCATATATGTCCTAGATCAAAATATCTATGTCAAATGTTTGGTCGGCATAATTGTTAAAATAAAGAAATTAAAAACATAGTTATAAAAGATAATATACCACATCCGAATCATAGACCGGACGAGGGCCGACGGGGACGGATATCAAAACCATGACACTATACATATAAAAAACAATTATACAAATAAGAAAAATTATACAGGTAACAATGTAAATCATATAAGTAAGAATAAGAAGCTCACGAAGGTGGTGTCGGCGACGGGGCGCCCGGCGCGGGCGATCGACAACAGTGAGGACAAGGACACGAACGGGACGACACTAATTAAAAACAACAAATCATACTTTAATTTGAACTCAAATTGCATATAAAAAAATAAACTAGCAATAAGTCAACTAGCCTAGAATTTGAGCAATTTTAACTTAGGCATTTCATCAAACACCTAGCATGCAACACCAATGAAATGAGGAGCAAAAATAGCGATAGAGATGAATCCGAGCTCCGAGAGGATAAGGTTTCTAACCTATTAGAAGCCTTGGGTGGATGGGGCAAACTTAATGTGGACAAATGGTGGAAAAAAATATGGATCAAATGGAGCTTTGTGAGGAGCTTGAGAAGAAAAATGGTGATGAACTCGAGCTCCTCGGGCAGGAAGAAGGTGATATAGTGAGAAAACACCTTTTGTCCCGGTTCTTATTACAAACTGGGACTAAAGGTAAGCCTTTTGTCCCGGTCTATAACACGAACCGGGACAAAAGGTTCCCACGTCGGACCCCACCTCGGGGGCTGTCGGGTGCGGACCTTTAGTCCCGGTTCGTGCCACGAACCGGGACAAAAGGGTCCCAAAGAACCGGGACGGATGCCTCCCGGTCCCCGCGCGTCCTCCGAGCTGCACGAATCGGGACAAAAGGATCCTTTAGTCCCTGTTCGTGCCGTGACCGGGACTAAAGCCTCCCGCCGGCCAAAACGGAAGGCTTGTTTTCTACTAGTGTACAAAGGATGCTGCGGCATACAGCTTAGCCAAATAAACTAAGATCAACTAAACTAGCCAAGCAACAAAGTCAGGGAGTGGGAGGCCGGCACGCCAGGTAGGTCTTCTTGATCTCATCCGCTAGCCTCCTCGCTCCCTCCTGGTCCTTACTCTTGAGCGTCGGGATCCAAAGCTGTAGGAAACCCGAAGATTTGAAGAGGATGTCAGCAGGGTGCCGATCACCTTCTTTCCAATAGCAAGCTTATTTCTAACATGCCGTTACAACCCACTATGAAGGTAGTGACATAGCCTAGATTTATGTGTATGTTACCATCCTATGTTACTACCCACTATGACTAGGCTTAGAAATGGAAATTACTGTAGGAGTTTTCCCCTATAATCATGGTAAATAAAAACTATTTTAAATGGAGGAATCGTCTCTCCTGTGAAATTCCAAACAAGAAGAAGCCTATGTCTAACTTGGTTGGAGAGGGTTTTGTACTTGATACCAATGATGAAAGCTCAATACCCACACTCCTATTACCTCGGCTAACTGAAGGAGTCCCGATGAGAGGAAGAAATAAACGGAGAGGATGACGAAGGGACGAGACAATGTCGGTTAAAAGGAGCCACTAGATAACATGATGGCAATAAGGAAGAATATTTCCATTGAAAAGAAGGAGTCGAAGATCAAAGAAATACAATACATTTAGGAGGCGGCGGGGGGGGGGGGGGAGGAGAACAGCCGGGGAGGAGAGGTGGGCCGCCACCAAGGAGAGGATGGCCGAGATTGAGGAGAGGCACCGAGAAATTTATCAAGAGGTTAGAGAATGAGCAAAAGATGATATTCATGGGCCCAAGTTGTCTAGATGAGAATGGAAGGTCATACTTTATGTTGTCGTGATCAAATCTCGGCTTCAAGAGGGTACACCAGTGTCCATGGAGGCAATGGTGGCATGGGAGGCAATGGTGGTGATGCAAATGGAGGCAATGATGCCATTTGAGAGATCTATTCATCGATCATGTTTATGTTCTATACACTTTTGTTTGGGTTCATGATGCACAATGTTGTGGTTTTAAACTTCAATTTGAAATATTTTGGACTTGTTGTTGCTAATTATGTGTGGCACGATGATGAATCATGTGTAGAAAATTTTATCTAGTTCGGATGATATGTGTACTTGTGTATTGAGAGTAGTAGAGAAGTAGATGCTCAAATATGAGAATCCAGTTTTGGATTAGCTGCAAATGCTGAAATAATTTTGGCTACCAACCCGCTCTCTCCTTCGGCTAAAATTGGTTTGACTAGTCAAAATTTGGGTAATCTATTGGAGATGCTCTTAATTAATAGAAACCGAGCACGCAAAATTTCTGGAACATCAATGAGACGCCAATTTTGCCTTGCTAGCTAGTATGTCTTGACTAAATAGGTGCATATATCGAAAGCGCATGCTATGCCTTTAGCTTTGGGCAAGATTATTTTGCCGACCGAGACCTTTTTCTTCTTCCTACTCTCAACAGCCCACCAATAAAAATAGTGATTGACAAACAGGAAGAGCTATTTGGAAGTCAATCATGGTATAGAAGTTTTGTTTCTTTTAGTTCGTTTCTTTTAGATTATCATATAATTGACCTCTTAGATGCTTCACCGTGCATATTCAAGGCACACCTAGACTCCGGCGGTACACTACTAGGAACAACTATCCATTGACAATACATCGTCGTTAGTTCGTTACTAGTAAGACGCACTGATAAGGGATAGTCCCCATAAAGTACACAAATAACTTGCATATAAGTAAGCGAAAGTAAAAGAGAGAAAGTTTCATTAGACTGTTTGAGAAACGGGTCGATTACTCCAGCCATATTGAAACTGTTTTAAGAAATGAAAACTAAAGGCGCCGCCGAGTCGCCGACTCAACGCCGCACTTACAACCAGTATTGTATTAAATTGATGCATTAGCCAACTTTAATAAGTCCGAATTGAGAGAAAAGACTCGTCATTCACGCACGATCTCTTGTTCTCCTTGCTCGAAACAGCGACTAATCGCTGCGGCTAATTAATCTGCTTGAGGGCGGGGGGCGGCGGGGGCGCCCACGGCAACACCTCCGGCCGGCAGAACTTCACGCACGCGGCCTCGGTCATGTAGCAAGGGACCTCGGGCGTCGACAGACAGCAGAAGCAAGCAGTGATACTGTCGAGGCTCTCGACGCATCTGCTCAGCTTACACTTGCCTTCCAGCGGCCTGAACTTGATGCCGCGCACGGTCTGGCCGTCGCCGCCGTCGCCGTCTAGCTGACGGCCGCCTGCACACGATCGACGGAACGGATCATAACATGCGTGTTAAAATTAGTTTCGAAGATCTCGTCACGTTGTTGTGAAGATATATCGGTAAATCATGGTATATATGATGAATTTCTTCGGTTGATGGATGAATAGATCGCTTACAGTGTGCGGAGAGCGCGTGGCATCCGAGGAGGACGACGAGCAACAAAATCAGTGATGTCTTCTTGCTGCCGGATGTATGCTAGATGGACGAACACGGCTCATGTGCTCGAGTCCAAGCCCTGTGCTGCTATTTATAGATCAGCGAGACGTAGATACGGTAGCACTACAAAACAGGCAGGCTACCGAATGCATTAACTGCAGAGGGAGATCTCGGTGGATTGTAGAGAATATTGTGATTGATATCGAATTATTACTGGCTCGTTATGGGTACTCAACATTAAAAGGATGCAATCCTTTTGGATTCTTCTTGCCTCATGCGTGGGGATATAGATGAAATCCTTTTGAGGATTCTAGCAATTTAGATTTGCTAGAATATGGGGAGCTTTTATTGCCGTGATACTTAGCATGTTTTTCGGACTTGACTATTTGCAGAGCTGAGCATGGCTACTCAACTTATTTCTCCGTCTTTTTTTTCCTCTCCCACGGCACACCTAATTCACGAAATATTTTCACCATTTGACAATTTGCCACATTTTATTTTACAATTTGATCATTTGCATACCATGTGTCACTGAAATGTGGCGGTCATGTGACAAATAATCAAATTTCGATGAAAAAGTGTGGCAAATCATCAAATATCCTGAGTTCACAACGGCTTTAGCTCACTTGGATATATCCCAGCGACGGGCACGGTATGAGGTTATAAGAAATATAGTCGCAAAAATCCGGCCGAGGAATAACTGTACAGAGCCCCTACACACACGCCGGCATAAGGCCGAGCAAGCGAAGTTGCCGGCGAGTCGGGAATGCGGCGGCGAAAACTGTGAACAATCGAACATAGCCAATAATACATACATGAGGCGAGCACGATAAGCAGCGCGTCAAGGGATCCAGGAGTTTTCAGACGACAGAAATGACAACATCTAGTGGCTGTAATCTCGGCTCTCGGATCTCCTTGAGTGAGCACGGTCATGATCACGAGAACGGCTGCTGGCCCCGTCGTTATGTGTCCGTTCGCCGTGATGCCTTTGCTCCCTATGAGATCGGCGAGGGTTGTGGCCCGCTTCGGTGGAGCTTCTTCCTCTTCTGACGCTGTCATCTTCCCTGCCCGGAGACACCTCTCCCGGCTCTCGGCTCCTTCTCCGCTTGCGATGGCCGCCGTCATCTTCGGTAGAGCTTCTCTGCCTACTGTGGCTGCTGATATCTCCAGGCTCTCGGCTTCTCCTCCTCTTGCGATGATGATCCGCGTCATCTTCGGTTTGGCTTCTCTGCCTACTGTACCCAATGGTATCTCCATGCTCTCGGCTTCTTCTTTGCTTGCGATGATGATCCCTGTCATCTTCGGCTGGGCTTACATGCCTACTATCATAGCTGCTTCTATCTCTCTGCTCTCGATGGCTTCTCCCCTTGCGATGACCAAGGTCGTCTTCCGTTGGGCTTCTCTGCCTACTGTGAGTGCTGGCCTCCCTGTAAGTAGACGATCTTATCCTCCTTTGTGATTCTTCCCCGTGGTCACGGCTGTTTTTGCGTTTGCGGGGGCTGTCTTCGTCATCAGTTGGACTTCTCTGCCTTCTGTAGGTGCTATCAGACCTATCCTTGGATCTCCTCCTAGGAGGTGGAGACTCTTCCCTCTCGATATTACCGCCTATTCGTCTAGGTGGTGGAGGAACCTGTGATAATGCGAGTTAGCAGTGTTATTATATCCATGACAGTAAGCCAGAATGGAACAACCAAAGCATACCCCAACTACAATATCCACAAAAGGCACAAATACAAATGAAAGGTATATTATGGGATAACACAGTGAATGATATCAGTCCTCTTTGTGGACACACACAACACATGCAATGGTTTACTTATTGCCAGTGTTCATCCCTATCCCTGCTCATGTGGGTTCAGTAATGACAACAATGATAAGGGCTATAAGTACACATAAGTATTCTTCCTTTCGAATTTCAAGACAATAACAGTCATCAGGTTCAAATAAAGCAATAACAATGAAATTACCCTCTCCATTTGTATTTTTTTTGTGTGTAAATGTTTTCTCTGCAAATACCATGAATTTGCTCTTACATTTCTGACAATTTCAAGATAAAATGCGTCATGTTCACATTTCTAACAGGATGAAATCCTAGATTATGTTAGTGATAACTGATAATAACTCACACATTAAATGATTCTTCTTTATCAGTACACGGTAAGAGTGAAAAAAATCACAAAAGTACCTGAAAACGTGTCATATACCGCCCCTCAGGTGGCGGCGGGATCCCGAGCTTTTTCAGTTCATCATGAGGAATAGGCCGCCTGCGTTTTACAGAAGTATGCATCGTTACTGTATGTCTAAAAGGTAAAAACTCCAAAATGCAATTCTGCCAAGTGTAACGACTCTTATAGGAAGAAATATGGAAATGTAACAAATGTTTGGGTTCATACAAGGGAGCACGAAACGGCCTCTCTCGACCTCCAAATCGAAGTTGGCCAGATTCTTTCTTCCCTCCAAGCCCTCCTCCTATAAAAGGACAATTCAAAGTAGTATGAATATCATCTCAAGTACTCCGTCTGAGTTCTACATTATATTTCAGCAGGGAACATACCTAGCCTCCTTGGTATCCATCCAGGCATAAGCTGCTGTCTGTAGTAGTCAACAATCACTTCACTGCCATCAATGATGGAATGGTGTGCATCCTGAACAGTTTCCTTTTAGATTTCAGATATACCTAGAATGCAGCGGAAAATAAACAGGCAAAAGAACTTTAAGATACTATAGAATTGATACCTCATAGGCACGACACATCTCTTTGTCCGTTTCATACTCTACAAACGCATATCCACGAGAAGCACCAGTAACTGCAATTGAGTAGTATGATCATTATAAAACCAAAGTTGCAAAAGGAAAATATTTAGGTGTGTGATCAGTTGCGACCAAATCAAGCACTCCTACCGGTTGTCCAATGTCAAGGACAAATAAAACAGCCCCATGATCTGAAAACTCGAAAATCCACGCTACATTTCGTAGATTACAGGATAGAAATCTCCATTCAATCTTAGGGGATAGTAGCACATTGTTTTTTTACTCTCTGTTATCGATGCCATACAGAACGATCCAATTTGCATCGATGTGAACTGTACTGATGAAAAGTTCCCAAATCCAGCTAATCTGGACGAACAATGCTAGAATTCAAGTAGAAAAATGCTTAAAACTGACCAATATCCCGCACCAGTCGCATGCTCTTCACCTTTCCGTACCTGCCCATCGCCTGCTCGGCACACCGAATCAGCAAAACAACAGCTCCGACCATCAGACAGGAAAGGATATAGGTACAACACCAACCCAGCACAGGGCAAGCCAGAGATGCGCACCTTCCGGACCGTCTCGTCGTCGGTGAGGCGGGAGAGGTGCCCGACGAACACAGTGCAGTAGGGGTCGCCGGCGGCCTTGGGGTCTCCAAACGGATCATCTAGAAAGAAGAAACGGGAACCGGACACCGAGTGAGGGGGCCGCGGAGCGTTGATGCGCGAATGGGAGAAGAACGGAACTGGGAGGAGAGGAGAGGAGGGAGGGACGGGGAGCACGTACAGAGGCCGGCGGTGGAGCAGAGGAGGGCGCGGAGGACGGCGTTGTCGTGGGGGGCGACGTCCGTGCCGTCGATGCTGCCCGCCTGGATCGGGTGGTACTTGTCCGCGTAGAACACCGCTCCGGCGCTCCCGCCGACGCCTCCGCCCACTCTCATCTCGCCTCCGCCGCCGCGTGGTCCTGCTAGGCTGTTACCTGCCGACCAACTTGTGCCGCCTCGTGGGCTCGTGGCCGGCGGTGGAAGCGAGAGCCTGGGCCGCGGCGGTTCACCAGGGCCAGGGGAAGAGATGGGCCGGACCGGACCGCATCGATGTTCACATCGTGAATTCGTGATAGTGTGGTGCGGGCGTGCGCCGTCCGGGCAGTGAACCAGACCACCAGCACAAGGGTTAAACCTGTAAAAAAAAAAAGAGCTTGTTTGATATAAATGAAATGAGATGATTTCTAGGAAAATGATAACATTAGAGATAAGATTGACTTAACATACTATAGATATTTGCTGCAACCCCAATTGAAATGACGCTTTCAATTTCATGACAACCAGACACGTTTAATATGTAATCTTGATTGAATTACATGATTCCAGCCCAAAATAATGGCTACCAAATGAGCTCTAAGAGTTAAACAAAGGAACGAGAATATCATTGCACTAATATACGATACAACATTATCCAAAATTATGTCAAAATCTTCCACAACTTTAACTGTATATTCAGCAATTTTCTCACCAATATGATGTACATCAAGTAATTTGAATCCAATTTTTCTAGTTGCCAATTTCCATTACCATAATGAGAAACCACACTAATATAGTCTTTATTAACCCGACCATTCAGATGTTAAAAAAAAAAGAATATATGCACGTAGTAAAGTTTTTTTTTATGTTCGAAGATCGGTTTTACATAATTTATTCATAACTCCAGTTGTAATTTTTTGAATACATGCTTGGGTTTGTCTCGCCGCCATCTTTCCCTCCTTCTTCAAGTGGCTATCAATTTGTCTCCTCAGGTGTGTGGTTCCTTTTCCGGACTCCCTGGCCAGAACCTTCTTATATCTTTCGCAGATAGCCCTCCACCTCGATACAACACCCACCATATATGGTTCTTAATCAAACTAAGACCACACACTTGAGGTCTAGTGACATAACCTTTTTGCACCGGTGGCGGAGATAGTGTTAGCACTAGTGGAATGTATAGTTGTGGCACTACTGGAATGGGTATGATAAGGTTATGTATTTTCGGAGAAGGGAGAAAACTGTGTAAATCGACAACGTCGCGTTTGTGAATCATGAAATCTTGTGGCATGAAGATAGGGAACTAGTTGGGATCAGCCATGAGAAGAGGGATAAGAGATGATATGTGGTTTTTGATTGTGGAAAATGAGGGGGGCAACCCTAATTTTAGCAAAATTTCAGTAATGGACGGTTCTACCCCTCCAACGGTTCAAATTTCAAGTTAAGCGCTCTTGGAGATGGCATCGATTTTTCTCTTGGACTCCCCGTTGCGACACCTCTGGCATTTCCACTCCATGCACATGTTTTTTTTATGTCCAAACCATAAAAAAAGGTCGTCACTTTTGGAGATGGCATTGATTTTTTCTTGGACTCCCTGTTGCGACACCTCTGGCATTTCCACTCCTCCATACACATGTTTTTTATGTCCAACCCCATGCATAGTTGGGATATTCTAGATGCACCCGTCGGCCATGCAAACGGCGCACACAGCCAGGAGGCACGCCACACCATGTCCTGCACTACTTCACGTACGATAACTCAACTCATTACAGGAGTTCATTATGAAATATATATTTTCTCTGCAATTCCCGGTGTCCGGAGTCCAGACATAATTTGGATAAGGGAAAAGTTGTGAACAAGCACCATGGTAGGTATACACCTCTATCAAAGCCATTCATTTTTTGTGTTAAGATCCCTGCACATTTTTTCTCTTTTGGTTTCTCCCAAATGAAAGAAATATATTAACGTGAAACTTTGCAAGTCAACAATATATTCGAACTACAATGTATGAAAATAAATTGGTTTTTTTTGTAGACCATAAAATCTGTAAATAACAAAATTTATCCATAAAATCCTCATTTAAATATTGATGGTGCACCAGAAATCCTCAAGCCATTTTACCAATTACAACTTTCCCAAATTCCCATGTTAAGATGATCACCAACAAATAACAACTCGCAGTCCCCGGGCCAACAACGAATGCAACAAGAGCACATCACTCAATCAAACCACATGGTAAATTTTGTTTGTTGAACTCAGTAAAGCATGGGTAGTACTCCCACTGCTGTAAAACAACTCACCCACAAGGAAATGCGTCTTAGCACTCTTTTTACATCCAGGTTGAACTGGGGAGGTCAGGCGCCTGAAGTAGCAGCGGGTGGAGGTTGAGGTTTGTGAAGAAGGGGAGAGAGTGCCTTGACGACAATGCTCATGTTGGGCCTTAAATCTGATTCATACTGCACGAAGAGCGCTGCCACCGCCGCTAGCTGCAATCAACAGAAGGAAACCATTCAGTGTTCAGGTTTGTTCGAAGCTGTTTCGGATGGACATGGAAAGATGGCAGAAGAGAGGCAGACCCTAGCAGCGCCTTTTGGGGGGATAATTGCCCTTCATCCTGGGGTCAACACATTGTTTTACTGTATCCTCAGTCAAACGAGGCGTTGCCTGTGTCCACAGAAAGTAGTACCAACCAATCAGAAATATTCAAATCTGCTTGTACATACATACTCCATCGAATAGTTGTTATGTAAAACGATAGTGCCAAGTGACTCGAAACATAGCAGGTACTCCCTCCATTTTGTTCGTCAGAGATTTATCCGTTGTGTTCTTATTAGAACGACTTTACAGATAGTACTTCGTTCCAAATTGTACTAAATCATCAAAATTTAATTTGGAACGGAGGGAGTAGTTATCTTCAACATTAAGTTGTAACTGGCAATGGCATATACGCTAGTATTGTGAGATTGTTACGAAGCAAATACTTACCCATGTAACTAGACTCTGCTGACCTCTAGGCATTGTATGATCTACGGGTTTCCTTCCTGTTAGAAGCTCTAAAAGAACAACTCCAAAGCTATACACATCACCTTTCTGACTTTGCTGACCAATCATGGCATACCTGCATTGTCAATAAAGAGCAATTCTCAAATGAAGCAAGAAATGGTGTAAAATAATAATTAATCAAATGTAGCGCATTGGCAGATCTGCATTTGTAAAAAGAAAGAACAAGGGGAACTACAACTATTCATTCCACCATAAATGTTTTTTTAGAAATGGTAGTCTTGTTTAGCTCACTAGTAGGAAAACCCTTATCCACAGGGGGTAGTCTGTGGCGCACCTCAAAAGGGTGCTCCACAGAACAAATAGGCGTGGCGCACGCCAAATGTATGCGCCACAAACTACATGTTGTTCGTGGCGCACCTCCAAAACCGTGCGCCACGGACTACGCGGGCCCCACCACTACCCAGTGCCCCCGGGCCGTCCCCCATAATCCGTGGCGCACCAAATAGAGATGCGCCACAGATAAGGTAGGTTATCAGTGGAGCACCCTTTTTTTGGTGTGCCACTGATTAGGGTGGGCAGGTTATTAGTGGCGCATCAAAAAAAAGGTGCTCCCCTGATAACCTACCTTATTCATTATTCCTTCTTCCATTTTAATTTATGTGTGTGATGTCGTCAGCCAGTTTGATAGTTTGTGTTTTTAGTCTTCACTATTCGAGGAATCCAATCCACCCCGTCCGGCCATGGACACGGTCCCGCTGCTCCACCGTGCCGCACCTCCTGACCCCCGCTGCCGGAGAACTCCTCCTTCTCCGACTTCACCGCACCAACCTCCACCGCTCCCGCACCGCGCCCGCCATGGCGCCGCTCAGCGCCGCGATCTTCGCTGCCTCCGCCGAGGCCGACCACCACAACCCGCCCCCGCCGCCGCGGAGGCCCGCCGTCGTCCTCCACGCCTTCCTCTTCCTCCTCGCCTACCTCTCCCTCGGCGTCACCTTCTACACCGCCGCCTCGGCCAACTTCACCTCCTCCAACAGGCCCACCCACCCCGTCATCGACACGCTCTGCACCATCGGCTACGGGGACATCACCCCGGCCAGCCCCGCCGCCAAGCTCTTCTCCATCTCCTTCGTCCTCGTCAGCTTCGGCTTCGTCGACATCCTCCTCTCCCGCATGGTCTCCTACGTTCTCGACTTGCAGGAGCACCTCCTCATCACCGCCATCAAGAACCCGCGCTCTGCGCGCAAGCACCGCCACAACTATATCTTCGACATCAAGAAGGGCCGGATGCGCGTCCGCATGAAGGTCGTCCTTGCGCTCGGCGTGGTCGCCATCTGCGTCGCCAGATCTGGATCCAGCCTTTTTTTTGAATTTTGAAATCGTTATTAGTGGCGCACCAAAATGAGGTGCGCCACGGATAACATATCAGTGGCGCACCAGGCCGGGGTGCGCCACGGATAAGCGAGGTAATCAGTGGCGCACAATTGAGGTGCGCCACGAATATCACCTAATCAGTGGCGTCTTATCAGTGGCGCACGGGGGTGCGCCACGAACCCCAAAAAGGATGCGCCACAGATAGCCTTTTTCCTACTAGTGGCTATTGAACATTGTCAGAATAATACTATCAGTCTATCACCAATACCTCATATGAAAGGGAATAAACAGGTATCCTCTAATCTCTTCTCTACTACTCCCTCCCTTCCATAATGTAAGCATTTTTAGAATTTGTCTTTCCATCCGTATCTAGACATATTTTAGTGCAA